>SJYQ01096200.1:68307-78798 GCA_006410935.1 Redunca redunca | reverse complement strand
GTCACTGTTATAACAATGTCTTCTGTTTTGTTTTGTTTTGTTTTTTTTCTGAGTTTAATGTTCGGGAATTCTATTAACATTTATATTTACTTATATATTAAAATGAGCTTCCCTGGTGGCTCAGACAGTAAAGAATCTGCCTGCAATGCAGAAGACCTTAGTTCAATCCCTAGGTTGGGAAGATCCCCTGGAGAAGCGCATGGCAAGCCACTACAGTCTTCTTACCTGGAGAATCCCCATGGACACAGGGAGCCTGGTGGGCTACTCTCCATGGGGTCACACAGAGCCAGACACAACTGGGTGACTAAGAACAGCATACATTAAAGTGGGCTTTTCAGGTGGCTCAGTAGTAAAGAACCCACCTACCAACACAGGAGACATAAGAGGCATGGGTTCAGTCTCTGGATTGGGAAGATCCCCTGAAGGATGGCATGGAAACCCACTCCACTATTCGTGCCTGGAGAATCCCATGGACAGAGGAGCCTGGTGGGCTACAGTCCATAGGGTTGCAAAGAGTCAGACATGACTGAAGCAACTTAGCATGCATGCATACAATAAAATTAAACACAAAAGGAGAGATCAAAACCATGGACAGATAGAAACAAATATCAGACTACCACATAATAGTGCTCTCTAAAATCTATGTGTCCTGTCATACCTAATACAGGGTATTTGAAAAGAGTGTGATAAAAATCTGAAATAAAGAAATAATACATTTACATTATAGGCATTACTCAATTCTCTAGATTTTGAAATCAGCTTTTTTTATACCAACTTTTAAAAAATATGTTCACAGTACTGGCAAATCTTTCCACAGTGTGCTTACCACCACACAATGTTAAACACATATTAATAATGTAGATGTAGTTGTAAATTAGAAATACCAAGGGGGTATTTCATGAAAAGATGGGAAAACAATAAAAGACAAAATGGTATAGACCTAACAGAAGTAGAACAGAATAAGAAGCAGTGGCAAGAATACAAGAAGAACTATACAAAAAAGATCTTAATGACTTGGATAACCATGATGGTTTGGTCACTTACCTAGAGCCAGATATCCTTGTGTGTGAAGTCAAGTGTGCCTTAGGAAGCATTACTATAAACAAAGCTAGTGAAGGTGATGTAATTCTAGCTGAGCTATTTCAAATTCTAAAAAAATGATGCTGTTAAAGTACTGCACTCAATATGCCAACAAATTTGGAAAACTCAGCAGTGGCCACAGAACTGGAAAAGGCCAGTTTTCATTCCAATCTCAAAAAAGGCAGTGCCAAAGAATGTTCAAACTACAATACAATTGCACTCATTTCACACGCTAGCAAGCTCAAAATCTTTCAGCTAGGTTTCAGCAGTACAAGAACCAAGAACTTCCAAATATACAAGCTGTATTTAGAAAAATTAGAGAAACCAGAGATCAAATTGCCAACATTCATTGGATCATAGGAAAAGGAAAGGAATTCCAGAAAAACATCTACTTCTGCTTCATTAACTATGCTAAAGCCTTTGATAGTGGCAGTCACAACAAATCATGGAAAATTTTTCAAGAGATGGGAGTACCAGGCCACCTTACCTGTCTCCTGAGCTGCATATATGCAGATGAGAAGCAACAGTTAGAACCAGACATGGAACAACAGACTGGTTCAAAATTGGGAAAGGAGTACATCAAAGCTGTATATTGACACCCCGCTTATTTAACTTATATGCAGAGTACATCATGAGAAACGTCGGGCTGGAGGAAGCACAAGCTGGAATCAAGATTGCCAGGAGAAATATCAACAATCTCAGATATGCATATGATACCACTTTAATGACAGAAAGTGAAGAGAAACTAAAGAGCCTCTTGATGAAAGTGAAAGAAGAGAGTGAAAAGCTGGCTTAAAACTCAATGTTCAGAAAAGTAAGATCATGGCATCTGGTCCCATCATTTCATGGCAAATAGATGGGGAAAAGGTGGAAACAGTGACAGATTTTATTTTCTTGGGCTCCAAAGTCACAGCAGACGGTGATTGCAGCCATGAAATTTAAAGACGCTTGCTCCTTGGAAGAAAAGCCCTAACAAACATAGACGGCATATTAAAAGGCAGAGATATTACTTTGCCAACAAAGGTCTGTGTAGTCAAAGCTATGGTTTTTGCAGTAGTCATGTATGGATGTGAAAGTTGGACCATAAAGAAGGCTGAGCACCAAAGAACTGATGCTTTTGAATGTGGTGCTAGAGAAGACTCTTGAGAGTCCCTTGGACAGCAAGATCAAATCAGTCAATCCTAAGGAAATTAATCCTGTCTGTTCATTGGAAGGACTGATACTGAAACTGAAGCTCCAATACTTGGCTGCCTGATGCGAAGTGTTGACTCACTGGAAAAGAGGCTGATGCTGCGAAAGTGTGAGGGCAAGCAAGAGAGCAAAAGAAGAAGAGGATAAGATGGTTGGATAGCATCACTGACTCAATGGACATTAGTTTGAGCAAGCCCTGGGAGATGATGAAGAATAGGGAAGGCTGGCATGCTGCAGTTCATGGGGTCACAGAGTCAGACACAATTTAGTGACTGAACAATAACAACAATTGTAAACACAGAGAGGCATATAATTACATATCACAGATTTAAGAGCTAATTCTTTTCTTTTCTTACTCTGCATTTTAGCAACATAATTATTTTTTGACTGCAGACCAACACCCTAAAACTGAATGTCATCTGTTTTAATTCACAGCCACCAGTACGGTTCCTGGGAGTCTGCTGCTGCTGCTGCTGCTGCTAAGTCACTTCAGTTGTGTCTGACTCTGTTTGGCCCCATAGACGGCAGCCCACCAGGCTCCCCTGTCCCTGGGATTCTCCAGGCAAGAGTACTGGAGTGGGTTGCCATTGCCTTCTCCGTTCTGGGAGTCTACTGGTCCCATAATATAGAACTAGAACTTAGCAGCAGCAGGAGGACCAGTTACATAATTTGTTGGGCCTAGTACAAAATGAAGATGCTGGGTACCTTGTATAAAAAATCAGTAAGAATTTTAAGATGGTGGCTTAGTGTTAGTTGCTCAGTTGTGTCTGACTCTTTATGACCCCATGGACTATAGCCCGCCAGGCTCCTCTGTCCATGGCATTCTCCAGGCAAGAATACTGGAGTGGGTTGCCATTTCCTCCTCCATGGGATCTTCCTGACCTAGGGATCAGTCCCATGTCTCCTGCATTACAGGCAGATTCTTTACCATCTGAGCCACCAGGGAACCCCAAGACAGTGGCAGCTCATCATTAACCTAATCAGGGGCCAGAGCAACTGCACAGGTTACATATCACAAAACCAGCCCTGGTACAGCATAGTAGTCGATCAGCAGGCAACTTCCAGAGAAAAGAATACAGGAGGTCTTTCCAGTATTTTCTGGTTCCTGACCACAATGGAATCCTGGAGTAAAAGCTCTGCTCAGCTGTAAATGATGCAGGACTCTGAGAGAGGCCTTTCCCCTCCCCTTTCCCAGACTACAGCTGTTTCTGGGGATTGGACACTACTTGGATGCAGGGACACGAAGAGAAGACATCTTTCCATTATACTAGAGGGTGCAGAAATTTCCAAGAATAGCTCAGTAATGTCATTTTCTAAATACCTTGCTCCTGATTCTAGGTAGATTAATCTTCCTGTATAATAAATTATAATCTCTTGCTATGATCATTTTTACATGTGCCTTTGACTTAATGTTGGCTGAGCTGGAAGTTTTCACTTTTCATTTGAAGTTTGAGTGAAGAGAGTGATTTTATACAATACAAAAACAACACTGTTCTTCCTATTAAACAGCAGCATATTAATGAGTCCAAACTATTGCTTTACACTTGGCAAAATGGTAGTACTCTATGCAGGGATATATCTTGCAGTTTATTTCAAAAAGAGAGTTAATTACTTTGCAAAGAACAATGACAGTGTTCACAACTCAATGTGTGTTTCATTCCTATTATCTCTTATTAATCAGTAACCTCTCTTCCTGAATTTCAACTTCTGTTAAGACTGAGCTCAGTATGAATACCTATTTCCCAAGATTGTTTTGTGGATTAAAAGTTAGTATATGTAAAAATATTGAAATAGGACTTATCTTCCCAACCCAGGAATTGAACCAGGGTCTCCTGCTTTGCAGGTGGATTCTTTACCAACTGAGCTATCAGGGAAGCCCATAACTCATATAGACACAATGACTGTTATCTGTTATATCTACATGTCATGTAATGTGTAAAGGTAACTTTCAGGCAATAATGTTAATCCCAGGTGTATTCTACTCATCCATTAAAATGAACTGAGGCAAAATTCCTGGAATACTCTTCTCATAAGTACTTACATAACTACTTTAGGGTCAAATGTTAAATTCCTAGAGTTTGTACTTTGGATGTTAAACATTTTGCTTTTTATATTTTTATGCAGTGGCTTCTGGTGTTGACAAAAGTGTTGTTCAATATTCTGTATAAACATATTCCTACTGTAAAGTAAGTACACTAATGAGTCCCCTTTATGGATAACAGCCTTGTCATGGTGAAGGGGCTTGTGAAACTCAGTAAAGCTATGAGCCATGCCACCTGTGCAGGGTCACCCAAGACGGATGAATCACAGTGAAGTGCTCTGACAAAACGTGGTCCACTGGTGGAGGAAATGGCAAACCACTCTAGTATTCCTATCTTGAGAATTCTATGAACAGTACGAAAAGGCAAAAACCTACGACACTGGAAGATGAACCCCCAGCTTAGGTATCCAATATGCTACTGGCGAAGAGAAGAGGGCAATTACTAATAGCTCAAGAAAGAATGAAGTGGCTAGACCAAAGTGGAAATGATGCTCAGTTGTGGATGTTTCTGGTGGTGAAAGTAAAATCTGATGCTGTTAAGAACAATATTGCATAGGAACCTAGAATGTTAGGTCCACGAATCAAGGTAAATTGGACCTGGTCAAGTACATGGGAAGATTGAACACTGACATTTTAGGAATCAGTGAACTAAAATGAATGGGAATGGGTGGATTTAATTCACATGACCATTATATTTACTACTGTGAGCAAGAATCCCTTAGAAGAAATGCAGTAGCCCTCACAGTCAACAAAACAGTCTGAAATGCAGTACTTGCATGCAATCTCAAAAATGACAGAAATGATCTTGATTCCTTTCCAAGGCAAACCATTCAGCATCACAATAATCCAAGTCTAGGCCCTGACTAATGATACCGAAGAAGCTAAAGTTGACCGTTTCTATGAAAACCAACAAGACCTTCTAGAATTAACACCAGAAAAAGATGTCCTTTTCATCACAGGGGATTGGAATGGAAAAATAGAAAGTCAAAAGATACCCAGAATAATAGGTAAGTTTGACCTTGGAGTAAAAATGGCTTTGGAGTACAAATGAAGCAGGGCAAAGGCAAACAAAGTTTTGTCAAGAGAACACCCTGGTTCTCAAACAAAGCAAACACCCCTTTCCAACAACACAAAAGACGTTTCTACATATGGACATCACCAGATGGTCAATACTGAATGATTATGTTCAGAATGATTATGTTCTTTGCAGCCAAAGATGGAGAAGCTCCATACAGTCAGCAAAAACAAGACTGGGAGCTGACTGTGGCACAGATTATGAGCTTCTTATTGCAAAATTCAGAATTAAATTGAAGAAAGTAGGAAGAACCACTGGGCCATTCAGGTATGACCTAAGTCAAATCCTTTTTGATTATACAATGGAGGTGTCAAATAGATTCAAGGGATTAGATCAGGTAGACAGAGTGCCTGAAGAGCTATGGACAGGGGTTCATACCATTGTACAGGAGGCAGTTCCCAAAACCATCCCAAAGAAAAAGAAATGCAAGAAGGCAATGTGGTTGTCTGAGGAAGCCTTACAAATAGTTGAGCAAAGGAAGAGAACTGAAAGGCAAAGGAGACAAGGAAAGATATACCCAACTGAATGCAGAGTTCCAGAGAATCACAAGGAGAGGGAATAAGGTCTTCCTAAATAAGCAGTGCAAAGAAATAGAGGAGAACAATGGAATGGGAAAGACTAGAGATCTCTTCAAGAAAATTGGAGATATCAAGGGAACATTGCATGTAAGGATAGGCATGATAAAGGCTAGAAATAGTAAGGGCCTATCAGAAGCAGATTAAGAAGAGGTGGGAAGAATACACAGAAAAAGCATACAAAATAGGGCTTAATGTCCTGGATAACCATGATGGTGTGGTCACTCACCTGGACGTCCTGGAGTGTGAAGTCAATTGGGCCTTAGGAAGCATTACTAGGAACAAAGCTGGTGGAGGTAACAGAATTCTAGCTGAGCTATTTAAAACCCTAGAAGTTGATGTTATTAAAGTGATGCACTCAATAATTGCAAACTTGGAAAACTCAGCAATTGCCACAGGACTGGAAAAGGTCAGTTTTCACTCCAGTCCCAAAGAAGGGCAATGCCAAATGAAAGTTCAACGTGCATACATGCAAGCATGCTCAGTCGTGTCCAACTCTTTGTAACCTCATGGACTATAGCCTGCTAGTCTCCTCTATCCATGTAATTTTCCCAGCAAGAATACTGGAGTGGGTTTCCCTTTACTACTCCAGCAACCTACCCTAAAACTGTGCTCATTTCACAGCTAGCATGGTATGGATCCTTCAAGCTAGGCCTCAGCAGATACATGAACAGAAAACTTCCAGATGTACAAGCTGGGTTTAGAAAAGGAAGAGGAACCAGAGATCAAATTGCCAACATCATTGTATCCTAGATAAAGCAAGGATGAGTTCCAGGAAAACATCAACTTGTGCTTCATTGATGCCTTTAACTCTGTGGATCACAACAAACTGTGGAAAATTCTTAAAGAGATGGAATACCAGGCCACCTTACCTGCCTCCTGAAAAACTTGTATGTGGGTCAAGAAGCAACAGTTAGAACCAGACATGGAGCAGCTGACTGGTTCAAAATTGGGAAAGGAATATGACAAGGCTGTACATGGTCACCTTGCTTATGCAGAGTGTAACACAGAAATGCTGGGCTGGATGAATCAAGAGCTGGAATCAGGATTGTTGGGAGCAATATCAACAACCTCAGATATGCAGAGGATATGACCTTAATGGCAGAAAGTGAAGAGGAACTAAAGAGCCTCTTGATGAGGATAAAAGAGGAAAGTGAAAAAGCTGGCTGGAAACTCAGCATTAAAAATACTGAGACTATGGCATCCAGTTCCATCACTTCATGACAAATAGAAGGGGAAAAAGTGGAAACAGTGACAGATTTTATTGTCTTGGGCTTCAAAATCACTGTGCATGCTTACTGCAGCCACAAGATTAAAAGATGCTTGCTCCTTGGCAGAAAAGCTATGACAAACCTAGACAGAATATTAAAAAGAGACATCACTTTGCTGACAAAGGTCTTTATAGTCGAAGCTATGGTATTTTTCAGTAGTCATGTATGGATGTGAGAATTGGACCATAAAGAAGGCTGAGCGCTGAAGAATTGATGCTTTCAAATTGTGCTGGAGAAGACTCTTGATAGTGCCTTGGACTGCAAGGTGTTCAAACCAGTCAATCATAAAGGAAATCAACACTGACTATTCATTAGAAGGACTGTTAGAGAAGCTCCAATACTTTGACCACATGGTACAAAGAGCCGACTCACTGGAGAAGATCCTTATGCTGGGAAAGATTGAAGGCAAAAGGAGAAGAGGGCAGCAGAGTGTGTGATAGTTTGATAGCATCACTGACTCAATGGACATGAATTTGAACAAATTCCGGGAGATAGTGGAAACAGAAGAGCCTGGCTTGCGGTAGTCCTTATGGTCGCAAAGAGTTGGACACCACTTAATGAATGAACAACAACAATAATTATTTGCCCTGTCCATTTTTGAAATATCTAATTTGATTTTAAAGTATCATTGCTTGAGAAAGATCTGTCAAATGTTAAGAGTCTAGCTGCTGGAGTCAGAAATATCTGGGTATATGATTATAATCCTAATTAGAGTAAGAGCCATCTTTACTGGGCACTTACTATGTGCCAGACGCCTTTGGAAGTACTTAATGCACAGCATCCATTTTAATACTTACAACAATCTAGGAGCCATGCACTTTTATCGTGCTTCATTAACAAATGAGATTTAGGATCCCAGGTTCATTAACTTGTGAAGGAACATACAGTTGAGTCAATAGGAAAATCAGAATTTAAACTAGGGATTCTAATTCTAGAAAATGATGCTGTCATATCCCACTCTTTGCAACCCCACGGACTGTAGCCTGCCAGGCTCCCAGGACAACCCCATGAGAAGTCCATGGGATTTCCCAGGCAAGAATACTGGAGTTGGTTGTCATTTCCTACTCCAGGGGATCTTCCCGATCCAGGGATTCAACCCATGTCTTTTGCATCTCCTGCATTGGCAGGTGGATTTTTACCACTAGCGCCACCTCTAACTCTAGAGCCAAGTCCAACTAGCAATATCTCAAGAGTCACAGAATTTCTCTGAGCCTCAATTTCCACATTGGTAAAATGGTACTAAATATAAGCCCTCTGACCTGAGGTTGTGACACTTGCTGCATTAAAACTATGTATTTTACATTCTAGTTTTTGGTCATCTGTAGAATTACTCAAGAATAAGTATGTTGGAAGAAGTCAAGAGGACATGACCAACCGTTGACTCTCAAGCTGGACCTGAGCAACCGGGCGTGCTCCTCAATCCCTCTAGTCTTTGGAAGGTACTTTTGGAAGTACCACCATTTCCAAAGCTGGTGCCGTTTTTAAGGACAGAGCCTGAGATAGCAATGTGATGTTGAGACCATCTGATTGGTATGCATGACTGAACCCCAGTGAGGCCACTATGTAAACTTTCAAGATTCTGGCAGGCATATATGGAGATCTACTGTCTTGCAGCTGTCCAACAGAAGCCTGAAATGTAAGTTCCTTGTGGAGAATTACCTGGAAGTCCAGTTGTTAGGACTCTGCACGTTCACTGCTGAGGGCCTGGGTCCAATTCCTGGTTGGGAAACTGAGATCCCACAGGCCAAGTGGCATGACCAAATAAAAAAAATAAAGACTTAAATGTGAAAGGCCAATATATATATTTTTAAGTAAGTTCTTGAGACTTCCCTGGCAGTCAAATGGTTAGGGTTCCTCTTTCATGGCTGAGGACTCAGGTTCAATCCCTAGTCAGGGAACTAAGATCCCACAAGCCACATAGTATGGCCAAAATAAATAAATATTTTTAAAATGTAAGTTCTTTGCTTATTAAAACTGACATCTACCAATCTGGAGTACTCGGCCTCTTTTTTCCATCTTTCCTTGCCCTTCATGTACAGGATCCAGTTTGTGAACCAATGAAGTAATATGATAAAGTAAAAACTTTTAAAATGTGTTCTCGAAAATAACTTCTTTAGTTCTAAAGATTTTTAGTAGCATGCCCAACAGGTTTTTGTTCCAATTCTTGAATTTAATTATTTTTTCTATTTTAGTACAGATGATGCATCCCACTTTGATCCTTCAGAGACACCAAAGGCTTGACTGGGTGACACATTTTTGAAGGAGTAAGGACACTTGGTGGTAGATTCTGGGAAGATGGTGGTAACAGTGGCTATATAGCTTTTTGATCTCTCTAAACACTCACATCAAAACAGAGCAACAAGAGCAAAAGCAAAATGCATGAATATTTTCAATAAATGTAGGTTGTAAGATACCCTCTCAGCCCCCCAAAATTCAAGCAGATGAGGACAAACCACTAAAAGTTACATTACTTACATGTTATCAGTGTCTGTGCAGAAAGAAAAAGAAGTATCGGTGCAGCATTTTACTGACTTGATAATAAGAGACCACAACCAACCAACTCACTGGAAAGAGAAACTGAAACTGCCAAGGTTTCTGCCCTTTTCAATACCAGGTAAGTGCAAGGAGCCCAGCTCAAAAGACACGAAAGGTGCTGGAAGCCTCATAGCCCTTGTGAAGTCCCCAAACTGACATGTCAGGGATCCCTTCTAGGACGGAAGCCCACAATATGAGAAACTGCTGGAGTTAGAATCATGATTCAGTAGGAAATGTGTAAGAAAATGAAAGGTCTAAAACTGTACTGTATACTCATGTCCACACTTGTGCCTACTAAGTACTTGAAATGTGGCTAGTCAGAATTAAGATATGCTGCAGGTGTAAATTACACACCAGAGTTTGAAAACTTCATAAGAAAACATTTTAAATATCTCATTAATTATAATATTAAGTGAAATAAAAAAATACCATATGGTATCACTTATATGTGGAACTTAAAATATGACACAAATGAATTTATTTATGAAACAGACCCACAGACATAAAAAATTTATGGTTACCAAAGGGGAAAGGGGATAGGGAAGGGATAAATTGGGAGTTTAGGATTAGTGGATACAAACTACTATGTATAAAATAGACAAGGCCCTACTGTATAGGACAGGGAACCATATTCAATATCCTATAATAAACCATAATGGAAAATATGAAAAAGAATATGTGTGTGTATATATATATATACACACACATGGTTGAATCACTGCT
>SJYQ01096200.1:40932-54635 GCA_006410935.1 Redunca redunca | reverse complement strand
ACTTAAGGTCATAAGGTCATATGTTTCTGGGTACCAGTACTGTTCTATATCTTAGCATTGGTTTTACATGCATCTGTTTGCTCTGTAAAATGTCATCAAGTTGTTGTCCTTTATGTTTTATTAACTGTTCTCTTTTCAACTTCAATGACAAAAAAAGCTAATATAAAAGAAAAACCCTTATAAAAGGCAAGAAGAGTTAACAGAATTGTACATCAGAGACACAATCCCTTATAGGCAATTTTAAAGTGGAAATGCTTTTAACCTTTCCAGACTTCAGATTATATTATAAAGCTACAGTAATCAAAATAGCTTGGCATTGGCATAAAAACAGGCATATAGATCAATAGAACAGAATAAAGAACCCAGAAATAAACCCACACACCCACAGTAAATTAATCTATGACAAAGGAGGCAAGAATATATAGTGGAGAAAAAGTCTCTTCAACAAGTGGTGGTGAAAAATTTGGGTAGCTACATATAAATCAATGAAATTAGAATACTTCCTTATACCATATGCAAAAATGAATTAAAATGGTTTAAAAACTTAAATATAAGAAGTGACATCAAGAACTGTATACAGAAAACTATAAGACACTGATGAAAGAAATCAAAGATGACATAAACAGATGGAGAGACATTCCATATTCCTGGGTTGGAAGAAACAGCATTGTGAAAATGACTATATTACCAAACTCAATTACAGATTCAATGTGATCCCTATCAAATTACCAATGACATTTTTCACAGTACTAGAACAAAAAATTTCACAATTCATATGGAAATGCAAAAGACCCTGAATACTGAAAGCAATCTTGACAGAGAAGAATGGAGCTGGAGGAATCAACCTTCCTGACTTCAGATTATACTACAAACCTGCTGTCATCATGACAGTATGGTACTGGCACAAAAACAGAAATATAGACCAATGGAATAAAATAGAAAGTCCAGAGATAAACCCATGCACCTATGGGTACCTTATTTTTGACAAAGGAGGCAAGAATGGGACAAAGATAGCCTCTTCAATAAGTGCTGCTAGGAAAACTGGACAGCTACGTGTAAAAGAATGAAATTAGAATACTTCCTAACACCATAAAAAAGATAAACTCAAAAATGGATTAAAGACATAAATATAAGGCTAGAAACTCTAAAACTCTTAGAGGAAAACATAGGCAGAACCCTCTATGATGTAAATCACAGCAAGATTCTCTACGACCCACCTCCTAGATTAATGGAAATAAAAGCAACAATAAACAAGTGGAACCTAATTATACTTAAAAGCTTTTGCACAGCAAAGGAAACTATACAGTTCAGTCACTCAGTTGTGTCCAACTCTTTGAGACCCCATGGACTGCAGCACGTGAGGCCTCCCCATCCATCACCAACTCCTAGAGTTTACTCAAATTCATGTCCATTGAGTCAGTGATGCCATCCAAAACCATCTCATCCTCTGTCATCCCCTTCTCCTCCTGCCTTTAATCTTTCCCAGAATCAGGGTCTTTACAAGTGAGTCAGCTCTTCGCTGACTCATTTGAAACTAAAAACAAGGTGAAAAGACAACCCTCAGAATGGGAGAAAATAAGAACAAATGAAACAACTGACAGGATTAATTTCCAAAATATACAAGCAGCTCATAAAAGTCAATACCTGAAAAACAACCCAATCAAACCGTGGGAAAATGACCTAAACAGACATTTATTTAAAGAAGACATACAGATGGCTAACAAACATATGAAAAGATGCTCAACATTGCTCATTATTAGAGAAATGTAAAAACTACAATGATATATCACCTCACAGGAGTCAGAATGACCATCATCAAAAAGTCTACAAACAATAAATCCCAGAAAGGTGTGGAGAAAAGGGAACTCTCTTGCACTGTTGGTGTGAATGTAAATTGATACAGCCACTATGCAGAACAGTATGGGGATTCTTTTCAAAACTAGGAATAAAACCACCATATGACCCAGCAACCCCACTACTAAGGATATAGTAACAGTTTCCCAGAGGAAACCAAAATTGAAAAAGACACATGTACCCCAATGTTCATTGCAGTACTATTTACAATAGCTAGAACATGGACGCAACCTACATGTCCATCAACAGACGAATGGATAAAGGAGCTGTGGTACATATATACAATGGAATATTACTCAGCCATAAAGGAATGCATTTGAGTCTGTTCTAATGAGGTGGATGAATCTAGAACCTATTATACAGAGGGAAATAAGTCAGAAAGAGAAAAACAAGTATCATATACTAATGCATATGTATGGAATCTAGAAAGATGGTACTGATGAAATTATTTGCAGGGCAAGGCTTCCCTGGTGGCTCAGAGGTTAAAGCGTCTGCCTGCAATGCAGGAGACCTGGGTTCGATCCCTGGGTCGGGAAGTTCCCCTGGAGAAGGAAATGGCAACCCACTCCAGTATTCTTGCCTGGAGAATCCCAAGGACGGAGGAGCCTGGTGGGCTACAGTTCACGGGGACACAAGTTGGACACGACTGAGCGACTTCACTCACTCACTCACTCAATGAAGACACAGACATAGAGAACATACTTAGGGAGACAGCAGGGAGGGGGGAAGAAGGAGAGGGTGGGATATATGGATAGAGTAACATGGAAACATACCCTACCATATATAAAATAGATAGCTAATGGGAATTTGCTATATGACTCAGGAACCTAAGCTGGGGCTCTGTAACAACCTAGAGAGGTGGGATGGGGAGGAAGATGGAAGGGAGGTTCAAGTGGGAGGGGACATAAGTATACCTATGCCATGTTGCTACTTGGCAGAAACCAACACAATTCTGTAAAGCAATTATCCTTCAATTTAAAAATAAATAAATTTAAAATTAAAAAAGACGTAACATCATAAAACTCCTGAAGAGAACATAGGCAAAACATTCTTAGCTATATATCATAGCCATATTTTCTTAAATCAGTTTCCCAAGGCAAAATAAAAGCAGAAAGTAAAGGGAGACCTAATCAAACTTAAAAGCTTTTGCACAGCAACAGCAATAATCACCAAAACAAAATGACAACTTATGGAATGGGTGAAAATATCTGCAAATGGTGTGACCAAAAGGGGTTTATATCCAAAATATACAAATAACTCATACAAATCAGTATCAAATAAACAACCCAATCAATCGAAAAATGAGCAGAAGGCCTAAACAGACATTTCCCCAAAGAAGCCATACACATGGGTAACAGGCACATGAAAAGATGCTGTTTTTTAGAATTAGAAAACACAACTAATTATTAGATAAATGCAAATCAAAGCCACAATGAGGTATCACCTCTCACCAGTCAGAATGGCTATCATCAAAAAAGTTGACAAATAATAAATGTGGGAGAGAATGTGGGGAACAGGGAACCCTTACATATTATTGGTGGGAATGTAAATTATTGCAGTCACTGTGGAAAACATTATGGAGTTCCTTAAAAAACTAAACATAGAGCTACCATTATGATCTAGCAATTTCATTCGTGGGTAAATATCTGGAAAAATTAAAAAAACAACAACAACAAAAACTCTAATTGAAAAGAAACATGCACCTCAGTGTTCACAGCAGCACCATTTACAACAGCCAAGACAGACAAACAACCCAAATGTCCATCAACAGACTACTGTTAGCTTCCTAAACATACATATATTATATATAGGCTTTCCTGGTGGCTCAGAATGTAAAGAATCTGCCTGCAATGTGGAAGAACCCAGTTTGATCCCCAGGTTGGGAAGATCCTCTGGAGAAGGGCATGGCAACCCACTCCAGTATTCTTGCCTAGAAAATTCCACAGACAGAGGAGCTTGGTGGGCTACAGTCCATGGGATTGCAGAGTCAGACACAACTGAGCAACTAACACACACATACATTATATATATATGACTGCATCATTTTGCTGTGTACTTGAAACTAACATAATATTGTAAATCAACTATACTTCAATTAAACATATAAAAATATTGTTAATATTTTTACAAATTTATTACTTCTTTGTATTCAGAGTATAAGACCTTCTTGCTCTGGTCATCATATTGTGTCTTTATTCTCTTGTGAAGGCCCTCATGTACATGTAAAAAATTAAATAAAATGCATATGCTTTCTGCCTGTTTAAAAAAAAACACATANTCTAGGTCTTAGAATCAGGGTTTAGACTTCCTTCATTAAGTAATTTTAGAAGCTTGCTATCTTTTCTTCTAGCTACTAAGTAGATTTTTTTTATTGTTTTAGGAATTTTTGATTCATTAAAAGAATAGGATGATCATACTCAACTTTCCTTGTGCATTCAACATCAATTTTGATTCCAAAATCTAGTGGAAGAATAACACCATTTTCTGATTAAGGTCTAGCTATTCAAAAGTGCATTCTAGGAAAGGTAGAGGGATACAC
The DNA here is from genome assembly GCA_006410935.1 of Redunca redunca. NCBI lineage: Eukaryota > Metazoa > Chordata > Mammalia > Artiodactyla > Bovidae > Redunca > Redunca redunca. The sequence goes on along the minus strand of SJYQ01096200.1, from coordinate 50,242 downwards.
TAACATAGATGCTAGTTAATAAGGACTTGGGTGACTGTTCTAGTTCCACCACTTATTCAGTGTATGACTTTCAGCAAGTTGCTTAATCTTTCAGCCCTGAGTTTCTTCATCTGGGAAATGGTCCCCTCTTTTGCATTGTTTACCCCAAATTTAGCAAAGGGCAAATTTTACATCACTACTTGTCAGTTAATGCGCAAGCCTGCTGAGATCAAGAGAAAAATGTGTGTTGATTTACAAAATCACAGTTAGCATCAACAAGTGAGAGGTAATAACTATTTAAGGGAATTGTATGTATTTCTGAACTTTTATTAATCTTGAAGCTATGCTTATAATTTCTATGTATTTTCCACACACAGATTATTTCTGTATCACCTATTCTTTAATTTTTTGAAAATAGCACACATGCATGCTCTTTAAAGTTAAATAGTAACACTAGACTTTAATGAAATCAGAAATCAGTTGATTCTAAATGCTCTCTCACACACATACCCTACCCATTCCAACGCTGGCTCCCTGAGTCAACTTTCATCTTCTTTTCTGTTTCTCTGTAATTTACTACGAGATTTCTAAATTATAGCCCCTGGAGAAGGAAATGGCAGCCCACTCCAGTATTCTTGCCTGGGAAATCCCACGGACAGAGGAGCCTGGCGGGCTACAACAACAATTGAAATGTAGTTGCTTTACAATGTTGTGTTCGTTTCTATTGTGCAGCAAATTGAATTGTTGTTGCTCGGTCTCTAAGTCTTGTTCCACTCTTGTGACCTCATAGACTGTAGCCCGCCAGGCTCCTCTGTCCATGGGATTTCCCAGGCAAAAATACTGGAGTGCCATTTCCTTGTCTAGGGGATCTTCCTGACCCTGGGATAGAACTCTCATCTCCCTGCATTGGCAGGTGTTTTTTGTTTGTTTGTTTGTTTTGTTGTTGTTTTTAACCACGGATCCACCAGGGAAACCCATACTGATTATAACATATTGCAAAAATGACCACACAAGTCAAGACTTCTGGTTCTAACTCCCTCACGTAAAGAAGCTGGAAATCGTCACCCCCTTTCTTATAACAAGGAGACTCTGAAAAAACTGAATCAAAATTTAAAAATAATCACTGGCCAACTGAGGTGATATAGCGCAAACCACCACCGCGAAAGGCAGATTCAGAGAGGAACGGTGGATATCTGCTTACCTGGAACAGATGTCTCTAGAACCATAAACATCCAACATGTAAATAGTAAATTTGCTGAATTGTTTAAAGCTGAGCGTAGAATCTTATGAGAGTAAGGAAGCCTCCATGTATCTGTGGGCTTACCTTCAGGAAAATTTCCCCTCGTCCAGGCAGTGTGAGGCAAAACCATAAATCCAGAGGTCAGAGACGGATGCGTGGAAACTCCATCCCGCACCTGCTGCAGAAGCTGTGCAGCGCCTGGTGGGTGTGGGATCAGTACGTGATGTTCTTGAGCCCAGGAGGGGCAGGCACTAAGGGCAAAATTGGGAGGAGGCAGTGTCTGAGCTGCTACTTTGTGAACAGTCTGCAACTGCAAACAAACCAGAACTCACAGGTTTGCAGGCGTGAGCTTCATATTTAACTGTGCTACACCAGCAGCCTCTGGTGTAGTTCACCAGACCTGTGGACTCAAAGGTGTGGAGCAAATTTGGCCATATGCGTGCAGCTGAGGCCTCATAGCTTCCCGCAAGGTCTCCCAGAGCTGGTGGCTGTGTGCCCAGTTGTATCTCATTGCAGGACACGGCAGGCTCCAGGGTGGCGCATGTGGCTATGGACCTTTGGAGTCCGCTACACTAGCCTTCCGGCTTCGTATCAGTAGTGTTCTTTGTATCCGCTGGGCTCCCGACCTTGGACAAGCCGGTGCCAGGTTCCAAAAACAAAGTGGCTGCCCTGGTGGGGGCAGGAAGGGTGAGGATGAGGGTTGGGAGCCAAGAGCAGGGGGATTAGGACCCCTGGGCTGCTCTTGGCTTTGCAATTGGGCTGCAGTTTTCTTCCTTACCCTGCCTATGACTTTCTCAACCATAAAAGCAAATCTGACCAGGTCAACACCCAACAGTACAGGGTGAGGGGTGGGAATATTGGGGCCGGGTGCTCAGGTTCTAAGAATTTACATGGTGGTCCTTTATCTGCACTACCAAGATTGGCTGCTTGTTGCAAATGAGGCCAAGAGACCCTTCCCTCTGAACCTAAAATAACTTTACTGGTGTATCATTTTGGAGAATTGTAGCGCTTTCTCCAAAGAGATGTTTTTAGATCAGCCACAGACAAATGGAATTAGCTGTATCCATGCTCATTCTCTTATACACCTGCCCTGTGACCCTGAAATGGTCCTGAAATTCTTGGGTCCCAGAAATCTCATATGAGAAAAGGGGAATAATATTCTGTATTCCAAAGTGGTGGATAGTAAATTCAAGAACATATTTGAAGTACTATTTAATACAGCAGAAGGGAATTGGATTTATGTCTATATTATTTCTAAATTCATTTTCCAATAATTTCCTAAGTTTTAAAAACTTTTGTTGGATTTATTTTTAGTTTCCTTCAATGCCAAGATTCAGGAAGTGTCTGGATGCTGGATGGGTAAAAGCCAACATAACTCGATCTTTTCCTCAAGCATCACCATCTACTGTGGTAGACATACACACAAATTACACAAAAGTCTTTTGGGAATTAGCACTATTTTAGGGGTATTGTGAGACTGCAAAGGAGAGACACAAAGAAAAAGGCTGAATACTGGGATAGACTGGAGATGAGTGCCCAAAAAGGAAACAGGATTCCCAAGAGAGCCATGACCTTGGAAGCAAAACAGAAGCAATTGTTATTCCAATACCCACTAACTGTCATTGAGGTCAGTAGCCATCAGGTGTCCTACAGACAGGTGGGGCAGGCAAAACTGCTATACTACTTTCAAAGGCTTTACCACAGGAACACCTGAACTCTACCTACATTTTTGTTTTGTTTTGTTTTTTGGCTGCACCACTTGGCATTCATGATCTTAGTTCCCTGACCAGGAATGAAACCCATGCCCCTCAATGGAAGCCTAGGGTCTTAACCACTAGACCACCAGGGAAGTCCCTCTACCCACTTTTATAGACTAATTTCTTTCCAGATGAGTGTCTTAGTTTTCATGTGGTTGATAACTTCACAACATTCACTGAGAACTGAGTTGGGCCTCATGGTCAAGAAGGGCAGTGAGATTTTAACATAGTTTCCTATTGCTGCTGTAACAAGTTGCCACAATCTTAGTGTCTTCAAGTAACACCAATGTATTATACTTATTGAGGTCAGAAATCTAAATAGATCCACAAGACTGATTCCTTTTTTGATATTCTAGGGGGAAAACTGTTTCTTGCCTTTTGCAGCTTATAAAGACTGCCTACTCCTTCTTGCAACTTCAAAGCCAATAGCATAGTATTTCTCTCTCTCCTTCTATTGTCACATCTCTTCTCTGACCTTATTTCTTATAAGGACCCTTGTGATCACATTGTGCCCACCTGGCTAACCCAGTATACTCTTCTCATATCAAGGTCATTAAATTAATCACATATGCACTGTTCCTTTTGTGATAAAGGAAACATCCACATGTCTGGAATTAGGATGTAGATACTGGGGGGAAGGGGTATTTTTCAACTTACCATAATTTCCTTTCCCAGAGGCTAGAGAACCCCAGGCATTTTCACTGTCATGTTTGTCAAAGGTACTCTAATTGTCTCAGCCAGACTGAGATCTGACCTCAGCCTGCCAAGCCTTCCCACAGCCAAACATTGACCCATGATGATAGATGTGGCTTATGGGAATAGGGGAGGTTTACCATGGTGTGATAAATAAGGTGGACAGTCTAGGTTGTACCTGAGACTGGCAGGCTACTCTCATCCAGATATTTACAAATCCTGCCCCACCAAGAGGCACAGTACAAAGGAGAAATATCCCAGGAGGATTGTCCCTCATGTATAGAGAATCCTGCTAACTTCTTTCTAGGGTGCCCCCTTTGCTTTATACCTCTTACTCAACTTTCAAGTCTAAACTTAAACTTCATTTCCTCTAGGAAAAATTCTGTGGTTCCCAAGCTGAATCTTGCATTGGTGTTCCACCTATTGTTCTCATAGCACCACCCTCTATGGTACACCTAATAGCTATTACTGCTGATTAGTGATGCTGAGGATCTTTCATGTGCCTGTTGGCCATCTGTATGTCTTCTTTGGAAGGATGTCTGTTCAGATATTCTGCTCATTTTTCAATCATTTTTTTTAATGTATGAGATTGTGTTAGCTATTTATATATTTTGAATATTAACCCCTTATCAGTCATATACTTCGCAAATTTTTTTCTCCCATTCATTAGGTTAAGTTGTCTTTTTCTTTTGTTGATGATTTCCTTTGTTATACAAAAACTTTTAAGTCTAATTAGGTCCCAGGGTGGGGGTGGAGGGTGAGAGGGAGATTCAAGAGGAAAGTGATACATGTATACATATAGCTGATTCACTTTGTTGTACAGCAGAAACTAGCACAATATTGTAAAGCAATTATACTCATTTAAAAAAAAAAAGTTAGGTCCCATTTGTTTATTATTGCTTTTGTTTCCTTTGCCTTAGGGGACAGATTCCCCTCCCCACAAAATTGTTATACTTTATGTTAAAGAGTTTCCTGCCTATGTGTTCTTCTATGAAATTTATAGTGTAGGGGAATAACAATTAGCCAAGATGGCAGTGGTCAGGCTCTCTCACCCTACTTCCTCTCGCTCATGCCCCACATCCTGTAAACAATGACTTTGCATAGTTATGTAACAGCTGAGGCCATCCATAGCCCTGTGCATGTTTGTTCATGTTACTTATATAAGCACCACCTGAAAAATCCCTTGCAGCTGCGTCAACCATTATCGAGTAAAGTATGTCTGCAGTTCCTCTGGCTCCTCACATTTTCTTCCAGCTTCCCAGCTCATGCCTTGCCTACCCTGGGTTCAGCAAACAGTGAGACAGTTGGTGTAGTCAGCAGGATATCCAGCAGGTAGGAGAGCCTGAGGATCCAATGGATGGTGGAAGCCAGTGACCACTGTATAGGATGTGATACCCGGTGGCTGTGGTCCTCTCAGCGTGGGCCCTGGTGGAAGACTGGGAGGCAGTGGACAGGTCACCGGATAGTATTGAAAAGGCATTGCATGTGGTGAGTTCCTGGCAGCTGGACAAGGCGGCACCTACTGCCGCTGGCACCATGTGATGGATATTCTTGACTGCCCTGAGGCTAATATGGATAGTGCCCTCCTTGATGCTGTGCAAGTGCACAAATTGCAGAGATGCGAGGAAGAATTAGAGCAGTGTCTGGGTATGCTGGAGCAAGAGATGCATAGCCTTGATGAACCCAGCACCTCAGACAGTGAGGTAATAAGGGATGGTGACGATGAACAATATGGAACTGTGGGTCCCTGCTTGTTAGCCCGGCCCGTTGTGCAGCAGAAGCTAAAGCATGAGCAGCCTGTGGCCCAGAAGGGTCATCCCCAAGGGTCCCCCATTGTGACTGAGTACACGACTTATCAACCATATACCCAGGCAGAGTTGGTCAACTTGGGTAAACAATTTCTTGGGTAAGAAAAGCTATGACCAACCTAGACAGCATATTAAGAAGCAGAGACATTACTTTGCCAACAAAGGTCCATCTAGTCAAAGCTTTGGTTTTTCCAGTAGTCATGTGTGGATGTGAGAGTTGGACCATAAAGAAAGCTGAGCATCGACAAATTGATGCTTTTGAACTGTGGTGTTGCAGAAGACTCTTGAGAGTCCCTTGGACTGCAAGGAGATCAAACCAGTCCATCCTAAAGGAAATTGGTCCTGAATATTGATTGGAAGGACTGATGCTGAAGCTGAAGCTCCAATACTTTGGCCAACTGATGCAAAGAACTAACTCCTTAGAAAAGATCCTGATGCTGGGAAAGATTGAAGGCAGGAGAAGGGGACCACAGAGGATGAGATGGTTGGATGGCATCACCGACTCAGTGGACATGAGTTGAGCAACCTCTGGGAGTTGGTTGCTGCAGTCCATGGGGTTGCAAAAAGTTGGACATGACTGAGCAACTGAACTGAACTGATACCTAGAACAAAGGAGCTTCTTATATGCCAGTCCATTGTCACAAGAGTTGCAACATTTTCTAGGGCCTGTTACATTTACAGTGGACATATTGGGAGACACCCTGACAATGATGGAGCCAGAATCCTCACCATTTAAAGAAGGTAAACCTCCAACAGATGTTCAATCTTGGTATACTGATGGGTCTAGTAGAGGCCAGGCCTCCTCCTGGACCACCATTGCTTTCCAGCCCACCACAGATACCATGTGGTTTGATTCCAGAGTCGATCAAAGCAGCCAGGGGGATGAGTTACGTGCTATCTGAATAGTGGCCAAGAATGAAGCAGCTCCCTACTATCTATACAGATAGTTGTGTGGTTTATAAAGGCTTGACACTGTGGATTACTTTCTGGAAGACACAGCAATGGTTAATCACAGACCCCTGTGGGGCCAAGCCATGTGGCAGGACTTATGGAACTTAGGGCATGAGAAGGACATAACAGTAATATATGTGACTGGGCATCTACCTTATGGCGAGCCCAGGGAATAATGAAGCTGAAAAATTTGTGTGTGTCTGATGGGTGGATCAGGCCGCACACAATGAGGTAGCAGCTTGGCTACACCAGTGTGGGGACGAAAACCATATGGGCAGTTGCTAAAAGATGTTATCTTCCCATTTCATAGAGAGAGATAGCAGATGCCTGCCACGACTGCTTCATATGTGCCCAAGAGGACCTCTATTCCCTAGACAGGCAGCAACTGATGGACAAGTGGTAAAGAGAAGGGTTTCCTTTGACTCAGTGGCAAGTGGACTTCATACGGCCTCTGCCAGCATCAGACAATGCTGCTGCTGCTGCTAAGTTGCTTCAGTTGTGTCCAACTCTGTGCGACCCCATAGATGGCAGCCCACCAGGCTCCCCCATCCCTGGGATTCTCCAGGCAAGAACACTGGAGTGGGTTGCCATTTCCTTCTCCAATGCGTGAAAGTGAAGTCGCTCAGTCGTGTCTGACTCTTCGAAACCCCATGGACTGCAGCCTACCAAGCTCCTCCGTCCATGGGATTTTCCAGGCAAGAGTACTGGAGTAGGGTGCCATCACCTTCTCCGTCAAACAATGCTAGCTTTGCACTAACAGCTATAGACACAGCAACAGATTTTCTTTTGCCTGGCCTTTTAAGGCCACAGATCAATGCTATACACTCAGGGCACTTGACTGTCTGATGGCCCTATACAACTGTCCTCTAATCATAGAGAGTGATCAAGATAACCATTTCACTGGAAAGGAGTTTCGGGAATGGGCACATAGATGGCGAATACGATGGATATTTCATGTCCTGTACAACCCACAGGCAGCAGGTATGATTGAGTGATATAATGGCTTGCTAAAACAGGTCCTACAGATGTCTATTGATCCCCTCTTTCTAAAGGGGATGGGCCCAGCACCTATGGGGGTGTTTTTCAGGTCCTTAATGAGAAATCCTGCAGGAGTAGAGTTTCCCCTGTGGAGGCTCTCCAGCATTGTGCTGCCTCACCTATACAATTGCAAGTAACAACAACAGACATTTTGTTAAAGCCTGGATGTGGAACCCAAGGCAATATCCTGCTGATGGCTCCAGTGGGGATTTCACAAGGACAAACAGTAAACTGGGCTTGACCATGGAAGATAAAGGCACCCCACATGTGGTGGGTGGCTCTTTTATCCCCATGGGGGCAGGGCTACAATACAACTTCCAGGTAGTACCCTGGATGACAAGTGCCTGGCCTCCTTGTGTGCAAGTTACCTGGCCAGGCCCAAAGGGGGCCACCTCAATGTTGAAAGGTACATTTGTGCTCTCTCTGTGATCCATTGCAAGTTCTCTTGTCATGGTAGAACCATAGGATGTGAGTAATCAGGCAAACAAAGTATGGTATACAAAGCCAGGTAAACCTCCAGTACTGGGAACAGTTCTCTCCCAAGACACAAAGCTTGCCTGGATTCTGTTAGATGGAAAGGAATTGCCTATGTTAGTACCTTTGACCTCTTTGTCTTTCTGCCCATTGATGTGTCATGACCAATATGATTGTAGACTGGGCATACACCTATACAATGGTCCGAAATGTGTAAGTATGTTGGATCTGCACCAAGCTCCCTGTTGGGGCTGCCATGGGGCTTTCCCTGATGCATTCAACCTATGACTGTGACTAATTGGGCCTGAAGACAAAGCACCTTCCAGTCAGATCAAGAGATGGAGGAGACAAGCACCTGATCTTAAAAGTTGTAAAGAAACTGCGGAGCATGCCTCATCCCCAGGGAGAACAAGTACTGTGGGATGGGTTTTCCTGGTTGCCAGCAGTGAGTACTGAATTATGGGAAATTGCACCCTTTTTTTTTTTTTTACAGAGAAGAGGGGTGGTACTGAGCCAGCAAGGAGGAACCCCCATCCCTTTGTGTTAATGTTAGCTTTGATGAGACATATCCAGAGGCCATTAGTGTACTCCCCATCCCTCATGGAACTCTGTGGGTATATGGGATCAGACTTGCATATCTTACATCTTCTGCATTGTCAGGTGGGATCTTTATCACCAGCGCCACCTGGGAAGCTCATTTAGGTGCATATATGTTAAATGTTATATGCTCTTGTTGTATTGTTCCCTTTGTTACTATATAATGCCATTTTGCCTTTACTTATAAACTTTGATTTAAAGTCTACTTTGTCCAATATGGATATTGTCACCACAGCTTTCTTGTCTTTTCCATTTGCATGAAGTATCTTTTTCCATCCCCTCAATTTCTGTGGGCATGTTTAGCTCTGAAGCAAGTCTCTTGTTTTTTTTTTAATTAATTTATTTTAATTGGAGGCTAATTACTTTACAATATTGTAGTGGTTTTGTCATACATTGACATTAATCAGCCATGGGTGTACATGTGTTCCTCATCCTGAACCCCCCTCCCTCTTCCCTCCCAATCCCATCCCATCCCTCTGAGTCATCAAGTCTCTTGTTTTTATCCAATCAACCACCCTATTTCTTTTGATTGGAAAAATTAGTTGATGTTTAAAAGGATTATTGATAGGTATGTACTTACTGTCATTTTGTTACATGTTTTCTGGCTATTTTTGTAGTTCCTAGTTCTTTTCTTGTTTTTGTTTCTTCCATTCTGGTTTGATGATTTTCTTTAGTTGTATGCTTGTGATTCTTTCTCTCCAATTTTTGTCTATTGTAGAATTTTGACTTGTGGTTACCACGGGGTTCATATATGTTGACACATATCTATCAAT
>SJYQ01096200.1:1240-27100 GCA_006410935.1 Redunca redunca | reverse complement strand
TTCTCAAGAGGGTGTTTACTCTATAAAATGATATTTTGCTAAGCTACATTTGGGCTAAAAAGGTAATGGTTATTTCAAGTAAGAAGTAAAAATATCAGTTATGAAAATATTCTGAAACTCGAATTAACAACATATGAATAAAGCAATTACTGAAAAGGGCAAATTAGATCACATATCTGAACATGCAATTATTGCTCAGTGCAGAAAGAGCAAAGGATGTAAAATTTCTTAAATACTTTTTTGAAATTCAAAGCTGCACCGTCAAACCAATTCCCATCACAGAAGGGCTTGCTGACAAGGGCTAAAGCTGTGAGTGAGAAAACAACTTTAAAAAAATTAATGAAAATGCCACACAACCAAGGTGATCAGATTTTAAAGGCCCTCAATACAATACAAGCCACAAGACTGGTACCAAAAGTACACATGCACACAAGCGCGTGCATGCACATACACACACATCCCAAACTCTGGGTGACCAGTTAAGGCAACTTAAAAAATCCATGTGGCTTTGGCTTTCTGAAATGTGTTATAGTGCTACCAAGAAGCGATTCTGAAAGCATCTGAAAAACGTGCAAAGTGCCTGAAAACAGTGCCTGGCAACTGAGACGGTTTGCAAGCGTGATTCAGAGGTCTGCCAAGGAAACAAAAGAAGCCTCCCTCCTCCCGGTGAGAACGCACACAGCAACAAGAGAGGTGCTCCGGGCACTACTTATTGTCAGGTAGGCGGAAAACAGAAGTCTGTGCACGAGCGGTACATACTAGGGATCGCCCTCCGGCAGGGACGGGGCCACGGAGTTTCCATTGGTTGGGGAACCGCCCAGCTTTAGTTTTTGCAGATATTCAGCATGCACGGGCTTGTGGCACTGGAGAACCTTGATCGCATCTTCGACTTTGAACCACTCTCGCTTCCTCCCAATGCTAACCGAATCTTCCCAATCCTCCAGAATCTCAGTGACAGTCAGTACATACACGTACGTTCTGTGCTTGCGATCTTGGTTCTGCTCGAAAATGCCCAGGAGCCGGCCTAACTTCCCCTTGACTCCCGCTTCTTCAAACACCTCGCGGACGGCCGCACCGCCCGGCTCCTCCTCGGGCTCCATGCCCCCGCCCGGCACGATCCAGCGGTCCGGGTACCGACTGCTACTCACTAACAGCACCTCGTCCTCGCGCTCGCTCCGGAAGCACAGGCACGCCGCCCGCTTCTTGAACCCCTCCGGGTCGTAGGTCCGCGTCTGGTTCGGCTTGCACTTCATCTTCGAGGCCGTCCGCCGCCGCTCAGGTCCCCGCCGCCGCCGGGTCGAGGGGCTCCAAGGTGCTGGGGAGAGAAAGAGCCGCGGGGAGGGGCAGAGAGTGAGAGAGAGGGGGGCCTCAGCCCCTGAGCCCCAGGAGCTCAGGGAAGATAAGGCGGGGGCGGGGACGAGGGCGGGGGCGCGCGAGGTACGTCAGTCGGTCCGTCCCCTGCGCGGCCGGGGGTCCCGGGCACAGACGCCAGAGTGGAGGAGGCACCGCCCCCGCCCCCATCCCCGCCTCCGCCCCGAGCCCGCCACTCTGCGAAGAGCCCACTCGCGTCTCTGGTGCGCGTCTCCGTCCGTCCCTCCTTCCCTCCTCAGCCGCCCAGACTGAGGCTGAGCGAGGTGATGCGCATTCGCGCGCGCGTCCGCGCCCCCAGGCACGTGCGCGTTCCCGTCGGAGGGCGGGGGTCTCGCGGCTCCCGCAGCGCCAGGCGCCTCTGGCGCACGGCGCAGGCGCCTGGCACTTCTGCTGGGACTGTCCGTCCCCCAGGGTGAAATGCACCGCATTGTAGCTTGGGCCAGCTTGTTTCCACGTGTGCCTTTGACCCAGACGTGGCTGTGGCGCGGCCGGACGTTTGTCTTCACCCTCTCCAGCACGTCGCAGAAAACACACACGCAATCATTTTACACACAGCACCACAAGACGGACGGTCAAGTGCATAAGGTCGTAGTCATCTTCCACAATGAAGAGTACCGGCTTATTTATAGGAAGGCCTCGGTTTTGTCAAGATGATCCTAGGTATTGGGCAAAAGAGTACCGAATCGTTGCTGAGTCATTTCGTGCAGTTTTGTTTTTTCAACAGGTTCTTCACTTGGCCAGGCACCTTGGCACAGTCCATGACTGAACAGCTTTCTTGAACCTGCCCCTGTTGACATCTTACCTAACCTCTGCTGCTGCTGCTGCTGCTGCTGCTGCTGCTGCTGCTAAGTCGCTTCAGTCGTGTCCGACTCTGTGCCACCCCAGAGAGGGTAGCCCACCAGGCTCCCCCAACCCTGGGATCTTCCAGGCAAGAACACGAGTGGGTTGCCATTTCGTTCTCCAATGCATGAAAGTGAGAAGTGAAAGTGAAGTCGCCCAGTCCTGTCCGACTCTTAGCGACCCCGTGGACTGCAGCCTACTAGGCTCCTCCGTCCATGGGATTTTCCAGGCAAGAGTACTGGAGTGGGGTGCCATTGCCTTCTCCTAACCTCTGGTCCCTGGTTTCCTCATCAGTAAACTCCTCACCTCGGAGAAGGCAATGGCACCCCACTCCAGTACTCTTGCCTGGAAAGTCCCATGGACGGAGGAGCCTGGTGGGCTGCAGTCCATGGGATCGCTAAGAGTCAGACACCACTGAGTGACTTCACGTTCACTTTTCACTTTTATGCATTGGAGAAGGAAATGGCAACCCACTCCAGTGTTCTTGCCTGGAGAATGCCAGGGACAGGGGAGCCTGGTGGGCTGCGGTCTATGGGGTCACCCAGGGTCGGACACGACTGAAGCGACTTAGCAAACTCCTCACCTACTTGGTTCAGACCTTTGCACTTTAGGTCATATTCACTCAACAGCTGGAGAGCCACCCAAAGCAGGAATCTCTCCCCTTCACACACTCCACACGTCTCTCTCTTTCTCATTGGGAAGCACTGGTTGAGGTTTTGGGAAACATGCCTCTGGCAGTCCCTTCACATTTTACATGGTGAGTTTCAGAAGCCTCCTGGCCTGGGACTCCAGCAAGGCCACTTGGTGATCTCTCACCTCTGTCTGCTGCTGTCGCTGCTAAGTCGCTTCAGTCGTGTCCGACTCTTTGTGATCCCATAGACGGCAGCCAACCAGGCTCCTTCGTCCCTGGGATTCTCTAGGCAAGAATACTGGAGTGGGTTGCCATTTCCTTCTCCAAAGCATGCATGCATGCTAAGTCGCTTAAGTCCTGTCCGACTCTGTGGGACCCCATGGACAGCAGCCCACCAGGCTCCTCTGTCCACGGGATTCTCTAGGCAAGAGTACTGGAGTGGGTCTAGCCATCCTATACCCTTGGCCAAGAAGTGGCCTTCCCACAACCCCAGATATAACAACCTAAAGCCTTCCCCCTGCATTTTATTTCTTCTGATTGTTTCCCTGCTCTCGCAGTAACCTTATGGAGAAGACCTCTGATGTCCCCCACATTTTGCCTTATTGCAACTTAGGCATCTTTGTCTCTTTTACGTGCAGACACTCTGCTGGCATCAGGCAAGCCGGATCATGACAACTCACTTTTCCAAGAAAATAATCCATTCCTCAAGGGGAAATTGAATCGGAAAGGTATGTGGAAAATGGTTATGAAACATACAGTCCGGTTTTTAAATAACAAGTTTGTCCAGCTTTCCAGGGTCTGTTCCACTCCGTGTATACCCAAAGAGCCCATAAAAATGATTCTGTTTCTGGTGGCAAGACTACCCTCAATATCTTGAACATAATATGACAAAAGTATGTGGGCATGATAGAACAAAACTATAGGAAGAAAAAGATAAGAGATATACAGAGTATCACCTGAACCAATAGCCATACTACCGCTAATGACCGTATTTCAATGATGTATGGATGATCAAAGAACATTTGGTGGAATGCAACATACCATGACCAGAAACAAACTAGGAGGACTTCCCTGCAGATCCAGTGGTTAGGACTCTGCACTTCAAAGCAGGAGGCACGAGTTGGATCCCTGCTCAGGAAAGTTTCCTCTGCTGCATGGTAGGACTTCCACCCCACCCCCCACCAAAAAGAAAAAAACTACACTAGGACAAAATATAAATTTCAGCAAGATGTATTCCTCAGTGTGTTCATACTCACAATTAAAAAATCAAAAACGAAACCCATCATAATCAGAATCTAGGCAAATATATCAATTATCACCCATGTTATTACATATCATTTAAAATTTTCTTTCCCATGTAATGAGATCGTAAAGAGAACAATGCCTGCCATTTTGGTAAAGAAGACAAAATTCTCTGTTTTGCAGACAGTAGGAATATATTCTTGGGAAACGCCTGAGAAACGATGTAAAAATAAACTTCTTTAAGTGGGAGAAATTAATATTAAAATTTAAAATCCCAAGAGCTTTCATGTATGCCAGCAATAATCCTGTAGAAAATAGAATGGGTAAATGATCGCATCATAGTAGTAGTATCAACCACTACAAAGTAAATGAAACACCAAGGAATCCTAAAACTATGGTTAGGACATTGTAGTAGAAAATGATAAAACTCATACTCAGCTTTAAAGGATATTTGAGTAAATCAAGAGGTACTTTAGCAAAGTTGGGAGATTGGGCTGGTGTCTGCAGGGATTATTATTATTCACTTCTTATTTAGTACTTCCTTGTTTTCAGTCACTTAGTCGTGTCGTGACTCTCTGGGACCCCATGGACTGCAGTACGCCAGGCTTCCCTGTTCTTCACTATCTGCTTGGGACTTGAAATTGTTAGTCCCTCAGTCATGTCCTGCCAACTCCTCTGTCCATGGGATTCTCCAGGCAAGAATACTGGAATGGGTTGCCATTTCCTTCTCCTGTCTGCAGGGAGGTGTGAACCAAACAGGCTGCAGCTACATCACGGGTCTGCTTCACAATTGCCAGGTACTATCTCCTTGTCTTACCAGAGGTGCCGTTTTATAGTCTATTCCACCATTCCCACGTTAGATTACACCCATGTAATATGTCCGTGCTGGGGGTGGGGCATAGTTTTTGGAAGGTAGAGGAGAGGCAACATTATAATATGGAAGGAGGCAGAGAGTGAATTTCTACTGGCAAAGTCATAGCATGTTTCTGGATAAAGAGATCCACAAGTTGCAGGTCTAGTACAATGCCAAGGATATTTACAAATTAAGTTTTTTCCCCTGATTTTCATAAAATAATTGCATTTTCCACCTGTTAAAACAATAGGGCAAGACAGTTTTGACTTTTTCTAAACAAGAGTAGAAATCTTTTCTGAAAGTCAAGCACTCCGCTGTGTGGTTTATCTATAGTTCACTGCTACTGCACTGATGAGCAGGGTTGTTTTTTGAGCCACTGTAGTAGTAGACTGTTACAGCAACAGCTGTGATACGTGCATGCCTCCCACACTGTCATAGCCTTGGTGCTGGAGTTTGCTTTGATGGGACAACAGCATGTGTGAAGCAAGCAGAGAGTTGAAAAGTGCTTGTGCACTAGGGTTTGCCCTCTCTTGCTGTTCTTGAAACAAGATGATAGCAATGTGAAGAAGCCTGGGCTAGGCGAATGATGCGAGATCCATGGTCCATGCATCACTTTCACCCTAGCTGCCAGAGAATCATTTACCAGAAGTGTGGATGAGACCATCCTATACCATCCAGCCCCCAGCAGAGCCAGTTAGCTAACAGAGCACTGACCACGAATGCATTAAGTCTTCTGAGAACAGCAGGATTGCTCAGCTGAGCCCAGGTGAACTCATTGAGCTGCAGAACTGTGAGCAAAAGAATCAGTTGTGTAAATTGTGGGGTGCATCAAGAGCTAGCTGACACAACCATTAACTGCCATCCATCCAATTCCAACCAAAACTAAGAGAGAATGTACATTTCCTAGTAGAATTTCACCTCTTTTGAAGAGATTGACATTGAACTGAGGCAGACCTTGACTCTGACTCCAAAGGTAATCTTCCCTTCACCATGACAGATTGCACATGTGCTGAGATTGCTGAGATGCACACACAGTACATGTCGTTCCTTATGGTACAGACTTTCTCCTCTCTCATTTTTTTTTTCTATCTGGGTGATCCAGGCACCCAGGAGACCATAGCTTCTATGTAATGTTCTAAAACTGAGAAGATCTGCCCTGAGAGCAACAGGTCTGCTGCTGCTGCTAAGTTGCTTCAGTTGTGTCCAACTCTGTGCGACGCTATAGACAGCAGCCCACCAGACTCCGCCGTCCCTGGGATTCTCCAGGCACGAACACTGGAGTGGGTTGCCATTTCCTTTTCCAATGCATGAAAGTGAAGATTGTAAGTGAAGTCGCTCAGTCGTGTCTGACTCTTAGCAACCCCATGGACTGCAGCCCACCAGGCTCCTCTGTCCATGGGATTTTCCAGGCAAGAGTACTGAAGTGGGGTGCCATTGCAACAGGTCAGGGATACATATTTGTGCACTTTTTCTGAGTTAGGAAGGAGCAGGCAGATTGGAAAGTGAGAGCAAGGTTAGAAACATGATCCTGCACAGTTGGGCACCTTTCTTGGTGAAATGGGCATGGAACCTAGAATTGTTCTTTTGTGATTAAATTGAAGTGGAATGCAATTCTAAGAGGGAGGAGTTCTCCAGAACAGATGTCAGCTCAGATGGAGACAATTTCAGACCTTCTCAGAGCTTTCTGTGGTATTTATAGGTGATTCCAGCTTTCAGGAGAGTTACCACCCATACCTGCGAGGATTTCTGGATGTATTAAAGGGAAGCAGAGTCAGGGAATGTGGTTTTAGTAGTAGTCAATGAGTGGGGAAAATTGGTGTTTTGTTAACCAAATGCCCTAGAATTTAAATCCCTCTCTCTCTCACTAGCTGTATAGTCTTAAATCAGTGAATATTTTGGACCTTGATAGTTCTCATCTGTAAAATGGGGATAATGAAAGTACCTACCTCATTAATTTCTCCCTCCCGCAAAGGCTTTCCTGACCATTACTCTCTCATCTCTTATACTGGGATTAAATTACCCTCCTCTTTTTGCCAGGCTCCCTTGACTTGAATTCTGTCATGGTTTTATTTAGGGAGCACCGTGATGATCTGTCTGCATGTTTGAAAAAAATGTAAAGGCTAGGGGCCAGCCAAATACATACCTGTTCTCAGAGTCAGCACAGTGACCTGAACTTGGCATCCAGAAGGGATTCAGAATATATTGATTGAATGAAAGAGTGTGACAAAGGCTATTTGGATCATGAAGGATGGTTCTCATTACACCTAATAATTGTTTATTCCAAATATAAAATGAGAGATGAGTGAACACAGGCAACTCCATACGTGGCTTTTCATGTGGGGAGGCTTCATCGTGTTCCTTGCATTATCTCTTTTTCCCTCAAGTGCAGAGAGGGGCTATAGGAGGGCATTCAGTAGAAACTTCTCAAACACCAAGTGATTAGAACAAAACAATGCCTTCTCAGTCTTTCTCTTTGATTAACCAACGAACCATGGGGATACAAGCAAGACTTCTAGGTTTGTGATGTGTGAGTAACAGCACACGTGTGAACAATCAAGGGTGTGGCCACAAAGGTCACTGGAGATCAAGTCCAGGTGAGTGTTTCCACTCTCTCAAAGAGGCCGTGAGCACTTTTTGATTCCTCCTGCTTCTTTGGTCACTCGCTCCGGTTCCCTGACTGCAGTGTCCCGCTTTTTCACCGATATTGTCCCCTCTACCGACCTAAATTCAGCACCCAAACCCTTGCTAGTGCTGTCTCTAGAGTCAAATGCTAATCACTAAGAGAGGTGTTTGAGGTCCTGTAGGATCTGACCCTGTCTCCTCTCTGACTGTACCCCCAGCAGCCTCCCTTCAGTCACTCAGCTCCAGGTCAGCTGGGCTCCCTCCTCAGGGCCTTTGTCCCAGCTCTTCCCTTTGCCTGCATGCTCCTCACCCACATCTGCCTGGCTGACCTCCTCACTGGCATGGAGGCCTTGCTCAGATTTCACTTGCTTTCTCTGTGAGGGCTACCCAGGCCACTGGACAGTATATTGGCAAGTGCACCCACCTTTCCCACCGTCCACCCTATCCTTCATCCCCTTTATCTTGCCCTACATTGTCCTTTCGTACAACACTTATCACCTGACAGACTCTGTTATTTACTTCTTTGTCATGTTTGTTCTTATCTCTGTCCTCCCCCATAGTTCCCAGCTGCAAAGTCCTTGATCTTAGAGATCTTTCTCTCTTGCTCACTGGTCAGTCTCCACCAGCCCAGAACATTACTGAGAACACGTTGTAGTCACGCAGATGCTATCAGTTTATGTACTGAATGTATCTGCCTCCCTCGGTACATTGTGATACCCTTGAGGGCAAGGGCCGCTGTTTGTCTTTGTCAAACCATGGAACTTTGTCAGTCCACGGTCCAGCAAACTTTCTGATACAGCTGGAGAGACACTACTGAATATTCACTGAGTGAATGAATTAATTTGTGCGAGTGGCACTAATAGAGACAAGATTCTGTTTCCAAACTGCAGTGCTCCCAGGAGGCACCATCCGCGTGAGAACCATGGACCTATCAGTGCCATGCAAGCTCTGCTAGTCAGCGCGGCCAGACGTCTGACTCATTTTCTGTGGAAGTCTCACAGGCTAGCGCTCGGCTTACCACCCAGCCTGACTTAGGGTGGCATTTCTGGAACTCAGGCCTTCGTCATCTAAATAGACTTTGCTTTAGCTGTGCAGAACATGCAGTACTTTACGTATTTTCTTTCAATAAAATTGTGTCTTTGAGAATAAAAGGTAATCATATAATCAAACATGGTGAGTGCAATAGAAGGTAATGAACTAGTTGAACGAACGTTGAGACTACTGTGGAGTCATAGTACACACAAAGATGGGCACCAAGCTAGGCTCTTCATGGATCTTCTGTAGTTGAATCCTAATAGAAACCCTCAAGAGGTAATATTGTCATTCCCATTTCACAAGGGGGAATATTGAGACCATGGACATTCTTTGAGGTGCCTGTGATCTGGCAGTAGATAGCCCAATGAGAGCCCAGTTCAGGGCTCGTTGGTGATAACACCTCAGAGCGAGTTCAGCATAGACAGTTGCTGTTGTTTAGTCACTAAGTCGTGTCTGAATCTTTTGTGACCAAATGGACTATAGCCCACTAGAATCCTTGTCCACGGGATTTCCCAGGCAAGAATACTGGAGTGGGTTGCCATTTCCTTCTCCAGGTGATCTTCCGGGCCCTGGGATTGAACCCGCATCTCCTGCATTAGCAAGTGGGTTCTTTACCAGTGAGCCACCAGGGAAGCCCACAGCATAAGCAGACCCCCCCACCCATACACACTTAACCTGCTCCCAGCAGTCCTGTTTGGTTCCCTTCCTTTTTTCACTGATGCACTCTCCAAAGCCTTCATCCCGGCTCATATCACTTGCAGAAGTGCTTCATCCCAGAGATTTCGCCCCAGCTCCTTTGATCAAATGTTGGTATATTCAACACTGACCCCTGCTGTGGCAGATGGAAGGTGACTGTTTTGAGTCCTTGCAAAGGAACAAAGTAACTGTTATTTATACTTCTTCATGACTTTTGATGATTGTGTATGCTGGGGAGGGTCCTTTGCTGCAGAGCTAATTTCCTTGTGTGAGAATCGTGTTCTTGGCAGGATGCCCTTTCCTTCACAAAGACTTCAAACTGGCCCAGGAGGGAAGGTCAGGATCTTACTGATCAGTGCTGCTGTGTACCCACAGGCCCAAGCACTGCACCATGAGACCGGTGCAACACAGATCTCTCAGGGTTACCAAGCTGTTCTGCACATTTCACAGGCTCCTTTGATAAAGACAACAAGTGAGATTTAGAATCAAAATTGGGATCAGGAAAATGGCCACAGTCTTCCAGGACCTCAGTAAAATCTGCATGTTCTGGGATGATGCACATTAGTGAGCAGCATGGTAGAGGGGCTCTGACCGTGGGTTCTGAGCCAGGCATCATTCTCTGGAATTAGAGATTAGTGGACAATGGCTTCCTCTTTACTTTTTTCCCCATCTTCTTCTCGGGTATTTATTTCAGGGCACATTTGAAAATCAGTGGTTTTGTTAGCAGTTTTCATAAAATAGAAGATCTCCTAGCAGAGGACACCAATTAGACTCTTAGTTTCTAAACTTCATTTTAACGTTGATCAGATGGCTTTTAGTACCAGCCTACACCTCACAGGAAAGCTCCTTGACTCGTTGCTTTGGTTGAATCTTCTGATGTGTATAATTCCCAGAGTTCTTGTAAAGGAATCCTAGTTCTCTTGTTGCTGTTTCCTAACTACATATCAGAAGAGATGATAGAATCTTTTTGGGGGCTACTGCAGGTCAGCTATTTTCATAACTCACTGACAGTTTTCATAAAATCCCTGCAGCATAAATACCATTATTCCAGTGTCACAAATGAGGGAATTAAGGCCTGGGAGGATAGATGCCTTGCTCACCACAGAGTGAGAAAAGTGGCAGAGCTGGGATTTAGAACTGCTGTCACAATCCATTGTCTGCATATCTCTACAACTTAAAAAAGTATTTGAAGAACATTCTTGTGTTTTTGAGAGTCACCAATGTAAATTGAAAACTTCTATACTGTTTCTCTATCTCATCATTCTGTTTATTTTTAGAGTCTTTCTCATGACAAATTGTACTTTCCTTTACAGACAGTATTAAGCTTATAACTTTATACTTGGGGGTGGCAGACGTGGAAAGGCATATACATGACTCAGTTCTGGAAAGTGTTGCATTTTGCCATACTGTGGGCTAAAAACTATGGCACATGGAGATAAAAGCCAGTTCATGTCCTCCAAAACCTCCTGAGTTTCTAGAAGAGTTTGCATGGCGCCTGATACTCATAAACCACAGCTATGCTACCTGTGTAGAAAGCCTCTACTCTACTACCCCCAGGTTGCGAATGGATGTTTCTGGGGTTAAAGTTTCAGTATGAAAGAGTCGCATTCAACAAACCTTCAGCGATGCCTAAGATGTTTCCTGCAGTGTACGTCCTACGTGATAAGCAAAGAGCAAAGCAACCATGGTGCCAGCCCTTAGGATCTCACAGGAAAACAAACCAAAAAAGAAGTGTACTTTCTGAATTAGAAGTATCCATGGAGTACATGTAAGATTAGGGCTGAGAATGAAGAGAGGCAGTAGGGTCAGAAGTCAGATCATATTATGACTCTAAACACTAAGGCCTGTATTGGAAAATTCCACTGTTTGCCGGGGGATGCAATTCCTTAATCCTGAATATTTGTGATTTTCAACAGAATGATTAAATAATCACATTACCAGCCTTATCAGTTCAGTTCAGTTGCTAAGTTGTGTCCGACCCTTTGCAACTCGGTGGACTGCAGCACGCCAGGCTTCCCTGTCCATCACCAACTCTCAGAACTTGCTCAAACTCATGTGCCTCTAGTTGGTGATGTTATCCAACCATCTCATCCTCTGTCGTCCCTTTCTATTTTATTCTTATACAAGCCTATATTCACTAATTAATCTCGCCAGTTATATATTTTTTCTTTTTTTTATTTTATTATTTATTTATTTTTTACTTTACAATATTGTATTGTTTTTTTTCTATGTTTTTTTGTTTCTGTCATTTTTTTATTTGCAAAGCCTTCCGTCTGAGCCACCAGGGAAGTCTGCTTTACAGTATTGTATTGTTTTTTTTTTTATGATTTTTGTATTTCTGTCATTTTTTTATTTGCAAAGCCTTGGATTTCCAAAGGCTCCCATCATGAGGACATTTTAGAAAGTGAGAGATGTTAGAAAGGCCAACAATGATGAATCCAGGAAGTTGCCAATACACTAGTAAGAGGCTCCTTAGTACAGGAAGCTGCTGCAAAAGTCAGGAGATGTGTATGTTCCACACGCTATGTTAGGCTCTGGGATTAGAGCAATCAGGCAAACTGATCCAGGTCTCTTAGTACAGAATCATGCAGTCATATCTTAAACCCAGTGGTCTGGAAAGATTTGTCAGGATTGTTGATGGAGGAGGTGTCTTACCTGCACACACACACACAGATACACTCACACACAGTTAATAAATTAGAATTCTGAAAGCCAGCTAAGATCACAGTTTTGGAGACAGTCTGTCTGCCTCCAAAGCCTCAAAGAATGTCTATGACATCAAACCCTTTTTCATAATAATGTATTACAGTTTAATTGAGAACCACTACCTGCAGTTCCCCTGACTGTGCTTGCCTGTTGTTGCCCTTAAGAGGAACTGGGAACTGAATGTTCTGCCTTATCTAAAGGGCAGGGACTGAGTGGGCAGCTTCTGCGCCCAAGCCCTTCATGTTGAGTATGGCCCCATCTGACAACCATGTGACCTCATGTTGCTGTCCCACTGCAGGCTGCCTGTTTTTGCCTCTATTTTGCAATTAGTCTTCACTACAATTAGAGTTAGAATTCTCTCCACTGTGACTTTGGTGATGCTTATTTTAATTGGCACTTTTTGAGGTATGTGTGATTATCACTGGGCCAGAAATTATTCCTTAACCTCCCCAGTAGATTGGATAATGCAGAGAGTTACCTTATGCTCCACAGATTCAATACACCAGTAACTTAAATACCTGTGATCAGTTTTTGATTGCTGCACAGCAAATTGCCTCGAATTTGGCAGCTTAAACCAGCCCATATGTATTATTTCCCAGTTCCCATAGATAATACATGCTGCATGGATCAAGTGAGTTCTCTGCTTAGGATCTTACGAGGCTGAAATCAAGGTGTCATCGTGGCTGGAATCTTACCTGGAGGCTCTGGGGAAGAAGCAGCTTTTAAGCTCATCCAGGTGATTGGCAGAATTTCTCTCTTATGGTGGCAGGACTGAACTATGTCTTTGCAGGGTGTTGTCGAAGCTGTTCTCAGATCCTAGAGGCTGCCTGTTTTTCTCATCATATGGTTCCCTCAATCTTCAAGCAAATGATGGTGTGTCAAAACCTTGTGCTTCAGATTTCTCTTGCTTTCCTCTGCTGCAAGCCAGGGAAAACTCTCTGCTTTTAAAGGACTGCTGTTATTATGTTAGGCCCCTTTGGATAATCCAGGATAATCTCCCAATTTTGAGGTAAGTGGTTTAATAATCTCAGTTACTACTGCAAAATCCCATTAGCCATGCAAATATAACACAAATGTGCCTGTGATTCGTCCTCTAATTCACAGTACTTGGGATTATGGTGAGGTATCTTGGGAAACCTGTTTTAGGATTCTGTCTACCATAGCCTTTAATAACCATCAGATAATTATTTATTAAAACCCTGTTTTGTGACCCTGATGGAGTATCTGTAAATTCTGTGATCATACTGCAGGTCTTCACTGAGTTCCATCATGTCATCATGTAATTTTATTTGCACCAGTGACTAGTGCCTTCACAAGTGTATTGGTCAGGGTTCCAGAGGAACAGAACCAATAGGATATTTCGAGAGAGAGAGAGAGAGGAGAGAAAGAGATTTTTTTAATTAGGAATTGGCTCACATATTTATAGAGGCTGACAAGAGCCCAAGATATGCATTCAGCAAGGTAGAGACCTAGGAGAGCTGATGGTACAGTTCATCTGAGTCCAAAGGCTGAGAACCAGGAGATCCAGTGGTGTAAATTCTAATCCAAAAGTGCTGAGATTGAGCCTCAAGAGCTTGTTCAGTTCAAGTCCATAGGCAGGAAAAGACCAGAGTCCCACCTTAAGCAGTCAGATTTGATTCCCTCCTCCTTGAAGGAAGCTCGGCTCTTTTTGTTCTATTCAGGCTTTCAACTGTTTGGTATGGGACATCCTCATTAGAGGGCAACCTGCTTTACTCAGTCCACTTATTCCAGTGCTGATCTTATCTAAAACTCCCTCACAGACACACTCACAATAACGGTTGACCTACTGTCTGGGCACTTTCTGTGGCCCAATCACGTTGACACAAAATATTGCACATCAGTCCATGCATCTTGACACAGTCCATACGTTATCATTTATTTTAAAATTCCTATTCTTTGTTAATTAACTGCTTAGTTTCCCAGCTTCCTTGCCTGTAAGAGGGAGCTGTGGATAAGTTCCCTTTGTTAGTTTTATTTTAACTAATTACCTTTAAGAATATATGTGTGAAAGGGAAACACTGATCAGGAAGCAGTGTACATTCTATATGGTAAAGGAGAATATTGCATCATGTAGCATGCAGATTTAATAATACCTAATATTTATGAAATAGTTACCATATAGCACATCCTTTTGTGTGTTTTTAAAGTGCTTTACCTCGTTTGTTCAGCAAAACCCCACGAGATATATGCCATTGTTATTCCCATTTCCATATGAAGAAACTGAGGCACAGAAGTAATTTGCTGAAGATGTCAACTGTTAAGTGGTAGGCCCAGGATTGGAATCTATGGCTTCAGAACCAATGTCCATAACTAGTTAGTGTGAGCATATAATTTATCATCCACGCCAGAATGAGAGCACTATGAAAAATTATACCTCAGTGGGCATAAAACAGAAAAGACTTACACATGTGAAGATGCTGTTCACTCTATTAGTGAAAATCCTTTGGGTTGCAAGGAGCAGGAAATTATTTTCTAGGCTGGCTCAATGGAAAAGGAAGTTTATGATCTCAGAGCATTTGTAACATCTGCATCACTTTCCCTCCCTCTGGTAGATTACTCCTGTCAAAATAAAAATTGATTTATTATTATTATTTTAAAAACAAACAGAAAAAAACCTTCTTTTTGCCTCCCTATTTCTTACTCCCTATGGGGACATTTCTCCTCCCCTTGGTAGCCTACCTTACATAGCGAGGGTCTACATTCACTGTCTCCAGTTCCCTATCCTTCCATTATGTCTTAATCTCACTGTGATTGAGCGAGGACATCTTCACCTGAACTGAAACTTCTAATCAACATAATAATGACATCAATATTTCTAAGTCAGTGGCTATGTCACAGTTCCTTCTTGTGTATCCTGTCTATAATTTTGGGCCAAGTCAATCACTCCTTCCACCTGGAACTACTTTCTCCCTTGGTGTATCATTTAGCATTCTCTGGAGATAAGGGAACAATAGGATATATATACAGGAAGAGATTCTTTAAAGGAACTGTCTTATGCAGTTGTGGAGACAGAATTCCCCCAATCTGGTGTCTGCAAGCTGGAGTCCCAGAGAGGCTTGGTGGCTTAATTCATTTCAACTCTAGTGGCCTGAGAACCAAGAGAACTAATGAGGTAGATTCTAGTCAGGGTCTGAAGACCTGAGAAACTGTAGCACCGAGAACAGGAGAAGATCAATGTCCCAGTTCATTCAGTCAGTCAGGAAAGGCCCAGATTTTCCTTCCTCCTCCTTTTTGTTGTATTCAGCATTATTTGCCCTCATACTGGGAAGGGCAAACTTCTTTTCAGATGTTAATTTCACCCAGAAATAGCCTTGCAGACATACCCAGAAATGATGTTTAGCCAAATATTTGGATACCCCGTGATCCAGTCAGGTTGCACATACACAGCTGGGTTCCAGGACAACACTTTCCTGGTTGTTCCCTGATGTCATGTAACTGTAGCTGCTCAGTCTCCTTGGCTGGTTCTTCTCCTTTCCTTGTGTTCTCTTCATATTGACAAACCTCAGAACTGAATCCTTATCCTCTTCTTCTCTACCTACACTCATTCCTTTCATGATCTCATCCAGGACTGAGGCTTTCTATGCCATCTATACCCTCTTCTCTCCCCAGCTTTGATATCCAACTTAGGCTCCAGAGTCTGTTTTCACGGTCCACCTGGAAGCACAAATGGATATTCAATAGACATTACATTTCAATCATGCAAAAAACGAACTTATTTCATTTCAGTCAATCAAATTCTGTTGGTTGTCATCTCAGTTAACACCAGCCTTCCAGATACTCACTTAAAAATACTGGGGTCAGGGGGATCCCTGGTGGTTCTGTGTTCCCAATGCAGGGGACCTGGCTTCGATTCCCTGATCAGGGAACTAGATTCCACATGCCCCAACTAAAGATTCACATGCCCCAACTAAAAATCCCACATGCTGCACCAAAGATTGAAGATCTTACATGCTCCAACTAAGTCCTGGCACAGCCAAATAAATAAATATTAAAAAACATTGGAATCAGTCTTACCATTATATCCATCCAGATATCCTGTTGATTCTGTGGTCTAAGTAGATTGGGAGTATGAAAAATTTTGCCTTCCCCACTCCTACCACTTGATTCTAAGCCACTACAACTTCTTGCCTTGATTAGTGCAACAACGCAACATCAAAATATTTACATGACCTACAAGTTTTTGCAAGATTTGATGTGTTATTTCTCTGAAATCCAGCTACACTATCACGAAATCCCTCCATATCTACCTTAAGTTAAGTAATCACACTTTACCTGAAGGCTCTTTAACTGACTGTTGTCTGTGTTTAAAATGTTCTTCCTCTACATATTTAATGGCNAATGGCTCATCCCACCAACTCCTTCAAGTCTTTGCCTAAATACACTTTCTGAGTGAGGCTTATTCTGACTACTTAACATTTCCAATTTCTCAACATTTCAGATCTTTCTTTGTTGTTATAGTTCAGTGGCTAAATCATATCTATAAATATAGAAATATATATACTTTGTCTATAACTCATGCTTCCAGTTTTCACAATCTTCCAGTTGTTGTTCAGTTGCTCAGTTGTGTCTGACTCTTTGCAACCCCATGGATTGCAGCATGCCAGGCTTCCCTGTCCTTCACCATCTCCTGGATTTTGCTCAAACCCATGTCCATTGAGTCAGTGATGCCATCCAACCATCTCATCCTCTGTCATCCCTTCTCATCCTGCCTTCAGTCTTTCCCAGCATCAGGGTCTTTTCCAATGAATCAGCTCTTCACATCAGGTGGCCAAAGTATTGGAACTTCAGCTTCTGCATCAGTCCTTCCAATGACTATTCAGGGTTGATTTCTTTTAGGATTGACTGGTTTGATCTCCTTGAAGTCCAAGGGACTCTCAAGAGTCTTCTTCAGCACTACAATTAGAAAGCATCAATTCTTCAGTGCTCAGCCTTCTTTATTGTCCAGCTCTCACATCCATACATAACTACTGGAGCGCGCCACATGGCTGGGCATGGAGGAACACTGCGAGTCCCAGCCGACCGCGAGCTGCGGTGATGTGCGCCCAGGCGAGGATCGCGGCGGCAGCAGCGCCCACCCGTGGGCCCCCGAGGACGCCTAGATGGGCACGCACCCTAAGTATTTAGAAATGATGGAATTAGATATAGGAGATGCCACCCAAGTTTATATAGCGTTCTTGGTTTACCTGGACCTCATGGAGAGTAAAAGCTGGCATGAAGTAAACTGTGTGGGACTACCAGATCTCCAGCTCATCTGCCTTCTTGGTACTGAGATAGAAGGAGAAGGGTTACAGACTGTGGTACCTACACCCATCAGTGCTTCCCTCAGTGATAACACGATAAGGGAAATCTTGAAGGCATCACGAAAATTGCAAGGTGATCCCGACTTGCCCATGTTGTTTACTTTGGCCATAGTGGAGTCCGACTCTACTACAAACTCACTGATGGATTTATGCTCCCGGATCCTCAGAATATTTCCCTTAGAAGATGACACCTATCCTTCCCGATGCTTACTTTGTTCACACAGACTGGATTAAGAACCATCAGCCTGTTTCATCTTTTATCTCAGAGATAGTCAGGGCTGACTTAGCTGGCCCCATTCCAGAAGTTTTCTTATTTGAAGAATAAAACTTTCCCATATAGAAGAATTTATTTTGTTAAAAAAAATAGTAAGATAGTTGCTCTAAAATTTTCTCACCGGGAGACAGTTTGATTATAGTCATATGCAAGTTTTTGCCTATGGTATGTTCAGAAGGATAGGACATTCTTGAGACCACCATCTCTTTCCCTTACTCAACTCTCTCTGTGCCTTTTGGTCGCTACAGCTAGTCTGCAGAAATGGAGATTTACTTTAGTCTGCTTTTTAATCCCCAGTAGAAAGTGTTCTTTTGATTGGTTTTCATGGTACAATTAATGTTACTTCCTTCTTTGGTTAACTTTAAATCAAAATTAAAAATATGCTCATCCAGAGTA
This sequence comes from Redunca redunca, assembly GCA_006410935.1. NCBI lineage: Eukaryota > Metazoa > Chordata > Mammalia > Artiodactyla > Bovidae > Redunca > Redunca redunca. The sequence goes on along the minus strand of SJYQ01096200.1, from coordinate 9,113 downwards.
TAAAATTGCATATCTAGATTAATAGGGACCAGAGAAGTGTTACCTACCAGAGCACTGGGCCTTTTTTTTTTTTCCCCATTCTTACTACTACTACCATGCTGTATCATAGCTAGACTATTGTAGGAGAGATGTTAATAGTAGCAGACAGTGTGAACCTTAAAAACATCTTTCTTCAGTAGACCTAGTTTTTTTACTTTTTCTTAATTAATTGTTGCAAAGAAAGATATTTTAAAAGTTAAGGCAAGAATCAGAAAATTTTTTCTGGGAAGTGCCAGAAAGGAACTATTTTAGGTTTTTCAGGCCATATAGATTTTCTCACTTCTCAACTATGCTGTTTGTAGAATAAAAATAATTGTAGACAGTATGTAAATGAATAGATATGCCTGTATTCCAATAAAACTATATTTACAAACACATGGCCATAGTTTGCCAACACCTGGTCTGGGGAAATAGTCAATAAACATACAAAGGTAATGAATGGTGTGTTATGTACCCATTAAAAATTAGAAATGAGTATACTGTAAAACATGAGAAAATGCTTAGTAAAAAGAAAAAAGCAAGATACAAAAAATGTATGAATGGGTATGATTATGGCTGTAAGTAACACACCAAGTATATAATAAAAGAGAGGACAAAATAAATTCCTAACTGCGGTTATAATAGGAGGGCAGGGCAGTAAATGGATGGCTTTGTCTTTCTTTAAGATTTTAGTTTTTCTTTGTTGGTATTACTTTTATAATAAAAATGTTTTAAAGTAAAAAAAAAAAAAAACTACTGGAAAAACCATAGCTTTGATTATAAAGACCTTTGTAGGGAGTGATGTCTCTGCTTTTTAATATGCTGTCTATGTTTGTCATAACTTTTCTTATAAGAAGCAAGCATCTTTTAATTTCATGGTTGCAAATTACCATCAACAGTGATTTTGGAGCCCCCAAAATAAAATCTGTCACTGTTTCCACTTTTCCCCCTTCTATTTGCCAGGAAGTGATGGAACTGGATGCCATGGTCTTAGTTTTTTGAATGTTGTGTTTTAAGCCAGCTTTTTCACTCTTCTCTTTCACCTTTATCAAGAGGCTTTTTAGCTCCTCTTCACTTTCTGCCATTTGAGTGGTATCATCTGCATACCTGAGGTTGTTTATATTTCTCCCAGCAGTCTTGATTCCAGCCTGTGATTCATCTAGTCAGCATTTCATGTGATGTACTCTGCATATAAGTTAAATAAAGAGGGTGACAATATAAAGACTTGTCTTACTCTTTTTCCAATTTTTAACCAGTCAGTTCTGGCATGTAAAGTTCTAACTGTTGCTTCTTGACCCACATACAGGTTTCTCAGGAGATAGGTCAGGTGGTCTGGTATTCCCAACTCTTTAAGTAATTTCCATAGTTTTTCATGATCCACACAGTCAAAGGCTTTAGCATAGTCAATGAAGCAGAAGTAGATGATTTTCTAGAATTTTCTTGCTTTCTCTATGATCAAGCGAATGTTGTCAATTTGATCTCTGGTTCCTCTGCCTTTTCTAACTCCTTGTTTGTACATCTGAAAGTTTTCACTTCACATACTGCTGAAGACTAACTTGTAGACTTTGAGAATTACCTTATTAGCATGGAAAATGAGTGCAATTGTGCAGTAGTTTGAGCATTCTTTCTGCCCCCTTCTGATGTCTATGTCAGAAACTTTCCCTATCTCTTTTATACTTTGATAAAACTTTATTACACAAAAGCTCTGAGCGATCAAACCTCATCACTGGCCCTGGAATGAATTCTTCTCCTCCGGAGGCCAAGAATCCTGGCATCTTTTGTGGTTTAGCAGCAACCTTTCATCTTGGGGCCTCATCCAGGATTCTTCAGGACAAGGATGCTTGGAGCTCTAGTTCTTTGTTCTCCTAGTGAACATGATTTCTGCTGTACTTTACTAACTCTACAGTGTGCTTGTGTGAATGAACTACACACCCTGTGTGAAGAAAGTGAGGAGCCCTGCTCTTCAGTTCTGCAGTTCTGCAGTGATCTCATATGGCTTATGGCAGAAACCCTGTCAGGGGCTTATATCGACCTGCCAATGGACTTCCCTGGTGGCTCAGACGGTAAAGTGTATGCCTACAATGTGAGAGACCCAGTTTCAATCCCTGGGTTGGGAAATCTCCTAGAAAAGGAAATGGCAACCCACTCTAGAATTCTTGCTTGGAAAATCCCATGGATGGAGGAGCCTGGTAAGCTACAATCCATGGGATCACAAAGAGTTGGACACGGCTGAATGAGTTCACTTTCACTTTCTTTCACTTTGAGCATTCTTCAGCACTGCCCTCCTTTGAGATTGGAATGAAAACTGACATTTTCCATCCTGCAGCCACTGCTGGGTTTTCCAAATTTCCTGGCATACTGAGTGCAGCATTTTATGAGCATCATCTTTTAGGATTTGAAATAGCTCAACTGGCATTCCATCACCTGTACTAGCTTTGTTTTTAGTGATGCTTCCTGAGGCCCACTTGACTTCACACTCCAGGTTGTCTGTCTTTAGGTGAGTGACCACACCATCGTTGAAAACCTGGTCATTAAAACCTTTTTCATATAGTTATTCTGTGTATTCTTGTCACCTCTTCTTAATCTCTTCTGCCTGTTAGGTTCTTACCATTTATATCCTTTACTGTGCCCATCCTTGCATGAAATCTTCCCTGGATATCTCCAATTTTCTTGAAGAAATCTCTAGTCTTTCCCACTCTATTGTTTTCCTATACTTCTTTGCATTCTTCATTTAAGAAGGCCTTCTTATCTCCCCTCGCTGTTCTCTGGAACTCTACGTTCAGTTGGTTATCTTTCCCTTTATCCCTTGCTTTTCACTTCTATTCTTTCCTTGACAATTTATACAGCCTGCTCAACTTGCTCTAATCTGCTTTCCATAGCCGTATAATACTCCTACTTACAGTGTAATTCAGTCATTTATTTTATTTATTGTTTATACAGGTACCCCAAAATATGAGTTCTGTGAAGACAGAGACAGATGTACATTTTGTTTACTTTAGTATCTTCAGGGTCAACAGTAGTGCCTGGCAGGTAGCTGTTAATCATTAAGCATTTGGTCTAATTGCCAAGTAGACTGGAAGTGCAAAGTAGGGTGGGTTCTAGACATGGAGATGTCCAGTTCAGGGGTGTCACTAAGGGTTCAGATTCTTTCCCTCTTTTCTAATCCACCTCAGTGTCGTCCATCATTCTGGTCCCCAGATGTCTGTAGCATCTGTATCTAGAAATGGTAATATTTAGGGAAAGTGGAAAATATCTTCCAGTGTTCCTTTTCCAAGAGTAAGAAAACTGACATAATACTTTCCACCCCATCATCCCAAGAATATGAGACTGAATCTGATCACATGACCAACCCCAAATCAGTGATTGTCAGTGATATTGGATGCATCATAACCCTGGCTTAGATGAACATGAGATGATGAGGATTTTATCACAATGTCCCCTGAAAAAACATCCATATACTGTTATGATGAGAGAGAGAGAGAGAGTGTGTGTGTGTGTGTGTGTGTGTGTGTGTGTGTTTGTGTGTGTGTGATTGATAGGGGGGCAGAATTCTGATATGTAGTGGTTTCAGATCATAAAGAAGTAGATTATGGTAATTCAGGAGGCAGATGGGAGAAGAGTTGACACCTTGCATAGAAATTCCTGGTCTGCTAATCGCATGAGGCTAATATCATCTGATAGGTCTATCTCAGACTAGATATTATGTTGACAAAGGCACTAGGAATACTCACAGTCAAGTTAGTAGAGACATTTTTGCCCAAACAGTAGTTAGATTGGCATTAAAAGTTTTGTTTTATGAATGAGTAACCTACCCCTTCTGACTGATAACATCTTCATGTAGCCATGTTAATGCATGTGTGCTGAGTCATGTCTGACTCTTGGTGACCCAATTGGACTGTACCTACCAGGCTCCTCTGTCCATGGAATTTTCCAAGTAAGAATATTAGAGTGGGTTGCTGTTAATACCTTTATTCAAATATCAGCATTTGTGTCTTGGGACCTACATATTCCCTTTTGTTGAGTTCAATTTTGAAGTAATATATAACTTCATGAAAACATGAAGAAACATATACAGAGATTAATAATGAATAATTATAATGTGAAAATCTATGTAACCACCACCCAAAACAGTGACTCAAATATTATTAAAACCCCAGAGCCCCCGTGGCTCCCCTCTGACCACAACAGTGTCTCCTCAATAGAGAAATCTGCCATCCTCATCCTTGCTCAGTCTCTCTTCCTTGCAGCTTATTATAGCTTCACCTACTGCCTATGGAAACTACACTAAACTATCTAGTTTTATTAAAGATAAACCTTGTGTCAATAGATATCACATGTTTGACTTTTTTAGTGTACACTCAGAGAACCACCTCATGTAACTTGTTTCTAGAAGCTGTCTGAAATGTTGAAAGGAACCCTTCTTTCCGGGTTAAAGGGAGAAATTCTCTCCCCAAGTATGTGCTTGAGAGTGAATTCAGTGAGAGAGTATACATGAGAGCTAAACAGTATTTTTGACCTCCAGTGAGTCTATAGGCCAGTTAGGAAGATGGTGTAGGCTGTAGGCTGCTAGAGCTAATGGTAGCCCAGGTTAGCAGTAAGGCCATGGGTGAGGCATTCCTTGTGCCACCTCTTACTAGTTTGTGATTTGGGGCAAATCTCTCTACCTCTCTGAGCCTGTGAACTTCTTTTTTAGAAACTTATTTATATTTAATTGAAGAATACTTGCTTTACAATATTATGTTGGTTTCTGCCACACGTCAACACGAATCAGCTATAGGTATACATATGGCCCCTCCTACTTAAACCTCCCTCTGACTTTCCACCCCATCCCACCCCTCTAGGTCGTCACAGAGCCCTGGTTTGAATTCCATGAGTCAAACGTGAAATTCTCATGGCTATCTATTTCACAAATGGTAGTGTATATGTTTCCATGCTATTTTCCATTCGTTCCACATTCTCCTTAGCCTTCTGTGTCCACAAGTCTGTTCTCTATGTCTGCATCTTCATTGCTGCCATGCAAATAGGTTCATCAGTACCATATTTCTAGATTCCATACGTATGCATTAATATATTTGTTTTACTCATTCTGACTTACTTCACTCTGTAAAGTAAATTCTAGTTTCATCCACCTCATTAGAACAGACTCAAATGCATTTCATTTTATGGCTGGGTAATATTCCATTGTATATATGTACCACTACTTCTTTATTCATTCATCTGTTGGTAAACATCAAGGTTGCTTCCATGTCCTAGATATTGTAAATAGTGCTTCAGTGAACACTGGGGTACATGTGCTCTTTCAAATAACTTTTGGTTTCTTCAGGGTATATGCACTCATCTCACACACTATTAAAGTGATGCTTAAAATTTTTCAAGCCAGTCTTCAGTAATACATAAACCATAAACTTCCAGATGTTCAAGTTGGTTTTAGAAAAGGCAGAGGAACCAGAGATCAAATTGCCAACATCCACTGGGTCATCGAAAAAACAAAAGGGTTCCAGAAAAACATCTATTTCTGCTTGATTGACTATGCCAAAGCCTTTGACTGTGTGGATCACAATAAACTGTGGAAAATTCTGAAAGAGATGGGCATACCAGACCACCTGACCTGCCTCTTGAGAAACCTGTATGGAGGTCAGGAAGCAACAGTTAGAACTGGACATGGAACAACAGACTNGAGTACATCAAGGCTGTATATTGTCACCATGCTTATTTAACTTCTATGCAGAGTACATCATGAGAAATGCTGGGCTGGAAGAAACACAAGCTGGAATCAAGATTGCCGGGAGAAATATCAATAATCTCAGATATGCAGATGACACCACTCTTATGACAGAAAGTGAAGAAGAACTAAAGAGCCTCTCAATGAAAGTGAAAGAGGAGAGTGAAAAAGTTGGCTTAAAGCTCAACATTCAGAAAACTAAGATCATGGCATCTGGACCCATCACTTCATGGCAAATAGATGGGGAAACAGTGGAAACGGTGGCTGACTTTATTTTTCTGGGCTCCAAAATCACTGCAGATGGTGAGTGCAGCCATGAAATTAAAAGACACTCCTTGGAATGAAAGTTTTGATCAACCTAGACAGCATATTAAAAAGCAGAGACATTATTTTGTCAACAAAGGTCCGTCTAGTCAAGGCTATGGTTTTTCCAGTGGTCGTGCATGGATGTGAGAGTTGGACTATAAAGAAAGCTGAGCACCGAAGAATTGATGCTTTTGAACTGTGGTATTGGAGAAGACTATTGAGAGTCCCTTGGACTGCAAGGAGATCCAACCAGTCCATCCTAAAGGAGATCAGTCCTGGGTGTTCATTGGAAGGACTGATGTTGAAGCTGAAGCTCCAGTACTTTGGCCACCTGATACAAAGAGCTGATTCATTTGAAAAGACACTGATGCTGGGAAAGATTGAGGGCAGGAGGAGAATTGGACAACAGAGGATGAGATGGTTGAATGGGATCATCGACTCGATGGACATGGGCGTGGGTGGACTCCGGGAGTTGATGATGGACAGTGAGGCCTGGTGAGCTGCGGTTCATTGGCTTGCAAAGAGTCGGACATGACTGAGTGACTGAACTGAACTGAACAGGGTATATGCATGGTAGTGGCATTATCGTGTCATATGGTAGTTTTCTTCCTAGTTTTTTTAAGTTTTCCATAGTGGCTATATCAGTTTACTTTCCCACCAACAGTGCAAGAGGGTTCCTTTTCCTTCACATCCTCTCCAGGATTTTTTGTTTGTAAATTTCTTGATTATGGTCCTTCTGACTGGTGTGAGATGATACCTCATTGTAGTTTTTATTTGCATTTCTCTAATAATGAAGGATGTTGAATATCTATTGTGTGTTTATTAACTATCTATATGTCTTCATTGGAAAAATATCTGGTTAGGTCTTCTGCCCACTTTTTGATTGAGTTGTTTGTTTTTCTGGTATTGAGCTGAATGAGCTGCTTGTATATTTTGGAGATTAATCTTTTGTCTGTTGTTTCTTTTGCTATTATTTTTTCCAGCAAATTGAGGGTTGTTTTGCTGTACAAATGCTTTTATAGGTCCCATTTGTTTATTTTTGTTTTTATTTCCATTACTCCAGGAGGTAGGCCATAGAGGATCTTGCTGCAATCTATGTCAAAGAGTGTTCTGCCTATCTTTTCCTCTAAGAGTTTTATAGTTTCTGGTCTTACCTTAAGTTTTTTAATTCATTTTGAGTTTATCTTTGTATATGGTATTAGGAAATGTTCGAATTTCATTCTGTTGTACTTAGCTGTCCAGTTTTCCCAGTATCACTTACTGAAGAGATTACCTTTTCCCCATTATGTATTCATGCCTCCTTTGTCAAAGATAAGGTGCCCATAGGTTGGTGGGTTTATCTCTTGACATTCTATCTAGTTCCACTGGGTTGTATTCCTATTTTTGTGCCAGTACCATACTGCCTTGATGACTGTAGCTTTGTAATGTTATCTGAAATTAGGAAGGTTGATTCCTCCAGCTTCATTCTCAAGGTTGCTTTGGTTATTCAGGATCTTTTATGTTTCCATGTAAATTGTGGAATTATTTCTTCTAGTTCTGTGAAAAATAATCATTGGCAGTTTGATAGGGGTTGCAGTGAATCCATAGATTGCTTTAGGTAGAATAGTCATTTTCATGATATTGATTCTTCCAATCCAAGGGCATGGTATATATCTCTTGATTTGCTTGTCACCTTGATTTCTTTAATCAGTGTCTTATAGTTTTCTGTATACATTTCTTTTGTCCCTTTAGGTAGGTTTATTCCTAGGTATTTTATTATTTTTGTTGGATTGGTGAATGAATTGTTTCCTTAATTTCTCTTTCTGAGTTTTCATTGTTAGGGTATAG
>SJYQ01096199.1:489650-540773 GCA_006410935.1 Redunca redunca | reverse complement strand
TTTTTTTTTTTTTTTTTTTTTTTTTTTACTGGATCTCACTTTCTAGCCGAGGTTAAAGGGCTGGCGGTGACAAGGCAACCAGAAACTGCAGTTTTATGCCCGATGAGTTGAGCCGTCGGACGCTTGTGGTTATAAGACTTTATGCAAAAGTTTATGAAGTAGTTGAGTGCGGGAAGCACCTTGAGAGATGCGTTTGAGATAGAAATGGAGTACTGAAGTCTTCCTGGCAGAGATAGTGGCTTACAGGCACCCCCTTTAACAGCTGCTTGGTGGGTAACAGCTGCTAGCAAGGTATAATGTAGTTCTGTCTTTCCCCTGTAAGTTACAGAAGGCACTTAGGGCTNCCCCTGTAAGTTACAGAAGGCACTTAGGGCTGAAGGGCTTATTGTATAGAGACCAGGAGGCTGAGGGGGCCCTGAGACCAAGATCACACATCAACTGGTGATGGAACTGGGTTTAAAGCCATAGTTTTTATTCATCTATCAGGTCAAGGGTTTGGTTCTAATATTCATTCATTCAAACAAACAAACAAACAAAAAAACCAAAACCTATCTTAGTACAGATACACAGCATTATTTAGGCGTTTGGTAATTCCTAAGATTTAGGGATCACCCTAAGTTAACTAGGCACAGTTAAGACCATACCTGTCAGTAAACTTCAAAAAGGGTATTAGAGATTCTTCGTTATTTCCATAATAAATAGCCTATGATTATTTCTTAAAATTGTGAAATAAGCAAAGTGTGCTTTTAGCATCCTCCCCCAAAATCCCCTCTCCTTTTAAAAACTCTGTTAACTCAGTGCTTTGATTGTTTTGTTTTCCCCCCTTCTGCTGTGGTTCCAGTGATAACTGATGATGAATGGCAGTATTCAGTACTTTCCGTATTGTTTGTCACTTCTGGGTGATGTTAGTTTGTGCTGCAAAAAGTTTTGTGGTCCAAAATGTTTGGGAATGTTGAACAATGTTTGGGAATGTTATACTGTTACTCTACTCTTGGTAATCTAGAGTTTCCCAATGTATCTGGCCTTCGATTACAGTTAGGGAAATTTTAATCAGATAGTGAAGTGAAAGTCGCTCGGTGGTGTCTTTGTGACCCCATGGACTATACAGTTCATGGAATTCTCCAGGCCAGAATACTGGAGTGGGTGGTGGTGGTTTAGTTGCTAAGTCGTGTCCGACTCTTGTGACCCTATGGACTGTAACCCGCCAGGCTTCTCTGTCCATGGGATTCTCCAGGCAAGAATAAATACAGGAGTGGGTAGCCCTTCCCTTCTCCAGGGGATCTTCCCACGCAGGGATCGAACCTAGGTCTCCCACATTGCAGGCAGATTCTTTACCACCAGGGAGGCCCCTTTAACCAGATAAATTCTTTGTTGATAATCTTATAGTTTGGCGTTCATTTTGTTAGAAATATCTTACCTCAATTAAAACATGCAGTACATAAGAAGTATAAGATTCTGATGCCATGAGGTATCAGAGTGCGTGTCCTTTGATCTAGAAGGGTTTTATGGTCCTCTTATACAAGTTCTTTAGTAAACTGTCTATCCGATTCTCGCATGGCATTACATGCCAGAATGTAATGGCTAAGAAATGATACATTGGAAAAGCTGAAATGACTTCATATTATATTGATGTTTTAGAAAATAAGGCAGACAGCTAACTTCATAAGTATTTTCCATCTGGTTGCAGACTCTTTAATCAAGGGAAACAGCTGAGCTGACTAAAGCATTTCTAGATAGGAGCAGGAGTGGTCGGTCATCTGCTTGGAAAGACGCCTGGGGACTTGACTTGCAGCTGCATATCTGTAGCCTACACATTGTTTTGACTTAAATTATCTCCTTATCTTGCAGTGTTTGGAGGTGCTAAAGGGACAAAAGACCCCTGAGCCACACCTTGGCAAAGACAGCGGAAAATATACCTAAATAATTTAGGAAGCTGCTTAAGTTTGTTAGCAATATGATTCCCAGTTTATGAGTAAGTAGGTACCTCAATAGGTAAATTATAATATAGTAAATTATACAACAACATTATGTATGTTGACTCCTTGTTTTTCATTCTTCTGTTTGCATATTTAACTACCCTCATTATGGCCTCTGTGGACATCAAAAAGAGACGGGAAAAAGCCCCTAATTACTTTGGAAACAAAGGGAAGCCAAGGAAAATTTATCACTTGATCACACCTAGCAAACATCTGTTTGATGTTCTAAAAAAGTTCTACTGATAACAACCATCATCAGTTAAATGATCAGTTAAATGAAATGCCATTCCAGAAGAATCTGTTAATTTGCTGTCATTTACATCTGCTCCAGCAGGAGACTATCCAATTTGAAGCAAAATTTAGGGCTGTTAATATCTCCATACCATAAAGAAGGTAACTTCAGTTTCCTCACCTGCAACAAAGTAGAATAATAATATATGTGAAAAACATGATTTTCTGACTTTGAAGACAGTTGAAAAGATTGAATCTTATATGAGATCTATTTACAAATGACATTGTTCCTTTGGATGAGAGCTTAAGCCAGTTTTTCCGCAGACTGCTAAAAATTTAAACAGTTCCGGAAGGTTTTCTATTTTTTCAGTATCCCTAAATACTATTAGGAGAAGAAAATGGCACCCCAGTCCAGTACTCTTGCCTGGCAAATCCCATGGACGGAGGAGCGTGGTAGGCTACAGTCCACAGGGTCTTGAAGTCAGACACGACTGAGCGACTTCACTTTCACGTTTCACTTTCATGCATTGGAGAAGGAAATGGTAACCCCACTCCAGTGTTCTTGCCTGGAGAATCCCAGGGACATCGGAGCCTGGCGGGCTGCCGTCTATGGGGTTGCACAGAGTTGGACACGACTGAAGTGACTTAGCAGCAGCAGCAGCAAGTACTATTACTTGTTGCTTGGGAGATCAAAGTGACCTGAGTTCAAACTGGAGACAATAGAATGACTGAGTTTACTGTTTTGATTCTTATGGTTTCTAAGGGTACAAAGAGCAGGTAGAAGAAGTAGTCCAAACTATTGAGAGGAAGGAGCTCTTTTATCTAAATGGGTCTCTGGGGCCTAAGACAAAGTGTAGGTCTGCTCTATCTGAGGGAGTTTCTAGAATACAAAGGGATTTCTTCTTGGCCTTTTGGTTAAGAAGTGTAGAATACAAAGGGAAGTCCCAACTGAGTGAATACCCTGGGTGATTAATTGAGGGGATTTAAGAATGGGCTCAGTGCCATCTTTTGTTTGTTCTGATAGTCCTTTCTCATTCTCTAAGTGGTCTTTTCTCTTCATTTCTCCTTCAAAACCCCTCATTTCTAAATTATCACACTCAGCTGCTGGAAATGTTTCTATTTAAATCAGTCTCCTGGGGAGGGTTCATGGGGGTGATGGGGGTGTGGGTGTGGGTGTGCCAGGTTGGCCTGTGAAGCAGCCTTTGTTTCCTACCATCTCTCTGCCTTTGACTTTTGTTTCTTTCTCCTAACCAGTTTTTCATTTGATACAAATCTCGCAGTATAGCTCCTGCATCTTTTTTTTTTTTATTCACAGGTTGTTTTAAAACATCTTTCAATTCATAGTCAATCCTCGTAAAGCAATACTTGGAGTATGCCTCTCTTCTTTCAGTTCTCCTCCATGAATTCTCTTGGCTGGTGAAGTCTAAATCTGGACTCTGGCATTTGAGGCTCTGCACAGCAAGGTTAACCCTGAGATATCAACCTAAGCTGCCCAGACCTAGCACTCACTACATTAAACTAGTTACTGTTCTACGACTTCACCGTATATTTTTATTCAAGCACTTTTTGCCTCATTATCTTCCTTGCACCCTTTCCTGTTCCCAGCTGGGTTGTCCTTCATTTCCTCGAATTACCCTCTCAAAATCTTACACTTTTAAAAACCCAGGTATACTCTTCCATAAAATATTTCTAGGACTTCACAGCCACCACTGATTTGCCGATTTCTCTTTTTTCTTAATTCTTGAAATATTTTCATTATGCTGATGAGACTTAGCTATTCATGTGTTCTAGAAATAGTTTGAATAACTACTATACTCTGATTAGAGTGGTCTTTTAAAAGTACAAACCTAACCATACTGCTCATTTTTTAAAAACAGTTAACTACCTTCAAAACAAACTTCGAACACTTAAAAGTGGCTTAAGTCTTTTTATGATCTGGTTCCTGTATATTTCCCAAGTTTTATCCTTTGCTACTACTCCAGTCTTCATAGACTGCTGGTAGTTCCTGGTTCTGCATACACATCTGCTTATGCTATAGGTATTAGTTTAGACATTACTTCTTTCAAGACGCCTTTCTTAGCCTGTTCAGGGGTTTAGTAGAAGCCCCTATATTAATTGGTGCCTCTGCAATCATAACATATATTGAAATTGTAGTATAATATGTAAATAATTTATATATATTTTAATTTTCTGTTCACATGGTTGAATGTCCTCCCCTCTTCCGATATGATTTTGAATAAACTGAAGGGAATGATCTGACTCATCTCTTCAGGGTCTAGTGTAATGCCTGGTACACAACACATATTCATTATATGTGTATGTATATATAATAATAGACATGTATATTTTATATATATATATATATATATATATATACACACACACACTTTTTTTTTTTAGCTGAGCCAGGTGGGGTCTTAGTTCCCTGACCAGGGATTGAACCTGGGCCCCCAGCAGTGAAAGCTCCATGTCCTAAACACTGGATCGCCATGGAATTTCCCATTATATATATTTTTGAATGAATGAGTGAAGATTGCTTAATATGACTAAGACAGTTTGAGCTCTCACATGACTTTAGTTTCTAGGTAGATGTATGACATAATGCACATATGACTACAATGTATAATAGAATGATATATTTGATTAAAGAATTTTAAAAGTGGAATGAGATCAGACTTGTGTTTTTAGAAAATTCTTCTGCATGAATGTGTGGAATGTGTCAGAGTGGGTCGAGACAGGAGCTCAGGAGGAAACTGCAGTGGTTTGTAGGAGCTGTAATGATCGCTTGAACCTGGAGAGGCCATCAGGAGGTAGCATAAAGGCTCTGCTTTCTCTTAGGAGAGCAACCAGGAGTGAGGAGTAGGAAAAAAGTCCCAAAGACAGGTATTTCCTACGGCAGCCTTTTGTCTGTTCTGGTCATGTAACTATTATTAGACCTTTCCTTTCATTAATTTATGGCCCACGGATGCCAGAGGAAGAGACAGGGAGGTAACTGTTGGCTTATTTCAGTGGGGTCAGGCTGGTGGTTTGCAGCAAACAGGGAGTGTGTGTGTGTGGTTATTACATGCATGTTGTATGCATAGCTTGTTGTCATGTATTGTACTTTTTCCTGGTATGCGAGTGGGTAACAGTGCGTTAGATGAAGGACATGCTGGGAAGCACCGATTATAGATGGATGAGAGAAAGCATCTGTTGTTGCCCTCTTTTTTTTTCTTTCTTTTATATTCTGAAAAATGATGGGATCAATGTCCTAGGAATGACTTTCAGGTGAAAAACTGTCTGGAATGGCAGGATGGAAGGGTGTGGTTGTACTTAACGTCTTTGGTGTCTTTTCCTTCAAGACAATGGACTTACTCTGATTTATTATATCATTCTATTTAACTTGACTGTGTACAGTGTGATCATTGTTTCCAAAAGGTTTTGAGAAAGTGAGAGACATTCATAGCTCGCTTGATCATGGTGTCAAGAGCTTTAGTTTGCTCCCTTGCCAGGGATGGTAATCCATATGAGGAAATATCCTTCATTCTTTCCATAGCTAACTCCCAAATTTGCATGTTCACCCACTACCCTTAGGAGTCACATAGACCCTTGTGTACATAACATAAATAATTATATCTAAAGATTTATTGTTTTTTTTTCTTTTTCTGTATGACATACTCTTAGCCAATTTATTTGTATTAACACATTTCAAAATCACAACAATCCTATGATAACGATACCATTATTAACTTTACACAGGAGAAATATGTGGTTCCGAGAGACTATGTAACTCAACGAAAATCAAACAGTAAGTGGTAGAACCTCAGACAATCCTAAATCCTGTTGACTAAAAAAGATGCACAACTTGAGAGCTGCGAGTTAAGTTTTATTTGGGGCAAAATGAGGACTGTAACCAAGGAGACAGCACCTCAGTTAGTGCTGGGAGAATGCTCCAAAGAGGCAGTGTGGGAAGGTCAATAGATAATATTTTGGTGAAGGAGGAGTTCAATGCAATTAAGCGCTCGCTTTACAAAAGGTTTTCTGCTAGTTATCAGGAGCTGATGTCATCATGAAGGGATTTAGTACTTTTCTAGATATGAGGAGATGCAAAGATTGGCTTATGAAATCAGTCCCTGAAAATATCTGACTGTATTCCACCAGAGTGCCTGGAGCACAGAGTGCCTCACTCCAGCCTGAGCTTCCTCAGGGGGTGCTGGTCAGCAGCTGCAGCAGTGCAGGGTTCAGCCTCTGCAGATGCAGGTGGCAAAAGTCCCTGTTGTTCAGCTGCTGGCAGTGCTCTTGGCAAGTGCCAGTTTGTAGTTGTCAATACATAAAAGAGTGGATTTTTTGAATTTTACTTTAGAAACTCATACTGTCTCTAGCCAGGGCAACTGTTACCTGATTTTGGTCTAACCATCAATTACTTATCTAGCTACATTGCTTAGTCACTTTAAGGGCAAAAAGCTTATAATGATGATGATGGGTCCTTGTCCTCAGAGAGCTTTTAAGCTAAGAAATAGGTGGGAAGTTGTGGGAAATATGTAAGGCAAAACTGCAGTAGTTAAATAATCACTGAAAGAAATATTACCAGACATATCACAAGATTACGTGTGATTAATTGCCAAATGAACACTTTTGGTAGCATGCTCTAATTGTTGAAGAGTGAGGGAGCCTTTTGGGAAACACCTTGTGAAGGAGTTACTAGTCAGTTCTCTCTTTTTTACTTTTTTTTTTTTTTTTGGAGAATTTTGCTTGTTTGGTTTGGCTTTTAAAATACTTATTTGATGAACATCCGCTAGTACAAAATGTCTGTGCTATTAATCACAAGGTGGATTTTCCAGTGGGTTCCATGAATTCTCTAATAGAAGGAAAATTTATTTTATTTCTTTCTTATATGTTGAATTTTTCTTGGAGAAAATATTTTGGCAATAATAGTTCTCCTAATTCTGAGTTTCAAAGTTTTCCTGGAGAACAACATATTAATCAACTTCTTTCTTCTGTGGATAGACTGTGGGTATGGGAGGAATACCCATGTCTAGTGTTAAATTTTTCAGTCTTGTTCTCACTTTTACTCCAGAAGAATTCTACCAATGAATTTACTCTCTCTTCTGGCAGCTTAGAGTATACGTCCTTCTTTCTTTTTAAAAAAATTGTGCCATATTCTCTCTGGCAGATAGGTCTTTTTTATGCTTATTAATTAATCATCTTTTTTCTTTTTTTATTGATGTACAATGCTATATGTTACTGGTGTACAATATAGTGATTCACAGCTTTTGAAAATATACTTCGTTTATAGTTATAAAATATTGGATATGTTCCATACATTGTACAATATATCCTTATAACTTATATTATACATTGTAGTTTGCTCCTCTTAATCCTGCAAGTCCTCCTTTTTCATGCCTGTGAAGCAGCTGCATTGCTGACTGCATAATACTGGAGAAAGAGGATTGTGTGTCAGTGCTAGGGAATGAGTTGAAGCAACGAGGGAAGAGCAGAGTATTTTAACAGAAATCCTAACTCTTGGACTCTCGTTGCTGCTAAGGTGAGAGTTTGAACTTTAACACAGTTATGAAGAGAGGGCGTAGTAAACTTTCCCCCTTAATTGAGGTAGATCTTCATCTCCCTTTAGAGATGTTCAAAGTGGAGTAGCTGGGTGGGAGATTGTGAGTTTTTGTGCTTTCCATGGTTCACACCATATTTCTGTTTCTTGAGGATGCCCACCTTGGAAGATGTTGAGGGGCAAAGTCTTCATTTTCCCATCATAAAAACCCATGGCTTTTCAACTACGACTGCAGCTTAAGAATTTTTTCTATACATTCAGTATACATTTGAATCCTCGAGGTTCTATTTCTTTTGCTGGTAGTAGGGGCTTGAGGAAGAAGACTCTTGAAAGAGTCCCTTGGACAGCAAGGAGAGCAAACCAGTCAATACTAAAGGAAATCAACCCTGAATATTCATTGGAAGGACTGATGCTGAAGCTGAAACTCCAATACTTTGGCCACCTGATGCAAAAAGCAGACTCACTGGAAAACATCCTGCTGCTGGAAAAGATTGAAGGCAGGAGAAGGGGGCGACAGAGGATTAGATGGTTGGACGGCATCACTGACTCAATGGATATGAATTTGAGCAAACTCCAGGAGATTGTGAAGAACAGGAAAGGCTGGCATGCTGCAATCCATGGGGTTGCAAAGAGTCAGACACAAGTAAACAACTGAACGACAACAACCAATGGGATTTGGGGAGAAAATAAGAATATAAATAGGCATGGGAAATAGGCCTGAAGTTGAGAAGGATTGACATTTCTCAGGGAAAAGCAAAGCAACTTGCAGTGAGGGTTAGTCTAATGCGGTTGGTAATAAGAGTTTGCCAGTTACTTAGATTCAGAGTGGCATTTCCTCAAGGAACTGTCCATATTACTAAGTGTGCACAGTTAATATTAGGATCATTTACACTGCAATTTGTTAAAAAAAAAGATTGTTACTAAATTCTATAAAACCTAAGAAGCTTGTAGGTTTCAGAGAGTGTTCCTATTTCCAGTTCCGGGTGATGGTAGATTCTTGTTTGTAATTGAATGTTGAAACTAATTTATTCTCCAACTGTTCCCAGTGTCTGTCTCAGGAGCCAAATTGGTTTGCCGAGTCTTGAGATTTATTTTATAAAGAAATGAAACTATCACTGAATTACCTTTGTGATGATGGAATTTCGGAACATAGAAAATCTTCAGAATGGAGCCTTGTTTAATTTGGTTTCCATATCCTTCCAAAGATCCTCTGTTGTTTTTCTTGGCTTGAAGTTTAAGGAGAACAAAAACAAAAATCTGTGAATTCTAGATCAAAGGTGTTAACCTGAAAAGTAGTATTATGCCTTCCAAGTCCAAATATTTAGTACCTTACTTTATTTATACTTAACTGAATAGAGTAAAAAACTCAGGCAAGCCTTGATAAGGCCTCCAAGGCTTTATTTCTGTGAACCTAGTTCAAAAACAATACACTTGTCATCGATACATTCAGTGGGTTTCTTAGGTCTCTATAGAAGAGAGTACAACAAAATGGTTAACAATTTAGTCTTGGTGGTTAAATGAGGCCTGGGCTGAAATTCTAATTCTGTCACTTATTAGCAGGAGAATCACAGCCAAGTGACTTAACCTCCTTAATCCTCAGTTTTAACATCTGTGAACTGAAAGAATGAAACTTATCATAGGGTAGTTGTGAACTAAGATATATGAACAATAATAATAATTACTGAGCATTCATTATATTTTAGGCACTTCTATATTTAGTGTATTATGTGTAGTAAATCAAATAAAGAAGCTGTTTTTTCCTGTATTAGTTCAAATAGCAAGTAAGAAGACAATGCATGTAAAATACTTAGCCTGGCTCAAATTATGTGCTCAATGTATAGTTATTTTCATTATAATACTATGTTAGTTGATACGGCTTTTCAATAGCTTAATGATGATGCTGTGAAAGCACTGCACTCAATATGCTAGCAAATTTGGAAAACTCAGCAGTGGCCACAGGACTGGAAAAGGTCAGTTTTCCTTCCAATCCCAAAGAAAGCCAGTGCCAAAGAATACTCAAATGACTGCACAATTGCACTCATCTCACACACTAGTAAAGTAATGCTCAAAATTCTCCAAGCCAGGCTTCAGCAATACGTGAACCGTGAACTTCCAGATGTTCAAGCTGGTTTTAGAAAAGGCAGAGGAACCAGAGATCAAATTGCCAACATCTGCTGGATCATGGAAAAAGCAAGAGAGTTCCAGAAAATCATCGATTTCTGCTTTATTGACTATGCCAAAGCCTTTGACTGTGTGGATCACAATAAACTGTGTAAAATTCTGAAAGAGATGGGAATCCCAGACCACCTGACCTGCCTCTTGAGAAACCTATATGCAGGCCAGGAAGCAACAGTTAGAACTGGACATGGAACAAGACTGGTTGCAAGTAGGAGAAAGAGTACGTCAAGGCTGTATATTGTCACCCTGCTTATTTAACTTATATGCAGAGCACATCAATTAGAAACACTGGACTGGAAGAAGCACAAGCTGGAATCAAGATTGCCAGGAGAAATATCAATCACTTTAGATATGCAGATGACACCACCCTTATGGCAGAAAGTGAAGAGGAGCTAAAAAGCCTCTTGATGAAAGTGAAAGAGGAGAGTGAAAAGGTTGGCTTAAAGCTCAACATTCAGAAAACGAAGATCATGGCATCTGGTCCCATCACTTCATGGGAAATAGATGGGGAAACAATGGAAAGAGTGATAGACTGTATTTTTTTGGGCTCCAAAATCACTGCAGATGGTGATTGCAGCCGTGAAATTAAAAGACGCTTACTCCTTAGAAGAAAAGTTATGACCAACCTAGATAGCATATTCAAAAGCAGAGACATTACTTTGCCAAACAAGGTTCGTCTAGTCAAGGCTATGGTTTTTCCAGTGGTCACGTATGGATGTGAGAGTTGGACTGTGAAGAAAGCTGAGCACCGAAGAATTGATGCTTTTGAACTGTGGTGTTGGAGAAGACTCTTGAGAGTCCCTTGGACTGCAAGGAGATCCAACCAGTCCATTCTGAAGGAGATCAGTTCTGGGATTTCTTTGGAAGGAATGATGCTAAAGCTGAAACTCCAGTACTTTGGCCACCTCATGCAAAGAGTTGACTCATTGGAAAAGACTCTGATGCTGGGAGGGATTGGGGGCAGGAGGAGAAGGGGATGACAGAGGATGAGATGTCTGGATGGCATCACTGACTCGATGGGTGTGAGTCTGAGTGAACTCTGGGAGTTGGTAATGGACAGGGAGGCCTGGCATGCTGCAATTTATGGGGTCGCAAAGAGTCGGACACGACTGAGCGACTGAACTGAACTGAACTGAACTGAACTATCTTTAACAAAATTGTCTTTCACTGGAGGCTGGGGCACGTTAGGGTCAGTCAAGTTAGAAGAAAGCACTGCTATAAAAAGAGGGCAGGGATTAATGAAATAAAAAGTTCAGTGAGAACTACATCAGTCCAGTGAAATTGGTGTTAGTTTCCATGGTGATTCTCCTCTTGAGAAAGACTTTACTATTTGCCTCTTCTTCCTTTTCCTCAAACAGTGGTAATAAACTCCTGAAAATGTAAACATTAAAGAGTAATGAAATAATTTGGTTATTTCAATAGACATTGAAATTGTAAACATTCCATCTTTTCCAGAGGGCTTCGAGGCTTTATTTAGGGGTTTTATAATTTATTTTTGTAATTTTTGTTTTATAATTTTTGTCCAAAGTTTACATCAATACTGAAATGTGAATGATTGGAAGTCCACATTATACTTGTAGAAATGGATCTAATTGTGTTTTTAAGTTCAAGACCTCCATATGGGTTTTGCAAGCCAGAAGTATCTTGGGTTTTCCAGATTCAGTTGACCTTTTCAGTTGGAAAGTAGGTAAGAGAACAGGAGCCACTGTGATCTCACAGTGATAAGTGAGGGACATTTCTCTTCAGGGATAGGGAAAGAGAAGTTAGGTCAAACTTCAAAGGAGAGGTAAAATTAGGAGGGTGATTCTGATTTAGGTCACACACCCTGCTGTAAATGACTATTGAACATACATGCTAGAAAACACATGGACCCTTCTATTAAGGGAGGCATCCTATTGATGATATCAGGTACTTGAGTTTGAGTAGCAAATCATGATGCTCTGCAGTTTTCTTTAGGAATAGGGACCTCAGAATTCAGGTATATCCTTTGGTTACTTTTCTTATACATATTAGTGAGAAAGTCTAGACACTGGATTAGGAAGTCTCTAATCTTGGGATGAATGCCATTTAAGTAAATGTTCAGTTAGGACCTTCACTCTAGTAGAGGAAGCAAGTCCTGGTAGTAGAGGTAGTTAACACTTACAGAGTACTTGTCATGTGCCAGGCATTATACCTTCTTATCTACTGTCCCCAAAAGCCTCTTAATCTCACCAGGTAAGTATCCTAGGTATTCCATAAAGAAACCCAGTCTTGCTGAGACCTCCCTCAGCCTCATAGTTCAGAAATGACACAGTGAGGATTCCACTCCAGACTGACTCGACTTCAAAACCCATGCTGTCTCCACTGTTGCTTCTCATATGGAAGAATATAATCCTGGTTTGTTTTCCAAAAACCTTAGTGCCTCATATATTATCCAAGTACCTAGGTGTCAAGGTAGAACTGATGCCGGTTTCTTGAAACCTCTGGATATGATGTGATTTTTTTTTTTTCAATAAAGCAAGAAAAATGTTATTATTATTGTTTTCCCCTGCTGAACTGCTTGCAGTAGTCTAGTCTAGTGCTAAAACATGATTGTTAATTCCTTTACAAGCTATTTTTCAACCTGACAATATTATTTTGTGATCATTGACATTTGATATTCCAAGCAGTATTGTCAAAGAATTAGAACATAGCAGTTTCCCCAGAAATTGAGGCACAAATAAGTCATCCGGCAGACATCACCATGTGCCCAGATTTGTCTGGGAGAACAGAGGTACCAATTTTGAATCCTCAGTTCTTCTCCATTGTTCCGGTTTTAGGCAGGTGTTGCTTTAGTGTGGCTCTTGTGTTATAAATCCCCTGAATATCCCATGATCCTCGTGCCTTAGCTTCTATATATAACTTGGGCAGTGGTAATATATGAAGCCTATTCCATTTTCTTACCTTCCAGACACTCCTCAGCACATTGTAGGCTGTTTCCCCAACACTTGCTTAAAATTGCTCCAAAGGATGTCACCCAGAATGTCTTATTACTAAATACAGTGGGAGAGTCTCAGGCTTTACCTCTATTAATTTTGATGATGTTGAACACTTCCTCCCTGAAACCCACACTCTCCTTGCCCACAGCTGTGCCTTCCTTGGTTTGAATTTTTTACCTCTCTGGCTGTTTCTTTTCAGTTTATGTCATTTGCTCATCCTTTAAATATTAATGTTCCTCAGGGCCCTGTCTCAAGGCCTCTTCCTTTTGATTTTGCACACTCCTCTGGGCAACCTCAGTCACTCCTCTGGCCGCAGTTATCACCTCTCTGTGGATGCTTTTTGCATAGGTTGGCTTGGTCCCCATTTCTCTCTTGATGTTCAGCTTGCACATCCTGTTGCCAATTGATGTCTAACTCTCTCCCCTCCCCAACTCAGCAGGTCTAAACCTGTCCCAAATGGAACTCATCAACTCCATCCTTTCTCCACCCACACCTTCTGGTAATCCGTCTCAGTGATCAGCATCACCATCCACTCCACTGACCAAGATGAAAAACTGGATGTTATTCTTGATGCCTCTCTTTACTTCCCATGTCAAATGCACATAAGTCCTGTCACAGTAACTCAAACATTGCTTATTTAATATCTCTAAATTCCAGTGTTCTCTTTTGTGAAAGGAGAAGAGTTTTACCTGCTTTATGGGATTGTTGTGAGATTAAATTAGATACTGTATCTTTCATTGTGTTTGTGCCCGGCAGGCTGCTGCCCACTGCATTCTGTCCTGCGCCATGTCCTATCTTTCACATTGCTGCCAGATTTATATCTCAAGTATGCAAATTGGATCATTTCACCATCCTCAGATGGCTTATAGTTACTGTAAGAATAAATCTAAACTCCTTGCCTGATATTTAAGGCCCTATAGTACCTACACTTACCTCTTATATGTCTCCAACCTTATTTCTTCTTTTTTCTTCACATCTCATCTTAGATGTTGTTTTCTCCAGGAATAATTGGACAGTCCTGTTACTTTAGGGGAGGTTAGTTATGCTGTCTCCTTCTCATAAATGGATCTACTCTAACACTTATCAGGCCATACTGTAATAACTTATTATTATTTTTTAAAATCTGAACCTGTACTAGTTTTTGAGATCTATTTTGAGGCTGGGGACTGGGTTTATCTCAGTCACTTTCTTTTTTAAAAAGATTTTTTTGTTGTTGTTGATGTGGACCAATTTTAAAGTCTTTATTGAATTCATTGCAACAGTGCTTCTTCTTTATGTCATTTTTTTTTTTTTTTTTGGGCTGCAAGGCATGTGGGGTCTTAGCTCCTCTCATCGACTGGCTCTGCACCCCCTGCATTGGAAGGTGAAGTCTTAACCATTTGACTGCCAGGGAAGTCCTTCAGTTACTTTCTGTATTCCTGTAATTAGTCAGTTCAGTTCAGTTCAGTCACTCATTCATGTCCAACTCTTTGCGACCCCCTGGACTGTAACATGCCAGGCTTCCCTGACCATCACTGACTCTCAGAGCTTGCTCAAACTCATGTCCATCGAGTTGGTGATGCCATCCAACCATCTCATCCTCTGTCGTCCCCTTCTGGGACCCTTCAATCTTTCCCAGCATCAGGGTCTTTTCCAGTGAGTCAGTTTTTTGCATCAGGTGGTCAAAGCATTGGAGCTTCAGCTTCAGCATCAGTCCTTCCAATGAATATTCAGGACTGATTTCGTTTAGGATGGACTGGTTTGATCTTCTTGCAGTCCAAGGGACTCTCAAGAGTCTTCTCCAATACCACAGTTCAAAAGCATCAGTTCTTCAGCACTCAGCTTTCTTAATAGTCCAACTCTCACATCCATACATGACTACTGGAAAAACCATAGCCTTGACTAGACAGACCTTTGTTGGCAAGTAATGTCTCTGCTTTTGAATATGCTATCTAGGTTGGCTGTAACTTTTCTTCCAAGGAGTAAGCGTCTTTTAATTTCATGGCTGCAGTCACCATCTGCAGTGATTTTGGAGCCCAAGAAAATACAGTCTATCACTCTTTCCATTGTTTCCCCATCTATTTCCCATGGAGTGATGGGACCGGATGCCATGATTTTAGTTTTTGAATGTTGAGTTTTAAGCTAGCTTTTTCACTGTCTGTCACTTTCATCAAGAGGCTCTTTCAGTTCTTCTTCACTTTCTGCCATATGGGTAGTGTCATCTGCGTATATGAGGTTATTAATATCTAACCTAGTTACTAGCATAACCTAGTAACTACCATAATGTCTAGCATATAGTTGGTATTCAGGTAATATTTATTAAATGAATGAATAACTTCAGCTTTTTACAATAAATTTTCTGCCAATATAGTTTTAAAATTATTTCAGTCAACCTAGATGTCTCATTTAGTTAAACATAAACCAGCAATCCATTTATTTGATGCAGACAAATTAATAAAAAATAGTAGAAAAGAAACTAGGTTAAAATTCACTCATGTGCCATATCAGTAGAAGGAAATAATAAAGTCTTTATTCCTTCCAATTTTTGAAATTTCTAGAGTTTTTTGGTCATAATTTAGACTCAGATTTTCTCCATAGCCCATAGCTGTAATTTTTAGGACAAGCTGTAAACTCTGGTGTCAATATTAGTTTACTTCTGGTTATCAAGTCCCTACTGAGATGATGCTGGGAAAGTTTCAAAGAATGAGCAAAGCAACTTATGTCTAGAAAAATCTAAGTCTTCAGAACTCCTGGTAAATGTCTCAGGTTATCACTTTGTATTTCTCAGAATTAATATCGACACTATGTATTAGTCTCTGATCTTTCATTCACTTCCCTTTCTTAATCTATCATGTCAGTGATTGTTACAAGTTGAGTGTCTTCTGTGTCTGAAGCTTTGCTAGAAGTTGAGGAAGATAAGAAATAACACATTCTTCCTCTCTAGATGTCCATGGTCTTATTAAAGAGATACTCATTTTCATGAACAGATGGTAATACAAGGAAGCACACAATAAGTACTGAATGTATAAATTCTATGAGTGGGGTGTCTGGAGAGCATAGCAATATTAAGCAGAGGCAGTGGGGGCCAAATGTAGGACAGATAGAAGCTGGATACTTTCAGAGGAGGTATCTCAGAATTCTAAGCAGGGATCTTAGGGCAGGCAAAGTCACAGTGAAAGTAAGACACATGACATTAGAACTGCTTGGTTAAAATAGGGAGTTTAAGTATGCTTTTGGAGGAGGGCAAAGGGAGGAAGGAAGGTTGGAGACAGATAATTCTTCAGTCTTAGGTCTTTAGACTCTTGGCAGAAGGAAAAGTGGTTGGTTGGTTTTGGTGTGTATGAAGGGGCTTAGTTTGAGCAGAAGAGTGATAATGCCAACATTGAAGTAGAGATAGTCTTGTGTGTGGGAGAGGGGTAAAGATAAACAGGATAAGAGATTGATGGAATGAGATTGGTTTGAAATTCCCAATTTGTCAGTTAAGTGGCACGCAAGGCCTGTCTGTTGTTCTTATGCCCAAGACCAAAACTTTTTGTCTCAGGATCCTTTATGGTCTTAAAAATTCATGAAGATACCAATATACTAAAGTATGTGTGGTTTATAGCTATTGATATTTGCCATCATAGAAATTAATGTTAACAAAAAACAAATATTTATTTAATATATCAAGATTGATGGGAGAAATATCAATAACCTCACATATGCAGATGATACCACCCTTATGGCAGAAAGTGAAGGAGAACTAAAGAGCCTATTGATGAAAGTCAAAGAAGAGAGTGAAAAAGTTGGCTTAAAGCTCAGCATTCAGAAAACGAAGATCATGGCATCTGGTCCCATCACTTCATGGCAAATAGATGGGGAAACAGTGGCTGACTTTATTTTGGGGGGCTCCAAAATCACTGCAGATGGTGACTGCAGCCATGAAATTAAAAGATGCTTGCTCTTTGGAAGAAAAGTTATGACCAACCTAGACAGCATATTAAGAAGCAGAGACATTAATTACTTTGCCAACAAAGCTCCATCTAGTCAAAGCTATGGTTTTTCCAGTGGTCATGTATGGATGTGAGAGTTGAGTGCCGAAGAATTGATCCTTTTGAACTGTGGTGTTGGAGAAGACTCTTGAGAGTCCCTTGGGCTGCAAGAAGATCAAACCAGTCCATCCTAAAGGAAATCAGTCCTGAATATTCATTGGAAGGACTGATGCTGAAGCTGAAACTTTAATACTTTGGCCACTTCATGTGAAGAATTGAGTCACTGGAAAAGACCTTGATGTGGGGAAAGATTGAAGGTGGGAGGAGAAGGGGACAACAGAGGATGAGATGGTTGGATGGCATCAGTGACTCAGTGGACATGAGTTTGAGTAAACTCTGGGAGTTGGTGATGGACAGGGAGGCCTGGCATGCAATAGTCCAGGGGGTCGCAAAGAGTTGGACACGACTGAGCAACTGAGCTGAACTGAACTGAAAGGACCTTTTGTTCCTAACAGCAAACAGGAGGCGGCCTAGGGAACCACCTCCTTACCCCTGGAGGCAGGTCAGGATCAGGAAGTCAAGAATTTGTGCTCTGACACTACACTGGGCTTTTAGGTGAGAGAACCTTAAGAAACTACATGGAGAGTGGGGCATGGCTGAGAAACTTGTAGGTAGCTGTGGTCAAGTCGGAAAATTTTGTAAGCCTCTTTTAAAGAGTGAATCAAAGCTTTTAAAATTTCTTTTGCTTTAGTAAAAATTAAAAGAAAAAAAGAAAAAAAATATCAGCATGTCTTAACTGTATTTGGAGGAACCTGGAAAAAGATGAAAAAACCCCAATGATTTGACTTTATTTTCCTCATTGAAATTGGAATATGTGCATGTTGTCTAAAACATTGGCAAACATAGAGAAGCAGAAAGGAAAAACAAAAAAAATCGCCCATAATTTCAGCACTCAGAGATAGAAAATGTTAACATTTTGAGGCATGTCTCTCTGGATTTTATTTAACTTGGTTTATAGCAGTGGTATTACTATTATTATTTTTTTTTGCAGTGGTATCATTTTATACACATTGTTTTGTAGTAATCTGTTTTTTCCCCTTAAAGTGAAAAGTGAAAGTGTTAGTCACTCAGTCTTGTCTGACTCTTTGCTGCTCCATGGACTGTAGCCCACCAGGCTGCTCTGTCCATGGGGTTCTCCAGGCAAGTTGCTGGAATGGATTGCCATTTCCTTCTCCAGGGGATCTTCCCCAGGGATTGAACCTGCATTGAACATTCCCCAGGGTATCCTGCATTGAAGGCAGATTCTTTACTGCCTCTTTCTCCTTTAAATAATATATCCAGGAAAGGGTCTTTTTGTCTTCTCTTAAGGAAGAGCTTTGAGAGTGCCGCTGAGCATGCACACACATGTACATCATGGGAGGGGAGTGCTCCAGTACCATCCTGGCTTCAGTAGGAAAACCAACAGGGAAAATAGAAGAACAAATCTTGGGGAAACAGAGCTGGGATCACTTGATTAGCCACTTCTTAACACCTTAGAAGATCATCCTTCCGGAACGTTCTCTTCTCAAACTGTAGACAACTCTTTTAACATGGTGAAATAATCGTGACTCAACTTTAAAGAGGAAATTAAGAGGGGGAAAAAGTTCAAGAGAAGATTGGTAGAGGGTGACTGAGTACATATACACGTTGGGCAATATCACGGCGGCTTGGAAGTGATATGGAGTTCCTTGTAACTGCGGTTGGGCAGATCCACTGTTGCGTCATAAGCAAACCCGGAAGTGACGCCTGCAGTTGCTCCCACTTTAAGGCTTCCACTACCAGCATGGAGCATTTGAATCACCAGTTCCTGGTTCTTGTGCGGTCACCCCTGAGGCGGAAAGTTAACTGAACCGTTCACTGTTTTCAAGGCCAGAAATGGCCTCCCAATTGTTAAACTCAAACCACCTTTTTAAACTTCAAATATTTAAATTGCCCTCTTGGGATCTTTGGCCAGTTGCCATGATATTTGAAACATTCTTGTGTGTACTTCATCTTCTATACTTCTTTTGCTTTTTTTATAATTTTAAGTAATTACTATGAAAAACCAGTTTGGCAATTGGTTTTAAAAACTGCTGTGAAGACAGGTGAGGGGTTAATTCATTCATTTACTACATTTATTCAACAAGTATTTGCTGATCCTTGCTGTATGTCAGTCTCATGGTATTAATATTTTTAGTAATAGCAATAGTTAATACAATATTAAGATAGATATGTGCTCAAGGATTCCAGAGGTTTCTTTCCCATTAAATATTTATTTTAGATCTTCATCTTTTCTTCTTCCTGATACATTCCTAACAATCTGAGACCAGTGTTCCTGGTCTTACTGTCTTATGTTCATAGGATGGTAGCTTAGCGGGGTGAATCAATACGCTGGCTTCTCTGCTTGAACTGTAAGAATACTGGGTTTAAAGCAGTGATAGGGAAGCCAAGCGAAGAATATCCACTTCTGGATATTCCAGGTTTGCCGGTCGTGTTGCAGGGGTGTGTCATGGCTGCTTTAGCATGTGGTGGAGGGTGTTGTGTCCGGGCAGGGCTGTCTGCCTCTTCAGTGTGGCTGCTGCACCTGCCCAGCCACACTGGGTGTTTGGGGTGATGAGCTTTTTGGAGGCTGATGGACAATAAGGAAGGCTTATTGGGAGGGCAAAAGTCATGACCCGCTCCCATTTCCCTCTTAATTCTCATCATGGTAAGAAAACTTGACTGATGTTTGAATTTAGCTGATGTTTATTTTTGAGGTCTCTCTTTGGATAGGATGCTAAATATGGTGCAAGTAATTTAGCTTGATGATTCAAGTCACTATAAGTCACATTCATACACTATTGATAAGTGTATAAATACATTCCTTGATGGGTCTAAATGGTTCCTTCTTTCATTGTTTGTGTTCTTATTCTCGGTGTTCAGCCCACCTAAACATAGGAGACATGGGAAAGCGTTGGCTTGAATTTTAAGTTGTTTAATCTTGGACAGTTTACCTTTCTAAGACATGATTTCTGTATCCCAGATTTCTCTTAAAATCGACTTTAGTATGGTAGTTGATGTGGGGATTAAAATAGATTATACATTTGTCTTAAGCATATAGCTTTTATGTACTGGCCAGAATTCCTATAATAACTATTCTTTATAAAATTCATTTGTCAAGTAATCACATAGTTACTTACATTACTGAGTTCTGCTTTAGGTGAGTTTTTTGGCCCAGGTCTTATCTTCCAGCCATCAGAAGCATTGAACTAACATTTCAGATACAGCACATGTATCTGCTCCTCCAAGAAGCCTTCCCTGACTTCTTCCCTCACAAGACTTTGCATTTGTCTTTATTATTATATCAATTAAGAGCAATTAATTGTTATAGTTATCTGTGGAAGTGAAAGTGTTAGTCACTCAGTCGTCTCCGACTTTTTTTTGATCCCATGGACTGTAGCCTGTCAGGCTCCTTTGTCTATGGAATTCTCCAGGCAAGAATACTGGAATGGGTTGCCATTCCCTTCTCCAGGGGATCTTCCTGACCTAGGGATCAACCACAGCTCTCCTACACTGCTGGCATAGTCTTTACTGTCTGAGCCTTCAGGAAAGCCCATAGTTTTGTTTACTGAATGGTGAGCTTATTGAAGATGGAACCATGTCTTATTCTCAGCACCTACCAGAATGCTTGGCCCAGAGGAGTTTGATCAACCTGTGACTGATGAATGAATAAATGAAAGTGAGGGAGAAGTGGAAGTGGCTTTTATGAGAGCAGAATAGATTCAGAATTTGCACGGATTCTTATTCAGCCTCTTACCTGTGGCATCTCTTCAAAGGACAAGAGACCTGTCATTCATCTGGGGAATGTGGAGGGAAGTTACATGACTTTCCTCTCAGCTGTATACGTGGCAAATTCCAGAAGGCTAGCTGTAGTTCTTACTGAAAAACAACAGCTGTCACAGAGCAGGGCAGGGGGGAAAGTTGCTAAGAGAAAAGAAGGTGGATAAGGCTCTTGCAGACTTGAATTCTAACCCCAGTTCTCCCTCTGGCTCCCTTTGGGACTTTGTAATGAAATTTAAAGTTTGTATGGCTCAGTTACTTGACAACCTGGAATAAATGACTGAACTTGATGTTGAATTCTAGTTTTGATCATCACTGAGTCTAAATGTGTTAGGAGGCTCTTACTCTCCTTGATTAGAGAGCTCAGCTGCGCCTATAGCAGGGTTCTTGTTCAGAATGTGAGCTGCTCAGCTTCCACAGAATCACAGTCTGTGCAAAAACAGAATCTGAAACCACCTCTGGGGTGACTCCTGAATGGGATGATGTTTCATTTTTGGTGTAGTGTGAAAGCCTAGGCTTAACGTGTGTAGGATCAGATGATCCTGTTGCTTTGTATTATTTAGTGGATGTGGTTTGACTAAACAGCCAAGTAGAGAAGAGAACCCATGTGTTGGGAAAAGGAAGAAGGATGGAGAAGCTTATTATTATTATTATTTGCTTTCAGTCAGGTTCTGATGTACCAGGAGTTTTCCTTTGCTAGCTTTAAAAGTATCTTTTGTTTTTGATTTTTTTTGTTCATCGTGGATTTTTTTTTTTTGCATTGATTTTTATCTATTTTTTTTGGCCAGTCCTAAAGTACATGGGATCTTAGTTCCCCAACCAGGGATCAAACCTGTGCCCCCCTGCAGTGGAAGTTCAGAGTCTTAACAGCTGGACTGCCAGGGAAGCCCCCAAAGTGTCTTTTAAATGATTACTTTGAGTATCAATTAGGAGTCTTTCATTTGTAAGAAACAGAAACTTAAGTGAAATTAGCTTAAGTCAAAAAAGAAATTCTTTGACTCAGGTAACCAAGGAGTCAAGGCGGGCAGAACCAGCTTTAGGCGCAGATGTATCCAGGAGACTAGCGCTCCTACTGGAGACCTACCTTTCTCTGCTTACTAGTTCACCTTCACTCATGTGATGGGAAAGTGGCCAAAGGGACCCATAGGCAGTCTGTGGGTCCCTTTGGCCACTTTGCCACCATAGCAATCCTAGTAGAAGAAAATTTCTTCAGTGGCTCCACCAGAGAGTGGATAAGTCTGGGTCCTATGTTCCCTGGTCAGTCACAGCTACATCACATAGAGGGAGGCTCCCATCCCAGGCAGGTGAGCTGTTCCTGGATAATGGAGAAGGGATCTCAGACAGGCAAAAGCAATTCACTGGCCTTAATTATTTCTTGTGTTTTGGGCTTATCTTGCTCTGGCTTCCACTTCCACTGTTTCCACTGTGGGAACAGTGGAAAAACAGTGACAGGCCTTACTGTTTTGGGCTCCAGAATCACTATAGATGGTGACTGTAGCTGTGAAATTAAAAGATGCTTGCTCCATGGAAGAAAAGTTATGACCAATGTAGACAGCATATTAAAAAGCAGAGACATTACTTTGCCAACAAAGGTCCAGATAGTCAAAGCTATGGTTTTTCCAGTAGTCGTGTATGGATGTGAGAATTGGACTATAAAGAAAGCTGAGCACTGAAGAACTGATGTTTTTGAACTGTGGTGTTTGAGAAGACTCTTGAGAGTCCCTTGGACTGCAAGGAGATCCAACCAGTCCATCCTAAAGAAATCAGTCCTGAATAATCATTGGAAGAACTGATGCTGAAGCTGAAACTCCAATACTCTGGCCACCTGATGCGAAGAACAGACTCATTTGAAAAGACCCTGATGCTGGGAAAGATTGAAGGCAGGAGGGGAAGGGGACTACAGAGATTGGATGGTTGGATGGCATCACCGACTCAGTGGATATGAGTTTGAGTAAGCTCCGAGAGTTGTGATGGACAGGGAGGCCTGGTATGCTGCAGTCCATGGGGTTGCAAAGAGTTGGACACGACTGACTGACTGAACTGAACTGAACTGCTCTATCTTATTCATGGACTTCCTTTCCTGCTTTTGCACAAATCATATATGTTTTCTCAAAACTTTTCTCTCCTTTCTGTACTCTCTCTGTGATGATCTCCTCTAGTCCCACTTAGCTGTTACCTCTTTACAGAAGACAGTCACATCTTGATCTCTGGCCTCTACCTTTCCCAGAGAAAGCTCATCCATCATTTCCATGTGGTGTCCCACAAACAGGCATTGCAACTTTAAATGTCTAAAATGAAACTTGCCACCACCCTTCTAATACCTTTCTTTTCCTAGGTTCTCTAATCCCACAAGTAGCAATATTATATTTCTACTTCCTGGAGTTCTGACCTCAGAGTTGTTTTTGACTATTTCCTCTGCATATTATTTCTGCTTTGTATGAACTCTCATAGTTTTTTATCATTAATCATTTTTCTCTCTGGTTTTAGAGATGCTGGTGTATCTGAATTATTGCTGCCAAAATTATTTAAGTTTCCTGATGGAAAGTATGATGACTTATTTTTCTTTGTACCATTTCTTTCTTGTCACCCTCCAGCATCCTTTTACCTTCAGCTTCTCCCATCGTTGTAATACCCAGAATTTATGAAGCAATAAATGCTTGTTGAGCGAAGGAAAGAATTTCTGTGATGTGTAGTACAGTCATTATACATAGTTTGGTATTGTTAAAAAAAGTCTGATAGTAAGGTAATAAAAACAGATTTTATTCAAGAATTATTGCAATAGGGGAAAAGTACCTTGGTATAGAACAGTATTCTTCTCAGTTCTGAATACATCATAGACGAGTGGGGATTTATAGCCAAGGAGCAGCGTGGGGATCAGTGGATGGGAAACTATTGAGAGGAAACATTAGAGGCAGAGAGGGATTTTTGACTAAACAGACCCAACAGGATTTCTGCTGAAGCCAGGTTAATCAGATATTAGGGTGAGGAAAGAGGAATTTCACCAGATATTGAGGATATTCAGATAATGTCACGTGGTAAGGACAGGGGATTCTCTGTAAACATATTTAGCAGCATTCTTGCTAAAACTGGGCAGCGCCAGCCATACAAGGATGGATGCAGAGCTGCAGCCTAGAGGACTTGGACTGGGCGGACTGTGTGCGTCGCTCAGTCGTGTCTGACTCTCTGCCACTCCACGGACTGTAACCCGCCAGGCTTCTCTGTCCATGGAATTTTCTAGGCAAGAATACTGGAGTAGTTTGCCATTCCCTTCTCCAGAGGAACTTCCCAACGCTGGTCTCACGCCTCACAGGCAGATTCTTTACCATTTGAGCTACAGGGAAGTCCAGAGGACTTAGAAGAACCTGACTGAAGTTTAGTCAAAGAGGAGTCTGTTTATTTAGCTGAGCTGTGTAATCTCAAGTCTTGCCTAACTCCTTGGCACCTTAGTATAAGCAGATTTCCACTGTGTGAAATGTTGAGAGAGGAACTTGCCCTAATCATTCAACCTTCCCCTGTCCTCTCTTTGGACCGGTCCCCAGAATCCCTACAAAGATAGGTCTGGAAGAGAAACAAAACAACTTCTCGCTAGTCAGCACTGGTGGAAGGTGGAGTGGAGGAAGCAGAAGAAGAAATGTATGGAACTATCTGCTAAAAGGATTTTGAATATAATTTGGGGTCTCATTAAGGAGATGCATCTAAGTCCCTTGACCGCTACCACGTATTTGGTACTTTGTGTGTATAAGACCTCTTTGAGATCGTCTTAACGCAGGTAGGAGTTTAACTCAACATGTAGAAAACGCCTTTAGGAAAAAGTCAGCCCAGCCCACTGTGCCTTAGCAAGGCTGCTGGTTGCTGTCTGCAGCTTTTTTTGCATAAAGCTCAAAGGGCCGCAGCAGACCTCAGAGTGGCAGTCTTGAGGACAGCAGTGTTGTAAGAGCAAATGGGTGGAAAGAACAGCCAGTACAGAAATGTGAAGGAGCCCGTGAAGGCACACGGAAGCAGATACTCTTCAGGTTAATCACCCTGAGCTGTTTTCTGAGGAGCCCCTGTTGGTCACACCAGTTTTACAGTTCATTCACTGTTTATTTTGGAGGAGAAGGGGTGTGTTTGAGAGGCTGTTTGAACTTCCTCAGTGGTTCTGCCAGTTCTGTTGTCACTCTGTTCTGCCCAAGCCCTGGGCGCTCATCCTGTTTATCTCTGCTCTGGAAAGCACTGCCCTTTCTTAGACAACTGCTTTCTTTGTGTCAGGTTCAACTTTGTTATTTCAAAGCACCATAAAAATCAGTATTGTTTAAAACCAAATAAGGTGCAGTATAAAGCGGTTTGCATTCCACTTGCTGGTAGCTATTAGGCTGGTGCAAACGTAATTGTGGTTTTGGACTGTGAATTTTAAATCACTATAACTAGTCTCAAACACATCTTTATTAATCAAAATAAGAATCATTCAACCAACACATTTTTGCCAATGAGAAATAAGTTTGTTTATTCCTGTAGCATAAAAATGCATGCTCTGGGATTTGACCAACTCTGGGAAAACATATTCTGCCTCTTGCTGTTTGTGGAAGCATTTTCTCTGCAAAAAGTTGTAGAGATGCTGGAAGAAGTGGTAGTCGGTTGGCCAGAGGTCAGGTTAATACGGTAGATGGGGCGAAACTTCGTAGCCCAATTCGTTCAACTTTTGAAGCGTTGGTTGCACAATGTACAGTCAGATGTTGTCATGGAGAAGAATTGGGCCCTTTCTGTTGATCAGTGCTGGCTGCATGCGTTACAGTTCTTGGTGCATCTCATTTATTTGCTGAGCATACTTCTCAGATGTAATGGTTTCACCAGCGTTCAGAAAGCTGTGGTGGATCAGACGGGTAGCAGACCACCACAGTGACCATGACCTTCTTTTGGTGCAAGTTTGGCTTTGGGGAGTGGTTTGGAGCTTCTTCCCAAAGTGAGCTGGTGCTCACTGGTTATCACATACAATCCACTTTTCATTGCATCTCACAGTCTGATCGAGAAATGGTTTGCTGTTGTTGCATAGAATATGAGAAGATGACACTTCAAAATGATGATTTTTTTGATTTTCAGACAGCTCGTGAGGCATCCACTTATTGAGCTTTTTCATCTTTCTAGTTTGCTTCAAATGTCAAACGACTATAGAATGGTCAACATTGAGTTCTTTGGCAGCTTCTTGTATAGTTGTAAGAGGTCAGCTTTAATGATTGCTTTCAGCTGGTGGTTGTCAACTTCTGACGGCCAGCTGCTGTGGTCCTCATCTCCCAGGCTCTCATCTCGTTTGCAAAACTTCTTGAACCACCACGGCACTGTCTGTTCATTAGCAGTCCTTGGGCTGCTAATGCAAATGCTTTGGTAATGTTGCAAGTTGTCTCTGCTGCTTTATTACCCATTTCTGAACTCAAATAAGAAAATGACTTGAATTTGTTTTTTTGTCTAACATCATTTCCATAGTCTAAAATAAATACAAAATAAACAGCAAGCCATAAGTCATTGGCAAAAAAACGTAAAGTGAGAAATGTGCATTAAAATGTTATATAGCAACCATATTTATTTAAGAATGTATTCCAGTATCAAATGTCAAATTTCAACAGTGCAAAAACTGCAATTACTTTTGCACCAACCTAATATTTAATTAAGTTAAATCAATTAATTTTCACTCATAACTCCTTTATTTTTATTTTTTAAAATTAAAATATAGTTGACATACAACATTATGTTAGTTTTAGGTGATTATATTATGTTAGATTATATTAGATTATGTTAGTTTTGGTGATTAGAAATTTGCAGGCATTATGAAGTGATAAGTAGTAACCATCTATCCCCACATAAAATTATGACAATATTACTGACCATGTTCCTTATGCTGTATATTTCAACTCTGTGGCTTATTTATTTTATAACTGGAGGTTTGTATCTCTTAATCCCCGACACCTACTTCCCCCGCTGCCCCCCCGCGCCCCCACCTTTTCTGGCCGTCACTGTTTTCTGAAATAGATAGCCACTTTAAATGAAGCAGGCCTGCCATTAATTCCGTTTTGCCACACTGTTAGTAGTCCTCATCCTAAAATCATAAAGCCAAGCTTGACTTTTGTTGTCTCACTACCTTTTTGTTCTTTCAGCACAGATCATCAAGACTCTCAGCTGTCTTACAATATTGATTTATATTCTTGACTGCATTTTGTTTTAAACTGTATGTAGGAGAGTGTCTTTAATGATTTACAATGGACAGTCTGGCATCCCTAAGGACAGTGACTTTAAAACTCTTGACTGCCGTTTATAGTAAGAAATGAACTTTATGTTGTGGTCCAGTATCCATGTGTCTGGTATGTTGAAAGTGTAACTGAAGCAAAAGTTTGACTAGGCAATACTTATTCTTGTTTTATGTGATACACTCCACAGTTTCTATGATATTGTTTTTTCTTACTTACAAAATGCTGACTCTGATGTTGTAAGTGGATTTCCTGATCCATGAATGCGTCACAGTTGAGTCTAAAAGGAACTGTTTAGCAGTCATCAAGTTTTAGGAAGTCTTAGATTGTGAATTCTGAGAAGACTTTGTACATTATCTGTGCACAACTTCCCCCTTTCCTCCTATTTTGGAGGCATTTCCTTGCAGGGAAACAGTACAGCTTTGTGCTTCTACTTCTACACCTATTTATTTCTGGAAACATGCATTGGGGCAATTGAGCCACATGGACTCTGTATTTTATTTTATTTTTTTTGGCCTCGCCTTGTAGCTTGCCAAATCTTAGTTCCCTAAAGAGGGATTGAAACCAGGCCCTAGGCAATAGAAAGTGTGGAATCCTAACCGCAGGCCTGCCAGGGAGTTCCCTGGACTGTGTAATGTTTGAGTCTTGCAATTATACGGCTAGGTGTCTTCATGGTAATGAATAAACTATACCCGCTTTCTCTCCCCCGGTTGGCCATCAAGCTATTTTTCTCCCTCCATTAGTTCATTATCCCCTATTCTTAACCTTAGGAAAGACTATTAACAGAGCATTGAGTGTATTGTCACCTCTTCTAGGGATGGCACACAGTTCTCACTGTTATGAACCCAAAGGAGAGTTTGGCTTGAATAAAGAAAACTTTAGGTACATATGTCAGCGTTAAAAGTTGTCTGAATGTGCATTTTCTTTAAGGCAATTGAAGTCTTAGCATTTGGCAACTTCATACCTTTTGTAGAGGGTTAGGACTTCAGTAGAGCTGCCGTGCCTCAGTGGTGAAGAATTCACCTGCAATGCAGGAGACCCTGAGAGACTGGTTCCATCCTTGGGTCAGGAAGAACCCCACTCCAGTAATTTTGCCTGGAAAATCCCATGGACAGAGGAGCCTGGTGGGTTGCAGTCCATAGGGTTGCAAAGAGTCGGACACGACTGAGCGACTAGACAACAACGGAGGGCTTCACTGTATATATTTGGGGAGGACACAATCCAGTCCAGAGAATGAAGCTAAAGTCTTAGTGGGGCTGAAATATTGGCTGAAGTATGTGAAGAAATCTTCTTGGCACTTATTAGAGATATAATTTTTTTGAGTGAATGGGCATTTTTAATGCTCTGTAATTCTTATAACATTTATTAGCAGTAGTAACAGACTGAATTTCTTTTATATTCATCTCAATAATGCAAGTATATAGTAGAAAGTTTAGAGTTAAAATATACCTGAGTAAACTGATACTTTAAAAAGTTATTTCTGAAGAGAATTTTTTTCTAATGCAGGTTCTATTCCTTATTAATAGTTAAATGAATTTCTAAACAGCCTCGCACCATTTTCAAAACTTTCTATGATATAGCAAAGCTACCCACCATCACTGAGAATAATAGATATTTTAGCAAACAATGATTTGTTCTAAAGACATGTTTTAAAACAACTTTTACATATTAAGATTCTTATTATTTTAGTCTAGGATGCATGAATTTCTTAATCATGAAATTATAAGGGAACCAGGTGTGTTTGTCTATACTGAGCCACTTCAATACCCTCCATGAAATACCTATTTGAACTAAAGAAAAACAGAGATGGAAGACTGAGGATATAAAGTTGTTTCAGAGCTCTTTGTGTTCACTGTTAATATTTTTTAAATCCTGGAAATCCCCAAATTCTTATATTTTGGCTGCTATAGATAGACTGTTGATCAAGAAAAAAATTTTGGCCATTTTTCTAGTTTCTAGCATTAAAGAGGTGTGATTTGCTTCACAATTATAGAGGTCTATACATTTTTACAGTAGGCTTGTTTTGAACTGTGGTGTTGGAGAAGACTCTTGAGAGTCCCTTGGACTGCAAGGAGATCCAACCAGTCCATTCTAAAGATCAGTCCTGGTGTTCTTAGGAAGGAATGATGCTAAAGCTGACACTCCAGTACTTTGGCCACCTCATACGAAGAGTTGTCTCATTGGAAAAGACTCTGATGCTGGGAGGGATTGGGGGCAGGAGGAGAAGGGGACCACAGAGGATGAGATGGCTGGATGGCGTCACCGACTCAATGGACGTGAGTCTGAGTGAACTCCGGGAGTTGGTGATGGACAGGGAGGCCTGGCGTGCTGCGATTCATGGGGTCGCAGAGTTGGACATGGCTGAGCGACTGAACTGAACTGTGTATAGAAAGTAATGTTGAGTGTGGAGAAGATACTTTGTCTCTTTATGGTATTTTTGCTTGCAGACTTTGCTGTGTTGACACGTATATGTTTACTTTGTTTCTTCTGTTTCAGTGTTTATCCGCTGAAGAGATCTTTTCCCTTCATGGCTTTTCAAATGTTACACAGATCACCAGCTCAAACTTCTCTGTCATCTGTCCTGCAGTCTTACAGCAACTGAACTTTCACCCTTGCAAGGAAAGGCTCAAACACAAAACAAAACCAAGTCTTTCAGAGGGTATGTTGGAAGTTTTTTTTCTCATTTGTTGGGAAAATCTGTGGGCTAGTCTGAAATGAAATCAAGATACTTCTGCTTTATTGCTCTGAACCAGTCTGCACAGAATCCCTTGGTTAAAACAAACAAAGAAACAAGAACCAATTTATATTCTGGAAATCTTTCAGAGTAAGCATAGCTAGAACTCATTTATGCCTCAAAAGTTATGCTCTTCTATTTATGGAGTCAAAGTTTTACTTGGTACCAGTTGAAACTTTTATAAAATTTGGTCTAGTTTTAAACAATATATGTTTTATGCTGTGTACATTGGATGGTACATTACACTATTTGCATTCACTATTTGGGTCGTAACTGATCCTTTTCCATTACCTTGTGCTTATCATATTATTTTAAAACCTGTCAATTTATCTGTCACTGTCAGTAAAGGGAAAAGGGAGCTAGTATGATTCGAAATTAAATCTTAAGGTACTGAGTTATTACTGCTTTGATTTTCAAAAATGAAAGAAAATGCCACTATTTAAGTGCCTATAGTAGTGTTGCCATAATTATTGCATTAAAAAACAATTGTAAAGAAAATTTAAAATATAAGCGTGTGTATTCTTATTATATAGTTCACATACTTAATTAAATGTGTGGAAGAATTCTTTCATGAGTGAGATAAACCCAACTGTTGAGGGGCTGTTTGCTAACTCTACGATTTCATGGTATTCTCCAATGGTTACCTGCCCTAAGTGACTATTTTAATTCTCTTTTGTTTTGTTCCTTTATTTTCTGTTTATTAAGGATTACTGAGGGGAGGGAGAGGGCCATGGCTAGATCTTCTCTGGGGGACAGAATTCTTGGTCCAGGGAATACCAGCATAAGCTTGGAGATGATCTTGGCATGTGCTTATACACCAGTGGGAAAGCATGCATGTCTGGAGCACAGTGAACAGGAAGCAGAGTAGAAGGAGATGGTAGCCAGGGGCCAGCTAGGAGGGCTTGTAGGGTGTGGTAAACTGAATTTTGTTCTGAATGTAGTATGAAGACACTGTAGCGTTCTAAACAAGAGGGTGGTATGATTTTATTTGGATTTGTAAAAGATTATTCTACTTGCAGTTTGAAGAATAAGTTGTTATGGGGCAAGAGTAGAAGCAAGGAAATGGTTCAGGGGTGGGGGGCTTAGCCTGAAGAGGGCTTGGTCTAAGGTGGGAGAGGAGAAGTAAGGAGATATGGTCAGATTCAGGATGGATTTCAATGAGGCTTCCCCAATGCCTCGATGGCTCGGCAGTAAAGAATTGGCCTGCAATGCAGGGATGCAGGAGACGTGGGTTCGATCCCTAGGTTGTCAAGCTCCCCTGGAGAAGGAATTGGCAGCCCATTCCAGTATTCTCACCAGGAAAACATCCCAGTCCATGAGGTCACAAAGAGTCGGATGACTGATCGTCAAAGCATGTGGGGACTCAGGGTGGACTCTGGAGATGGTACTAATGTGGTTTGCCCTCTGCACTGGATGTGTGAGAGGGAAAGATGAATGAAATTTGAGCCAGAGAAACTGTATAAATGGTTGCACCTGTATTCTGGGGTGGACAAGACTGGGGAGGAGCATTTTGTTGTGAAGGAAGTGAGTGGTGAGTGTATTTTTGATGTGATTAGTGTGAGCTATTGATGTAAACCCACAAGGCATGATGTCCACTAGACAGTGGATACACACATCCAGAGACTAGGCTGAGGCTGGCGATGTCATCCTAGTGGTCTTTGGAGCCACTGGTCTGAGTGAGCACATCTAATGGAGAAGAAAAGGGAAGCCTCAACAAAGGAAGTGCCTATTTTTACCAACTTTGGATTCCTTTGTGTGTATATGAGTAACAGGGATAACAATGAAGGCAAAAATAATGATCATAGCCAACTTTTATGTAGTGCTTACTGTAACAGCTACTTTTCCAAATTCTTTTATATGTTAACTCATCTTTGGACAGCTAAATGATGAAGGAACAGCTATTCCCATTCTACAGCCTAGGAAACTGAGACACAGTTCAAAATCATTTGCTCAAGATGACACAGCCTGTCTCTGTGCTTCATCTGTAAAATGGAGATAGTAATAGTACTTTCCTTATAGAATTGTTAGAAATAGTAAATGAGTTAACTTATGCAAGTAACTAGAACAGTGCCTGGCAGAAACTAGGAAGAACATGCCTTCACTCTTCTTATACACGTGCTCAGAGGTTGACTCCATTCCTTGGCCCCCATGTAAGACTATTCTTTTCTAACAAAGAAATGATTTGTTAAATATTGAAATGCCCTGGATTCTTTATATAACAGTTTACTTAATACAGAGACAATTTTGAGCTCAGTCAAGGGAATGAAAAACCAAAATAAAAGCAAGCCAAAGAGTCATGACTCCTTTGTAAAGACCCTGATGCTGGGAAAGATTGAAGGTGGGAGGAGAAAGGGATGGAAGAGGATGAGATGGTTGGATGGCATCACTGACTCTATGGACATGAGTTTGAGTGAACTCCAGGAGTTGTTGATGGACAGGGAAGCCTGATGTGCTGCAGTCCATGGGTTCTCAGAGAGTTGGACATGACTGAGCGACTGAACTGAACTGAACTGAAGAGTCATGATACCA
This sequence comes from Redunca redunca, assembly GCA_006410935.1. Classification (NCBI taxonomy): domain Eukaryota; kingdom Metazoa; phylum Chordata; class Mammalia; order Artiodactyla; family Bovidae; genus Redunca; species Redunca redunca. The sequence goes on along the minus strand of SJYQ01096199.1, from coordinate 508,624 downwards.
GGATTTTATGAGTACATTTACTCTGATATTTCAGTGAGCAGATAAAAGAGTTTCACGTAATCTGAGACTTTATATTTTGTGATTTTGCAATTGCCTTTCACGTGCTTTATATACTCATATTGATGAGTGCAATAAACTGATGGTGAATTAAATTCTCTAGATTAATGACATTTTAGCAGTAAGTTAATGGTCCAAAGTTGCCTCATTTTTTTTTTAAGTTACAGAATGCCATTCAATTCGAATAACAGATAAGAATAATAGTATCTTACCCTTAATAGTATCCCTGAAAATCACATTGTTCAACTCTCTAATACAACTGGTGACGTAAGTCTGTGCTCCAGTGGGGTTAAATGGCTTCCTTCAGGTACAGTACCTAAGGTGGGATGAGGGCCAGGGCTCCTGACTCCTGTTTTGTCGTATAACAGTGAGCCAGATGAACCAAAATTTATATCATGTCTACTTACTAAATTTAAAAAAAAAAACTACATTTATTTAAGACATTAGGGACTGGGTTAAATGGTTTAATTTTATCCTTTTAAAAACTCTATGAAATAAAAGAATTAAATGAGTTTGAAAAGGTGACGTTCTTAGAATAGTCTTAACACATTGTGGGCATTCATTAAATGTTAGCTGTTGTTACTAATATTCCTTGAAAATGTATTAATAATCCTTCAGAGTTCACTGAGAAGCAGAGAGAGAGGATTTTCTCTGAAACAGATCATTAAAGGGAGTCCCATGTGTAGGTGGAGAGGTTCAAGGAATATTTTGATATTAATTTGTTCTTTGGTGCTCAAGTTGAGTGGATGAATGGATCTTTTTTCCCCTTGAGTAATGCCCTAACAACATGAAGGGAAAGCTATGCTGTGTGCCTGGAGTGTAATGGTTCACACTCCCACCGTTCCCCAGGTGGTTCCAATAAATGTGCACAGTGATAGTAAGGAAGGTTAGAAACATTGGACCAGAAAATGAACTGGTATTTTTTGACAGAGTTCTAGGCTGTGCCTTGAAAATATGGCATTCATTAATTCATCGAGGTATGTGTGCTATTTGCTGGGCAACATTCTAGGCTCTGAGGATGAATAAAACATAGCCCCTGTCCTTGAAAATCTTATAATTGGTAGACAAATATGCATACATGTGTGCTAAGGCGCTTCAGTCGTGTCTGACTCTTTGTGACCCCATGGACTGTAGTCCTCCACGCTCCTCTGTCCGTGGGATTCTCCAGGCAAGGATACTGGAGTGGGTTGCCATGCCCTCCTCCAGGGGATCTTCCTGACCCAGGGATTGATCCTGTGTCTCTTAGGTCTCTTGCATTGGCAGGTGGGTTCTTTACCACTAGTGCCACCTGGGAAGCAGACAAATATATAAGTGATAAAATGATAATGGCACGCAAGAAATGGCACATGACCCAGATATCTTTAAAGAACTATGGGAAACTTGATGAGCAAGAGATTGCTGCCAGGAGGAGCCAGAAAGGCTTCTTGGAGGAGAGGAGGTCTTATCAACAGTTTGGAGAGCCGTGTGTGTTTGTCAGGCAATGAAGACAGAAAGGTGTTTCTAGGTAAAGAACCACAATGCAAAGATATTCTGTATATGGAAAACATTGTGTCTGCATGAAAGCCATGTTGATAAGGGGTAAATAAACAGCACTGTCGAGATTGTGTGGCAGCTTATATGAAGGGCAGTTGCAAATAGGAACACAAGCTGATCAGAATCGTGTTTTTGGATAATGAGTTTGGTGGCTGTGTCAAGGAAGGAGAGGAAGACCAGACGGAAGGCTGTCATAAGGCAGCCAATGAAGAGTGGGAGATGACAAGAGCCTGAACTCAAGGTACAGGCAATGGGATGGAGAAATGAGTGAAATATCTCAAGCAGAATTGATTGAGTTTGGTTGCTAATTGTGTTTGGAATTGACTGTTGGGAGTGAGAAATTGAAATTGATCCTGATGCTTCTGCTGTTTATAGAACAGTGGACAAGGGTAGCGGAATAGGATATCCCAGGGGGAAGCTGAGGAGTTTAATACATGTAGTAGCTTTGCCTCTATTTGATACTCAAAAAATTCTTTGCATTTTGATTTTTTGATTTTAGTTTCAATGTGTATATATCTTGTCTACCTGATTAGATTATAAATATTTATTGAAAGAATGAACACATGTAGGCAAGTGATGGGATAGAAGGATGTTTGTGCTAAGGGCTACCCACACAGTTATACTCTGGAGGAAGAGGTGGGGTTGAGAACTTTCTCTAAGTGGAAGTGCTGAGGGGCGTGGGTAGTATTGCATTAGGCGATAAGGTAACAAATGGGAACAAGGTGGATCTTTGGAGTCTGGTGAGATAACTCTGGAGGGATGGTCAGGAGTCTGAGACTGATAGGAAAGTATCTGTGGAAGATAAAGGCATGGTGGGTGCTGTGATGATCTTTATGGTAACATTGTAACATGTATTATCTGTCCTTTTCATATGGTGCTCAGCACAAGCTACCTTGTTTTGCTTTGTGTATCTGTGTTCCTGCTAGCCTCCCCAAGCCAATGGTTCAAGCCCCTTGTTGGCAGAAACCACCGTTTGGTCTGGTCTGCATTCAGGGCTCCGTTTGCTAGGACTGTTTATTTGTAGTTAGAGTCATTAGAATAATGGTGAGCAATCCTGTATGCAGGAAGCACAATATAAAATGTTCACTGTTTTGCTGAGTCTCTTGAGCTTTTTAAAAATTAGATCACCTCCAAGGAGTAATAAAGCATATTGCTAAGGAATGTGGGTCCTGGGACTGGACTGGGTTTGAAATCTCATTCTATTCACATGAGTCAGGCAACTTACATAAATTCAAATGAACTCCACGTGCCTTGGTTTTTTTCAACTGCATGAAGGAGGTAATAGGACCAACCTCACAGGGATTTGTGAGGATAAAATGATTTAATATAGATTAGTGAGTTAGCACGGTACATGGCGCATGACAAGCACTCGCCAACATGTACCCCAATGATAGTGTCAACAAAAAAAACACCCCAACATTTAAAAATGTTTTCTGGACATTTTAAAGAAGTGACAATTCAGAGGCAGCTTTCTAATCTTTCACACTGTCCTTTGCACGCCAGGAGTGAGGCCATGGGCAAAGCCAGTGTCAGACACTTCCAGGGGCTAACTTCTATCTCAGCTTGTCCTACCCTGGCACCGGCACGGTTTACACAGGCTGTTCCTCACATTCCCATTTTGTCTTCCATCTCCTCTGAGATAACCGAGGAGATATTGAGGCCCAAAGGTCATGCATACCATTGGCTAAAGACCTTAGGATGCCATCCAATCATTTCATTCTAAGTAATATGATTAAGCATCACTAGGGTGTCTTGCCCTGGGGATGGAGATATGAAGAATGCACCCCCATTTACGTGTATAGCATATTTTCACCTTTGTCTGAGCCCAGTAGGGTGAGTTGTGCAAGGTAGCCACTCTCCCCCGCTGCCATATGCTCCCTTGCTGAGTGCTCACTACACTGGGGCTCCCTGGAGGCCCGGGTGGGGGGCTGAGGTGCCACCTCCCCCGAGGACGTGCTGTCCACAGGCGCCTGCAGACGAGTGATTATGACCAGCTCAGTGTCAGCAACTCTGGTCATCTTGAAGCTAACCACTCCCACCCATCTCCACCCCTATCTTGCACTCATCCCCCCATATCTTCTCCTTGAAAAGCCTTTAAAGAAGAAACACGTTTCAGGCTTAATGTCCAGTAAGATGTTGTTTGCTCCTTTGCACTAATTAATTTCCACTCTTTCCCTCTCACCCACAGTTTGGGGATATGGATTCCTGTCAGTGACAATTATTAATCTGGCATCTCTCCTCGGATTGGTTTTGACTCCATTGATAAAGAAATCTTATTTCCCTAAGATTTTGACCTATTTTGTGGGGCTGGCCATTGGGACTCTATTTTCAAATGCAATTTTCCAACTTATACCAGAGGTAAGGAGTTTGGGCTGTTTGTTTCTGTGAATAATTGTTGCTTTTAAATGTCTCAGCACTTTGTAAATTTTAAGCCTCTGTAATTCTTGCAGCAGTTTATGGTCTGGTTTATAGTGTTTTGGATAAGAAAAAGCTGAATCACAGCAAATGGAAAAGCTTGTCCCAAACTGGGAGAAAATTGATCTTCTGGGTGGCTAGCCACCAGGACGTGCTCAGACAGCCCTGGGACACCTTGGAGGGCCTTAACAACTCCATTCTGTTGTACATTCAGCAAATTTGATTTTCTGTACTTATTATTTATTTATTTCTGGAGGGCACACAGTATCTGATTTACTAAACATATACAACAAAATTCCTTTACGACCACTGTAGATCAGAGGACATATTAGAAAAAGGTTGATAAACTTTTTCATTTTTTTTTTTTGACTGTGGGAAAAAAATCAATTGAGGGCCGATAAACAAATAGCAGCTTATTTTAATGAAATGTGTTACAGATGCCATTGCCCAGAGTTGACCAGCACATGATATATGCATTTTACTTCAAATCTATAATGTGGTCATATAGGGAAGAGAGGCAGAGGGAGAGAATGAATGGAGGAAAAGAGAGGGGAAGGAGAGAGAGACATGACTAGGAAGGAGCCACGAAGGAAACTAGAGAATCCACACACACGTGGATGATATTACTCCAGCCCATGTACACACAAAGGTGGAGCTCCAAACAGAGAGAAAATGGTACCACCTTCAGCTCATAACTTTTAGAAAATTACAACTATATGAAAGTGGGGATGTAACTTCTTAAAGTCATAGTATTATTATTATATCTAGAAGGGACCTGGGAGAACATGTACTTCAAACCCTCAGTTGCAAAAATTAAAATCCAAAATTGCAAAGATTAAAGTCCAAGGAGATTAAATCACTTATAATCAGTAACAAAGCCAGGATTATAGTTCAGACTTTCTGAATAAAAACATTACATGTAATATTATTCATGGACCATATTTAATATAACATATATATTAACTCATCTGATTTGTGGGTCAGATTAAATTAAGCTGATAATGTATGTGAACTGAGGATTGTACCTTTATGATTTTGAAGTTTTCTCTTTTATTGAAAATGTAATAATACATAAAAATGTCTACTAGGAAAATAAGACACTTCTTCAGTAGCACTTAAAGATATTTTTTTTGCCTTTCTGTGATAATTAGGGAATTATGTAAACACTAAAGAATCTATCTGTTTAATAATAACCTCAATTTACATAATTATTCCTTTTGTGGCAAAATTACTTCCCCTTTGTTATTTTAGTTTCATACCCTCTGTGTTAGGTATATGGAGCAGGTATTTTATGTCATTTTTGCACTGTATAAATAGGTCCAGAGAAGCTACTGAAATGAAGATGTGACATGAGGTCTCCCCCGCAGAGACAAATGTAGAACAAGAACCCAGGTGTCTTCTAAGTTTGTAATTCTTACCTGCTTAGAACTTCTTGGCTCTATACTTTCAAACTCTAGCTCTTGCCCTGTGTTCTTTAAATGATGCATTATTTCATTATCATTGTGTGTGTGTATGTGTGTCTGTGTGCCTGGTATCTTAAATTTTTTCTTCTTTATTCTGGAGCTCAGTTGTTAATTTATCTCTGTAGGACTTACTAGGATCCTCTACATTCAAGAAGATCTCTTGTGAAAACAGTAATCCAAATGAGCTGCCATATTTGCTTTAAAAATTTGACTCTGGATATGAGGGGAAAATATATTACTTTTAGGAAAAGTGGATAATCAATGTCTCATTTGTCTTTATGACCTATATCTAATGTTATCTTATAAATATAGGAATCAGTACTGCTTTTTCACTATGAAAAGTTTACTTTTTGGGGGCAAATATTGCTGAAGATTTTAGAGCTAGGAAACTATAAGGTACTCTGGGGGCTTTATTTAATAGAGATTCCTCTGCTTATAAGACTTCGATGCCATCTTTTATAGTTTGATTATTCAAATTTCAGATTTTTGGCAGGTAAATTTTCCAGTATTACTTGGACGTGAAGGATGAACTTAGAACGGTGGTGAAAATTATACACTGAATTAAATTAAATTATTTGATCTTAACCGTAAGCCTTTTTTTCTCCCTTAGGCATTTGGATTCAATCCTAAAGTTAACAACTATGTTGAGAAGGCAGTTGCTGTGTTTGGCGGATTTTACATACTTTTCTTTTTTGAAAGAACACTAAAGATGTTATTGAAGACGTATGGTCAGGTAAATGGACTTTATTTTAAATGTTTGGTGTTTTACCCTCTAAAGTTACTTTATATAGACATGTAAAGGCAGGAATTTTATTCTTACAATTATGTGAACAGTTCAGTTATTAGACTTGTGAATATGAGTAGAAAGAAAAGAATCAATACATTGATAAGTATAAGAGGAACGCTTGATTCTTATTGTAGAATTTGGAGTAAATACTAACCATTTAATGTCCAATGACAGATGCACATAATTTGTTTCCTCTCATATTTATTAACACGAGAAGGTATATGTACTCTAAAACATGAAAGAAAAACACAACAGAATCTAATAAATGAGGATACATTTAAAGGGAGAGAAATTTTATTATACTACATTTTTCTCTTATAGATAAAAACCATTATCTTGCCTGCACGAGCAATCTTTGTTTCTTCTTATAACATTTTCCTCTCTTGTTTTTCCGTGTAGAATGATCACACCCACTTTGGAAATAATGACTTTGGCCCTCCTCAAGAAAAAACTCACCAACCTAAAACATTACCTGCCATCAATGGTGTGACGTGTTATGCAAACCCGGCTGTCACAGAGCCTAATGGACACATCCATTTCGATAATGTCAGTGTGGTATCTCTGCAGGTATTGGCATTCTCTCTGCTGTATCGCTTACACTCTGTGAAGCCTGCAGTGCATGTGGCTGCATTAGTATTTTGCCCATTTAAATGTGTCAGGCTTTTTCCTGTATGTGTGGGAAAAGCGGAATGCAAGTCTGTTACTTTTCCCACTTTCCCTCCACGTGTTTCCTACCAACACATGAATTAAGCATGAAATTGTGAGTTTCTGGGTCAGAGGCTTTACTATTCTCTAAGACTGTTTAACTATGTAAGAACTACTTAGATGTACACAATAATGTGTAGCAAAATTAATTCAGAGCATTTCTCTTATTTTGCAACTCTTTCAAGATCCCAAATCAAAGAATCCTTTTGAGTGATTTTGAAACTGAAAGAAGACTTGTAAGCTAAGAAAATTGTGTTTAGGGACTTCCTTTGTGGTCCAGTGGTTAAGACTCTGCCCTTCCAATGCAGGGGCCGTGGGTTCAATCCCTGATCAGAGATCTCAGGTCTCACATGCCACATGGTGTGGCCAAAAAATTAAAAAAAAAAATTTTGTGTTTATTAATTAATTGACTTAGAATTTGTATTTCAGTTTTCTAAATAATGTTAATAAGTTTCATTTCTTGAGCAAGAACTATATGCTGGGTAATAGGCCAGGTGGAGCTAGTAGTAAAGATTTCTCCTGCCAGTGCAGGAGACACAAGAGATGTAGGTTCGATCCCTGGGTTGGGAAGATCCCCTGGAGTAGGCACTGGCAACCCTTTCCAGTATTCCTGCCTGGAAAATTGCATGGACAGAGGATCTTGGTAGGCTGTGGTCCATAGGGTCTCAAAGAGTTGTGCTCTACCGAGGACACACACATACACAATAGACCAGGCACTTACTTTATCTCATTCATTTTCTTTAATAACTATTAAGAGTAGAATTATTTTCTATGTATTAGGACTGCATATTGTAACTATTAGAACTAAAAGGAGAGTTTATTTTTTCTGTTAGAACTATTTGGACCTCATACCCAAATGATGTGTGCAAAAAGGAGAATTTATTGGGAAGATAGTGGGCTGTCTAAAGGGACAGCCAAGCTACAGCCCTGGAACCATTAGGATCATTAGGACTCCCTCTCCTTTTCCTCTCTCCTTAGAGTCATCCTTCTTTGTCATGGCGGACCAGCTCCTTCATAAATGGGAAACATAGCCACTAGCAACTCCTGAGATTTATGTTTTATAATTTCAGCTACTGGATGGAATTGACCTGCCTCTTTCAGTCCTAAATACGAAATTTCTGGCAGGTGTCTCCTTGGTCCATCTTGAATTAATGTTCACTTTTAGACTCATCTCAGTGCTTAGAGGATTGGCCCTTTGTATGACCCCAAGGGAATACGGATGCAGCAGAGAGGTTATTATAAAAGGAGACTGGGATGCTAGAGTCATCGGTGTCTATTTCATTTGACAAACTAAGAAGGTAGAGCATTAGATGCTAAATAACCTCTCCAGGGTCTCTCAGTTCATAAATGGCAGATCCACAAGCTATAAAGTTAAACACAATATGAAAAAAGACAATTAAAAATAAAATCAAAAGGAAGTCAGCTGAGAAAAATAAGCAGGAAAAAAGATATTTGGAAGAGGTTTTATTAGTGCAGATGACCTGAATTTCCTTCTGGAAAGAAAGCATGATTGGTCTCATACTTCTTCCCACCTGATTAAGGAAAATCTCAAGTGTGTTTCAAGAGGCAGTTTTGTGTGAACACTAAGCTAAGAGAGGAAATTATTTCATGCAACTTAATGAATGATGCTTTCAGGCAAGACTTTGCAAAGAATATGTAAATGTTCAAATAGATAATTTCCTATAATAATTTAAGCTAACATTTATTAAATGTTCAAGGACTATGCCTAGAACTTTAGATAAATGATCTTATTTGATCCTTATAACAGCCCAGGAGACAAGCACTCTTATAATTAGGAGACTGTGGCTTAGAGAGGTTAAATAAACCCAAGGACACATAGCTCCTAATGATGAAGCTTCTATCAGAACTGAGGCCATCTGATGCTGAAGCTTGAACTCTTAGATGCCTTGCTGGATTACCTTCCTCTTGTCACTGCTTTGCTAGAATCAAGATCATAACATTAACTCTTAATAAATATTAATTATTGTAGGGAGAAGAGGTAATTTGGCCCAAGGTCACTGCTTTCTGAGGGCAAATAAAATTGAGCTGCTTAAAAGTTTTTCTTTAAAGTCCTGCTGCTGCTAAGTCCTAGGGCTCCTAATTTATAATTCACAATAGTCACATTTGTGGTCAGTACAAGCGTTGTGACAGGTGTGGTCCTAGACATGATCCTGTTTTACATAACTTAGAAATACCAATCAAAAGTCCATACTTTCTCTACTTCTGGTGCTAGTGCTAATATATAGGCTTTCATTCATTTATCCAATAAATACTGATCAAGCACCTGCACACTATCCTAGGCACTGGGGATTTAGAAGCAGACAACTTCTTGTGAAACTTATATTCAGCAGAAATAGACAATATAGAAAAGAATAAATAAGAAAATATCAGGGGGACTTCCCTGGTGGTGCAGTGGTTGAGTCCGCCTGCCAATGCAGGAGACATGCGTTTGATCCCTGGTAGGGAAGATCCCACACACTGGGGAGCAACTAAGCCCCTGAGCCACAGCTACTGAGCCCATGCTCCAAAAGCTCATGAGCCTCAACTACTGAAGCGCACTCACTCCAGAGCCGATGCCCTGCAACAAGAGACACCACCTCAGTGAAAAGCCCAAGCACAGCAACTGAGAGTAGCCACTGCTGGCTGCAACTAGAGAAAGCCCACGCCCAGCAACGAAAGTCCAGCACTGCCGTAAAGAAATAAAAGAAAATATCAGGTGGCATTAACTGTTTTGATGAAAATAAAATAGTTTTCATCAAATTTTCATAGATTTGATGAAAATCATGGGTGATCTGGGGGTGGCATGTGGAGGCTTCTTTGATCAGGAACAGTCCGAAGTCAGCAGAGACTTGGATAATGAGAAAGAAGAAACAGCCATGCAAATATCTGGGAAAAGAATGTTCCAAAAACTTTGATAAGAACCAAATTGGTCCCATACAAGGGAGCTGGAAGCTGAATGGCGCCGAGTTTCCCAACATCAATTCTGGAGACCAGTGGCACAGCTCTGTGAATATTCTGAACAGAAACAACTGTGGACTTGTCGACCTGGGTAATCTACCAGTCTCGTGAGAGAGCAGAATAAATTTGGGTGTGTGGAAATCTACTTCTAGAAATGAAAAGTGCACGTCAAGCAGAGAAGGTACATGCCAGGATGACTGCCATGAACCAGGCCTTGACATGAGCCACATAACAAGTCCTGATGCTCATTTCCTCCAGAGACTATCTTCTGGCCATTTTGGTTGTAGGTATAAACTCTAGTGAAGAGAGATTCAAACAGATTGAGCTGCATACTGTTATTTTCAGTCTTCTCTTCACATTGCATTAAAAAAATGGAAAGAAGAGAAATTTAAAAATACTATCAGGGTCCAGAAATTGCTTTAAGAGACAATAGATAAAGATATATGAGTCATACTTATTTTGACAATAAAGTTAGACTATTTTCTAATCTTTTATATGATAATATATTTAACGTAGGTGACCCCACCTCAATGATTGAACATGGCGTGTAAAATTCATCATTCATTTCGATGTCCAAGTATTGTCCCAAGAATTTTGTTGATGATTCCTGTTTTTACTATTTTGATGGAGTGAAGTTTTTCCAAATTGAAGATAATAAGCACAAGTTAAGAAAAGTAGTTTAATTTGACATTATTATCCAAAGAACACAAATTACATAACAATCTGGATTATAACGACATGATTCATGTTTTTTATGGAATATAGGAAGAGCAAACGAAATGTTAAAGAATAATTAAAATGCATGACTTAGGGATATCTTTATCAGTACTCATCTGGACAATTTTGATTCATCACAGAATACTCAGAAATACTATCATGTTTAAGTTTGGTTGCCTTTGCTATTTTTTCTATCTTCATTCATATGAAAACTATAGCTTTACATGTATTTTTGAAAATTTTGTTGCCATGGAGACTATTTATCACAGTTGGAGGGTAGAAGATACTTAACAGTTTGTTAGCTTGATAATAACTTTTAAATATTTAGACAAATGGTGTGAAACTTCCTTAGTACCCTTGCTTCAGTCTCAGTAAATGTTAGCTCAGTAGCATGTGGGGTGTGTGTGTGTGTGTGTGTGTGTGTGTGTGCGCTGCTGTGGGTGTGCAGGAGCATTTGTGTTCTGGGGGAACTATAGAGACATAATAAGGAGGCAGTTATGAGGGAAGGAGAGGAGCACAGGATGCCATTTCTCGTTGCTCAGTTACTGCCCCTAAGTACCATTTCCCACCTCACTCCCGACACTTGCTCTGTTCCTCTCTCTGACTACTGCACAAACGTGGGGAGAAGTCACTGCTGTATCTTTGCAGCCAGGTGGGTCTTTTCCCCCTGGATCTACAGCTTTGGAAGGACTGTGTTTACCAGACTGCTCAAGCATGTCAGGTACTTTGGGGCGTGTTAGCTCTTCAAGCCACTAGGGGGCCCACCTAGTTCATTCCTCCAGCCATCTGTACTCACTCTTCTAAATGAAACCTCCTGTGCTTTCATTTAAGAAGAGATGCTGTTAAATAGGAGATGCTATTCTAAATGCTAGAAGCCATTTATTCTTCCCACAGAAGAAAAACTAATATCAGCCGTTTAAAAAAGTTGACTATTGTGAATTTTATGTTGAAAATTGAAGTGTAATGAAGTAGAATTTAGCTGCAAAGTGTGGTGATGTTAGGGACTTTGTCAGTGATGGATAGGACCTGATACTCTACAAATACAACATTTTTGAGGTGCTTGGGTCTCCGTGAAAATCCAACAGATTTTAAATATAGTTCATTCATTCAAGTATTTATTAATATATACTTGGCCTTATTCTGAGTACTGAGATACATCAGTGGGACAGAACAGACACGCTTTCTGCCCTTCCATAACATAACTGAAATATTCTGTAGTATACAGAAATATTTTACACAAAAGTGGGAAGCATCCTTTTTTAAGTACAAAAATCAGAAGCTCTGTATGTATGTGTGGGGTTTGCTTACTGCTTTTTTCCTCGAGTGTGGGGGGTGTTTCTTTGTTCTTACCTGGAGGTGGAAGGATGGTGTCTATTCCTGGCTGACCAGGAATATTGGGAAGGAGGGTGGGTGAGGAAAGGGGGCTGGGACCCTGTGAATATCTGACCTGATACCCTTGATTCAGTCCCATACTTCACTCTAGCCTTCAGTTTGCTTTGTGTCCTAGAATTGAGGGCTTTTTCTGGTTCAGTTTTCCCAGAGGGTAAATCTCTAGTCTTCATTTGAAGTGGTTTCCTTGCTGAATTGACTTGGGAGCAGTCGTCTGATGTTTTAAGTGCTCCCCAAATAAACTAACAACAAATTCCTTCTTTTAAAATTAATTTTTATTGGAGTATAGTTGCTTTACAATGTTGTGTTTCTGCTGTGCAGAAAGTGAATTTATACGTTTACTTATATATCCTCTTTTTTTTTTTTAATTTCCTTCCTGTTTAGGTCACCACAGAGCTTTGAGTAGAGTTCTGTGTGCTATAAAGTCAGTTCTTGTTAGCTATCTATTTTATGTATAGTAGCAATAGAGTATATATGTCAGTCCCAGTCTCCCAGTGCACCCCATCTCTCCCCCTTGTTTTCAGTTCCATCCTTCCTCTGCTGCCTTTAGAGGTGCTTGCTTGGTGCCTCTGTTCCCCAATGCTTCTGAGGTGTGGGGCCCTGTCTCACTTTGTTTCTTTTGACTTTTCTCCTCTGTAGAGTCAGAACTTGTCCTCCTCTTTTTCATCCTCCAAAATAAATATCTCTGTGCTCTCATCTTCCATTCTTTCATTCCTTGTGACTTTATGTCTTTCTTTAGTCTTTAATTTTAGTAAATTTTAAGAGGGACTATTGGAGAAGGCAATGGCACCCCACTCCAGTATTCTTGCCTGGCAAATCCCATGGACGGAGGAGCCTGGTAGGCTGCAGCCCATGGGGTCGCTAGGAGTCAGACACAACTGAGCGACTTCATTTTCACTTTTCATTTTCATGCATTGGAGGAGGAAATGGCAACCCACTCTTGCCTGGAAAATCTCAGGGACGGCAGAGCCTCGTGGGCTGCCACCTCAGGGGTCGCACAGAGTCGGACACGACTGAAGCGACTTAGCAGCAGCAGCAGAGAAAAATATGTGTGTCTAGTTTGCCATACAGCACCAAAGACCTGTTTACTATATCATATATTTTTGAGCATCATTAAAAACAGAACTCAGTTATTTTCTTTTATGGGGTTATAGTAGCAGTTAGTTGAAATTGAAAATGATACATGTATTAAATTGTGTAAGAAGTGGTTCTCATTGGTCTTGATTGACAGAGTCTTACAAAAGAGTTGGTTGAATTAGACGCAAATGATGTCCTTACACAACTGTGAGGAGGAATTCTGAGCGCACTTTGGTCGTTCGTGGCTTTAGTTTCCTCGTTGGATCCATCTCCATGCTTCCTTGCTCCTTGCAGACTTTTATCAGGCGCTAGCTAGACAGTGTCTTTTCAAAGTCATGAAAATTTGTACCTGAATCGACTCTGAGTGTAGCCCATGCCTGACTAATACTAACTTGCTTTCATTCATCTTTAGGGAATGCTTTCTCACATTTTCAGAAATAACTGTTACAAAAAAGTTTTCATTACTTCACAGAATTCTCAACCCAACCTTTTCTTTCCTTTAATGATCAGACTGTGAAGATTATTTGGAAACTCTGTGAACTTTGCTGTCTCACTTCATCTGTTACTTCCTGGCTCTGTGTCCTGGTCCATATCCTCATGCACTCTCCACCTTTCTTTTTGTGTCAGAACTTCTATCCTTTCTCTTTTTTAAGGCTGTGTGCATGCTAAGTTGCTCAGTCATGTCTGACTCTTTGTGACTCCATGGACTGTAGCCGCCAGGCTCGTCTGTCCATGGAATTCTCTAGGCAAGAATACTGCAGTGGGTTGCCATTCGTTTCTCCAAGGGATCTTCCCAACCTGGGGATCGAACCTGCTTCTTTTGCTTGGCAGGTAGATTCTTTACCGCTGAGCCACCTGGGAAGCCCCTTCAAGTATTTGTGTACAATTTAAAAATTTACTCCATAATCTCTGAAATTTCTCTCTGGAATGATACAAGTGATTTTCCTAGGCAGCAGACTATATTCTTCACATTCATTCATATTCTCTCTGAAGCATTCCTGTAATTCAGCATGCATTTGAGTACCCTTTATTGGCTAAATGTTAGGAATATAAAGGCAGATTTTTCACAGGAACTTATTAATATTTCCTTCCTCGTGGAATTATTCATTAAATGGTTTCTGTGACATGATAGTTTTCTTCTTGTCCTATCTTAGCTACTACTTTCTTGATGTTTTCTCAGAATCTCCTTTTCTTTGCAGGACAGAGAAACCTCCTTTTCTCATCCTCCTTGTGGGGAGGAAGCAAGGGCTTTGGAGTTGCACGAGGCCAGTCTTGGGTGATTTGCGGAAAGTTAGTTAACATCTCTGAGTCTGTGTTAACTCATCTGTAAAATGAGGAGTGAAATTCTTTATAAGTTTTTGTGAAAATTATTTATTATGGGCCAACTATGTAACAATGTGTCTGATGTTACACACACACAATCAGTATATATTCCCCTCTCTCTTTCATTCACCAAGTTTTTTTCTTATCTTTTCTTACTTTTTAATCATAATGATCTTATTAAATATTTTAACTTCAATTTACATTCCTCTGGGATTAACTTTTGAATCTATGTGCATAATTATTAATATTTACAGATCATAGTTTAGAAGAGGGCTTCTTATACTAAGCTATGAAGGCTTTTGAATCTGTCTGTAGTTATTTTAGTGGGATAGAGAAGGTAAAAAATATAAAACTCCATGCTTTGTCATCTTGATTATGTACTGTTTTAAACATTTGAGTGACTTTCCTGGAAATTAAAGTTTGACTTTTAAAACCTGAAGGCTTTTTGGTAAGAATGACAGCTTTCTGAATATATGCTGTTGACTTCTGTCTGATAGACTAAGAGAACTTGAAACATTCAAGTTTATTTATTCATTCACTGGAATAAAACTTTAACGTCCAACACAACATGCCACTTGAATCATAGTACCGGTTTTTGCACTGCATCTTCTTTCAGAGTTGTTCAGCTACACACTCATTTGTCCAGTTGTATCTGTCATGCTCTGACACATTCAGTTCATTTGAAAGGACATTAAAATGACACCTTAATCACGTGGGGAAGAGACTTGGTTGTCATGTTATTGAAATAGTTGGGGTGCATAAAATCTTTAAAGGTTGAATTGAGTTGAAGTTAAGTGCTAGTAACTTTTTAAAAATGATACAGACATTTATACAGACAAATTCTAAAGATGAGAAATTTAGTGATATAACATGTAAAGATAGTCATTCAAAAGATAAGATAGAGTGCCAGTGAATAAAGTCACAAGATTAGAGGTAGTACGTAGAATCTAAGCTAAATCAGAGCTAAAATAGAGAGGTTTGAAATGTCAACCGAAGCGACTTTCCAGAAAGGCAAACTTTCCATGAAGGACCATTCTTGCTCTTCAGATAAAACAATGTTTCAGATACAAAAATCTGGCAGAAGCATTTTAGTTGATATCCAGTGTGGGGAGGGCCTTAGGGTTATCTGTTGTTCCTTAAATTAGCCAGTCATTTGGCCAGTTAAGACATCCCTGTTCTTACACAGGGAGAGATAGCATCACCATTGACACAGAAAATTCATAAAGAATGAGTTGGTACTACCAACTCTGAGGCCAGCTGGGAGAATCAAATAATAATGTATATGAAAGTGCCTTGAAATGTACCCAGAGTGAAAGTATTATTTGCTCAGTTGTATTGGACTCTGCGACCCCATAACTATAGCCTGCCAGGCTCCTCTGTCCATGGGATTCTCCAGGCAGGAATACTGGAGTGGGAGCTAGTCCCATCTCCATAGGATCTTCCTAGCCCAGGGATAGAACCTGGGTCTCCCACATTGCAGGCAGATTCTTTACTATCTGAGCCACCAGGGAAACCCCAGTGTACGCGAATCCACACTGTGTAATCTGTTTGAAGGACAAGCAGTTGCTCAAGGGTCTCAGTCAGGGACTGCTATTATAGTCAAATAAAAAGGGAATGTTTTTGTTAATCATCTGATAAACATTTACATATTAATGGTTACTATTTTTGTAGAGTTTTTAATTTTAATCCATTTGTATGTACTTTCAGGTCCATACAAACATAATTAAAATGTTTTGATTTCTAGGTATAACTTACAGACTTTTAGGCTTTCTTTTGCCTCTGTAAATAGACACACACAATTTAATATCTGTTGAATAATTCATATTATAAAATAGTTAACATTTTTTTTAATCTAAAAAAGGAAAAGAAAGAAAAGACATAAAAAATAAGACATTCCCAGAGAAGACTTCTCAACTGCCCTAGAAATTGTCAGAGAAATCCTGACTAATTTCTATCCCATATACTTTTTGCCAAAGAATCTTTAAAAATTCAATGAAATGAGTGAGTACTCCTCATAGTGGACAGAAACCTTTTGTGAGTTATCAGGATAAGATGCCAAAAATTGCTTGGTTTCCAGTTCGATTTATAAAGTGCAGAGCAAAAGAGAAAACAGAAGATCTGTTTGATGTTGGTGGAAAGGAAGGAAAGATGTTTGATAAGAGTTCTGGTTAGCGTTGGTCTGTCTTCACAAGAGTTGGTCTCCTGGGGTTGAAAGATCAAAAGTGAGTGCATAAGCCTGTGCTTCAGGGAAAAATTATAGTGTGATTAACAGAAATGAAACAGTCAGAAAGAACGATGGAGGGAGGAGGGGAGGAGGAAAGATGAATCAGTTTTCTCTAAATGAAAACATTTTTATTGAGGCAAAACATCAGTTCAGCTCAGTCACTCAGTCGTGTCCTCCTCTTTGCGACCCCATGAATTGCAGCACGCCAGGCCTCCCTGTCCATCACCAACTCCCGGAGTTCACTCAGACTCATGTCCATCGAGTCAGTGATGCCATCCAGCCATCTCATCCTCTGTTGTCCCCTTCTCCTGCCCCCAATCCCTCCCAGCATCAGAGTCTTTTCCAATGAGTCAACTCTTCGCATGAGGTGGCCAAAGTACTGGAGATTCAGCTTCAGCAGCATCCCTTCCAAAGAAATCCCAGGGCTGATCTCCTTCAGAATGGACTGGTTGGATCTCCTTGCAGTCCAAGGGACTCTCAAGAGTCTTCTCCAACACCACAGCTCAAAAGCATCAATATTTTGGTGCTCAGACTTCTTCACAGTCCAACTCTCACATCCATACATGACCACAGGAAAAACCATAGCCTTGACTAGACGGACCTTAGTTGGCAAAGTAATGTCTCTGCTTTTGAATATGCTGTCTAGGTTGGTCATAACTTTTCTTCCAAGGAGTAAGCATCTTTTAATTTAATGGCTGCAGTCACCATCTGCAGTGATTTTGGAGCCTCAAAAAATAAAGTCTGACACTGTTTCCACTGTTTCCCCATCTATTTCCCATGAAGTGATGGGACCAGATGCCATGATCTTCGTTTTCTGAATGTTGAGCTTTGAGCCAATGTTTTCACTCTCCTCTTTCACTTTCATCAAGAGGCAAAACATATACATACATATATATATATATAGAAAAGTGTACAGCAAACAAAATAATTTATTATATACTATGGGTGCCTTAAGGTAGTAGGGCTTGTCTCATAGAACTTCTGTGAGAAAGGTTGGGGTACATAGCTGGACTTGTAAGAAATGGGTCATCGGGTATGTCCATATGTAATTTTACTGAACAACAACAAATCACTCTCCAGACTGTTATACTTATTTACACTCTCATCAGCAGCAGAGGATAATTCACATTTTCTCCACAATTGGAGAACTGCTTTCTTTAGTGATTGTTGGACATTTCAGACTTAAAAAAAATACCTATTGCTTATTTAATGACCTTGTAACGGTGTCTTTCTGTGATTAGCCTTTGCTTATTTCTGATCACTAGCGAAGTTGAGCATCTCTTTATATGCTTATTGGTCATAAGTTTCCTTTTGTGTTTCTCGTTCATCTGTCTCACATATTTTTAGTTGAGTTGCTTATCATCTTTTCTTATTGATTTGTATTGCAGAAAGATTATTCTCAGACTTGTTAAAATGGCAAGGAATGCTTTAAGATTATAGAAGTAGGGGTCAACTCTGTTGCTATAGAGTAGAGAGGTGGGGTTCAACTTGGAATATAACAGAGACAGCTGAGGATTTATGTCTAACAAGCAGAGTGAGGCAGTCAGTGGATAGAGAATTACTAAGTGGAGACATTCAGAGTAGGAGGGATCCTTTTTTCTTTTTTTTTGACTGCACTGAGCTGCAGGAAGAACTTCCCTGACTGGAGATGGAACCCATGTGCCCTATAGTGGAAGCACAGAGTTCTAATCATTGGACCACTGGAGAGTTCCAGGAAGGATCCTTGTTAAACCAATTTGACAGAATCTTGCTAAAGGCAGACCAAGATGATCAGATATCAAGAATACAGGGATTCTTACTAAACTGACTTAGCATGATCCCTCATACAAATGGACTCTGTACACAGGGGCAAAGAAGCCCGAGAGTGAGGTCTAATTGAGAACTGGGCTCAGAGGACCCTGGCTAAAGTTTAGTCAAGGATAGTCTTTGTCATTTGGAGGAGTTTTGTATATATTCTGGATGCTAATCTTCATTGATTAAATGGATTACAAATATATTCTCAAAGTCTGTGACTTCTCTCTTCATGTCATTTAAATTGAATTTTTTCAAGTTTTAACTTTAATGTAGTAAATATATATCAATACTT
The DNA here is from genome assembly GCA_006410935.1 of Redunca redunca. NCBI lineage: Eukaryota > Metazoa > Chordata > Mammalia > Artiodactyla > Bovidae > Redunca > Redunca redunca. The sequence goes on along the minus strand of SJYQ01096199.1, from coordinate 489,890 downwards.
TCATTCAAGATTTTTACTTTCTTGTTTAAAACAGGTTCCCTTTGCCAAAGTAAAGAAGATATTCTTCTGTATTTTTTTCAAAAAGGTTAAAGTTTAATATTCCATATGGAATTTATTTGTGTGTATAAGTAAAGGACCCAGTTTTTTTCTTTCTGTATAGATAAGCAGTTAATCTGGCTTCTGTTATTGAATAGCACATCTTATTGCTGCCATATGTCAAGTTTCTGTATATCAAGACTT
>SJYQ01096199.1:423981-489598 GCA_006410935.1 Redunca redunca | reverse complement strand
TTAACAAATTTCAACCTTATTATCTCAATGCATTAATTATAATTTATAGTGAACATTGAGTGTCCTAAGACAAGGCTCTTTACCTTGTTGTTTTCAGTGAAAATTATTTTTGTTCTTTCATGTCAATATCATTTTGGGGATTTTTATTGACATTGCATTGTGCTTAGAGATAAGTTGAGGGACAGCTAACATTTCTGTGAGATTTCAGATTTTCTTTGTTTGTAATTTTCTGTAGAAATGTCTTTAAAGTGTTCTGTTAGATTTATTCCTATTTACTTTGTAGCTCTGTGAGNTGTAGCTCTGTGAGCATTATAAATGGTATCGTTTCCTACTCTATTTTCTAATTATTATGTAGAAGTAAATTGAATTCAGTGTATTGATTTTAATCATGCAGTATTGCTGAAGTCTTCTATAATTCTTTGTGTTTTATTTGTTTGCTCTTTTGGATTTCCTATGTAGATGTCAATGAGTAAAGAAGCAAGTTCTTTTCTTTATAATTGTTATAACTCTTTTCTTGTTACATTGGCAAGGATTCACAGGATACTATTGAGTAGAAGCAGTGATAGCTGGTGTTTTGTCTTGTTTCTGAATTTGATGGGCACACTTTAAGTTTGGAAGGTGGCTGGCTCTGGTTTTTTTCTTTTAATAGATGCCATTAATTAGATCAAGAAAGTTCTCTCATATTCAGAATTTACTACACATTTTTCTCAATGTTGAATTTTATTGGATTTTTTTTCTTTTTCTGTGCTATAAACAAGTATGGATAATCTATACTTAGTTAATTTTTTTTCTTCTAAAATTGAGGAGTCTTAAAGTGCAGTGAAAGACTAAATGAGTAGATAATATTTTCTGGCAAAAATGGTGTCATTTATGAACTCTACAGTATTATTCACTAGGTATCATTGATTAGTAAGATGAAAATTAGAGCAACTTTGCTTTGTCAAAAGAACTTGAGCCAAAATAATGCCAAGTGCAGCAGCATGGATGAGCCTCAAGATGATCATACTAAGGGAAGTAAGTCAGAGAGAGAAAGCCAAATAGCGTTCAATATCACTTATATGTGAAATCTAAAAAAATGATGTAAATGAGCTTATTTACAAAACAGAAATAGACTCAGAGACGTAGAAAACAAATTTATGGTTGCCAAAAGAGAGGGATAAATTGGGAGTTTGGGGTTGACAGGAATACACTACTATATGTAGAATAGATAAACAGCAAGGACTTACTGTATAGCATGGAGGACCATATTCAATATCTTATAATAACCTATAGTGGAAAAGATTCTGGAAAAGAATACCTATATCTATATAATATATAGCTGAATTACTTTGCTATATACCTAAAATGAACACATCACTGTAAATCAACTATATTTCCATAAAAACTTTTTTTAAAAAAAGAACTTGAGCCAGATAGATCTGAGTTGAAATTTTGACTCACAACTAGTCGGGTTACTGTACTTTCCTAAAACTAATTTTCTTTTCATCTTTAAATTGGCCAATGTCTCTCCCAATAAGGATTATTATGAGAACTAAATCAAATATTTAAAAAGTAATGAATAAGCGTAGCTGTGAAGTACCATTCTATTACTACCACTACCATACTACCAAATATCACCATCTTGCTGAGAAGGTGTGGGGATGAAGTGAGAGCAGCAGCTGACTTTGTGTGTGGCCTCAAAGCCACAAAGTTCTCTATTTCAATCGCAGAATAATTGGGCAACTTTTGATTTCGAGTAGGAGAGCTGGTATAAAGTTGTGGGCTCTGGTCAGGTTTATAAGCACAAATCAGCTGGAAGGAGGGAAGCATTTTATGCCGTGGGTTTTCTGTGAAGTTATGGTGGGGTACATTTTGAAGGTTCAGAATTGATGGGTTGCTTTAATATAGGAACAATTTATAGTCAAGAGTTATGTTTATGAAGGTTTCCAGAATAGTTGAGAACAAGGTTTTCATGGATATTTGCAGAAAACAAAACCAAATAGCAAGTCTGAATAAAGGATATGAAGGCAGTTGAACTCAGAGGTTATTTGTTTTCCCTTTAGACCAGACTGCTCAGTGTCCAGGTACATTAGAAGAGACTTTGGTGCACCAAGTCCCACTTAGTAGGCAATTCTGTCCTCAGTGACACTGGAGAGGAATACAGAAGGAAACAGCCGGGGGCTGAGGTGAGATGGAGCAGTGCTAGGTTTCCAGGTGTAAATAGAAGACGTCTCATAGGTCTTCAGGATATTGTGCTCTCCTTGATAATGTCTTTGTTTGCATTGCTCTAGCACAGAGTAATGATTGAGAATACTTGATTAAGAAAATAAATGCCCAGGGGTGAAAGTAGAGTGCTGTAGTAGGTACCTTAACAGCTACTGTGTTTAATCCCTACAACAGTCCTGTGAAATAGGTGTTAAGTCTGTTTACAGATTTAACTAAGACTCAGTTAAATAACTCACATAGATAATAAATGGCAAAGTTATGATGAGATCCCCTCCTGGGGTCTTGGTTTGTAACCTCCTGTTCCTTCTGTATACATGCATGACATGACCTTCCTAATGGGAACATTGCACTAGTCAGTTCTGATTTCTAACAACGAACTTACAAGTGAACTTCTGCAGTACAATTTGAGGATTGCTGGCAGAGTGAAACCTCATTAATTTCGATTCTACTTATATATCATAACTAATAACGTATGATTTGTTACATTTTCCTTTTAGACTGGGTTGGAGAGTACTTGAAAGTGAAAGTGAAAGTTGCTCAGTTATGTCCGACTCTTTGCGACCCCATGGACTGAAATACAGTCCATGGAATTCTCCAGGCCAGAATACTGGAGTGGGTAGTCATTCCCTTCTCCATAGAGTACTTTGGGTATCCTCTATCAAAATTGCTTTTGAAATAGTGTGTTAGGAAGATGCACCTAAAGATTTCAAGTTCTCTAAAGAAACAACAAGTTGTTATTATGGAATTGAGATGCCACATTAATCTTCCATACGAAATGGTAGGTTTTCTGAAGGCCTTCTGCCACACCTCATGCTGGCTGTGGATTTTGTTTGTTAGTGTGAATTCTTGGAAGCAATAGAAGTGTACTTATCTAAACACGTTCTATACTAAATTGCTTTCACCAATCAAGCAGGACTTATCCTTATTTAGAAGAATTAGTGAGGTTTTACTCAATTAGGCTTGATGTCAAGTTAATTTTCCCCCCATTAGTATAATGAAGAATTGCTGTGTTACTTTGTCGTGCACGCTGATTGATTAAAAAATTGAGAATGAATGCCAATGAATGCCAAAAGAAAAATGAGAAAAAAATAAGAGGTTCAAGTAAATTATTCTGGGCATCAGAAAGAGTTGCTTAGTTTTATTATGTCCTTGCTTAATTTTATTATGCAAGGCAGCATAAGCAATGGAAAAAAATGTAAATATATATTCTATTGCCGGTGTGTCTTTAATATCAGCTTTTTCAAATTTTTTTAAGGTTGAGTTATAAAAGATGTCCATATCATAAACAATGAACTTTCTAAAATAGGCCTCTTTATATCTCCTGTTTGCTTATTTAAAAATATTTATGTGGTGCTGTATTCTTTACATGCTACATCTTGCAGTTTGGGAATACTGGATCAAGACCTGGTGAGTAAGTTTTACTCAGTGGATTGCATGATGGGAAATTTGCCAAAGCATGGGATGTTTTAGTGTAATAAGTAAAGTCATGTCCTGAGTAGAAGCTCTTGGGGAGGTAAAATTTATTCTATATTCTATTATTCTGTGTTATATTTATTCTGTATATTTCAAAAACAAGAATCTTAAATTAGAAAGATCACAAGGCTGAAGTATCTTGCAAATGAACTGTGGTCTTGCCAAGATGTTTTTTGAGTTTGGTACTGCTACAGTCTGTAGCAGAACATCAGCAGATTGTTATACACGCGTGCACACACACATACACACACACATCCCTTTAGGTATTTATCTGCTTATCTTTTCCTATCCAGTTTTATGTCTGAGGCAAATGTCCTGATCACACATAGCACTTTTATAACTATCAATACTTCACTGGTTATCTTAGTGAATAAAAATAACTGAAGGTGTTTAAGACCAAATTAAGTATTTGCTGTTAATAAATGTACCATCAGGTTACAGTCAGATCGTTGATGGGAGGTTAAATTTGATTTTCCTGTGTACTTGACTTTTAGATAGGGGATTTTAGTCCTTTTTGAGCATTTCAGTGCAATTAGGTTAATAACTCATTTCTGTTAGTTAAGTTGTGACTTTCTCCTATCTAACTTGGCTTGCTATGTTGATCAGTGGCCCAGTATATCCAGATCTGTTATAAGTTTGAGTTTTTGTCAATCAAAAGGAGAGACCTTAATGTGTAAGCCTCCATTTCTTTCTTTTTTTAATATTAAAACTTGATTATTCAGTTCATATTTTTTTTCAAACCTTAAACTTTTTATTTTGTATTGGGGTATTGCTGATTAACAATGTTGTGGTCAGGGGAACAGTGAAGAGACTCAGCCATACATATACATGTATCCATTCTCCCCCAAACCTCACTCCCATCCAGACTGCCTCACAACACTGAGTAGAGTTTCATGTGCTATACAGTAGGTCCTTGTTGGTTCTCCATTTTAATATAGCAGAGTGTACATGACCCCATTTCTTTTTAAAATTATTCTTTTTGCTTTTTATTTCTGACATCAAGTTTCAGAGCATTAAAAGTAAAAAAAAAAAAGAACAAACTTTATTGAATCTTCTTCTACTTAAGATTATCAAATTGCTTAATGAGCATGACTTTATTAAACCTTAACAGCAACTCAGTGAAGGCAGATTAAAGAAAAAAAAAATTCAATAGCTCTGAAGGCACCAATAAAGATTACTTTTGAAGTGTTAGTAAACTATTCATCTAGCTTGATGCTTTCTAGTTCATCTACTTTTATTATTAGGTTATAAAATACATATCAGAAAAACTGAAGTGAGGGATCATCAATAGTTTTCTAGGTTGTAAAAAAAGCAAATCGAGAGACTGTTTTACATTTGGAAAGTAAAATTGCAAAAATTCTTTACTGGGAGGGTGTCATTTTTGCAGAAAATTTCTCTGGATTCTTTGTAGTTTTTCTGACTTTGACCAGACTTTCAGTCATTTAACTTATATCTTAAAATAATAAAGGCAGTCTTAAAATGAGCCTTCTTTGGGGGTAACGTTTCATGTTCTGAATGATATCCTGGTCTATAGGCCAAATCAGTGAGGCTGTGATAATGGGCAGGAGGATGGGATTCAGTTTTTCATTCTGTCATTCACTCATGTATCCTGTGATCACACGCCCAGTGCCGATCTTTGTTCCATACCCTGGAGATATTGTGGCGAATTAGAAAACGTTTCTGATCTCTGGCACTCTGTGGGCACACAGCCTAACCTTATAGGATTACAGATGCTGTGCAGGGAATTGAAATGTGGTGATGTGATGTTGTCTGCATATCCAGTTTGGGTGGTCAGGGACATATTTAAGCTAAAATACGGATTATAGGAAGCAGCTATGCATGCAAAGATCAGGGAGAAGAAGGTCAGGGCTGTGGAAACAGAAAGTGCAAAATCTCCAGGGTGGAGAGTGTTTGGTTGGTTTTAGGAATTGAAAGAAGGTCAGAAGTGTTACTGTGTTCTGTTTAAATAAGTATTGATCATCTCAAATAAGCACCTAGATCTAAAATTACATTTGACTAAATGTAACAAATTCAGGAAGGGACAGTCAGAAAACTGTATCTTTCTCCCTTTCTGTACTTCAGTCTGTAAACAACAGATTATATGGAGTAGATTTGAAAGCTGGAGGATGGTGTTTTATACCCTCAGTGATTGGAGGTATTATTTTAAGTGTGTCTGAAGTGTTAGCAAACCTCAGCACATCAGCTTAGTGTATTCTACTCAGAACCAGAGGTACTTGAATCTGGTACCTTTCAGGATGGAAACTGGCAATAGCAATAAAATAACCCATTATTGTAGCAATAAATTACTGAACTCAAAATTTCTTTTCTGGAAAAACTCAGCCTTCTGAGCAGCCTTTTCTGCCTTTTATTGCATGGGCTTGAGTCAAATCATCTTGGTTCAGTGGCTTTTCCATCTCCAGTGAGGTGGATTTTGATCCTGGCCTTACCTCTACCACCCACATGACTTCATCTGTGATTGGATGTTAGAGGGACTTATCTCAAGGCATTTAGAAGAGTACCTTTCAAATGGTAAGCACTCAGTGGTATGAGTTGCTTTTGTTGCTACTATGATTTCCAGGCTCCTTTCCTCCAATATCCTGACCACTCGGGGTACTCAGGGGCCAGCTTGCCTGCCAATGGACCAGACCCAGTGGCCGCAACTGGGACCCTTTTGTCCCTGGTCTCCTCCTGACGTGGACAACTGGCCAGAGTGCTCCGACTGGTAAGGAACAAGAGACTTTATTGACCTCTCTCTCCTTCCCTCTCTCTTTCCTCTCCTTAACCCTTCCTATCCTTCCCTGTTTTTCTAGTCCCCTGGTCCTGGACGCAGGAATCTGGTCGAAGGGCCCTCAGCCTGAGCTGAGGATTGGAGACTGATCACCTCCTCTTGGCAGAGAACTTGAATTCTGGTTCTGGTCTGGTCTGATTTCTGGTAGGGCCGAATTCCAGTCCTCCCTTCTCTGGAGGCCCAGGGAAAAGTACCATAATGCCTGGGTATCTGTAGGTGGCAGGAGACGTCTGTAAGGCCACCCCTTTCACCACCCCCCCCACCTCCTCTCCCTTCTTCTTTCAACCTGGCTTCCTTTCCTCCCCTGAAATCTTTGATGTTAGTACTTGGATCTGAAGTTCTGTGTCTCTATAGGAGGTTTTCTGAGAGACTGTATTCTTGTATTTAAGGGCTTCCCTGGTGGTGCAGAGGTTAAAGCCTGCAATGTGGGAGACCTGGGTTTGATCCCTGGGTTGGGAAGATCCCCTGGAGAAGGAAATGGCAACCCACTCCAGTATTCTTGCCTGGAGAATCCCATGGACAGAGGAACTTGGTGGGCTACAGTCCACCAGTCGCAAAGAGTCGGACACGACTGAGCGACTTCACTTTCACTTTCCTCCAACAATCTTCCTAAAACCGTGTAACTATCCTTGAATTAGATGCAAAATAACTGCTGATTAAAGGCTTCAGTCCTCTGGTGGTCACTGGAATGGCTATAGAGGTGCTGACATCTGCTGAGTAAAGTGAGATTTTGGCATTCCGTCAGTCCATTCAGTTGAGCAAAACAAGTCCCCTGTCCCCCTGATTTATTTTTAAGAATTTATTGAACACCCCCATATATATATTCAGTTAATTTTTGGGTGCACAGTGCAACAGGCATGTGGGATCTTATCTTAGTTCCTTGACCAGGGATCGAATCCAGGCCCCCTGCCGTGGAAGTGCGGAGTCCTAACCACTGGACCACCAGGGAAGTCTCAGCTGTGTTACTTTTGGGGCTGAAATGAAGACAAAATCTTTGTCTGCCAGGAGCTTTTGATCTGGCTCCACGACGTTAAAGAATTGGTAAGAAAACAAAGAACAACAAAAACACTTCTGCACTTTCTGAGTTTTTTTCTTTTTTAATGTAGATGAACCAGTTTGGAATTGATTAAGGGACATTTTTTTATGCAAACCCTTCCCACATTGTGTAAATGCCCATTATGTTTGCTCTTTGGAGAGACTGGAATAGATGCTGCATATGACAATGGTTTGTGAATTTGTCATGAGAAAAAAGTACTCTTACTATTACTTCACCTTCATCTATTCAGACACCAAGTGTTCAGAATGCTTGTAGTGCTACCTACTGGATGAACAGAAACGAATAAGAGGAAATAAAACCCCACCTTTCCTGGAGATCATAGGCATAGCTTGTTTGGCATAGAAGTTTAAATACTGTCTCTACTCTTTTCTAGAGGTATGACTCTGAGCATTACTTAATCTCTTTATACTTCACTTTCCTCATCTATAAAATGGGACTAATAACCTCTTGAGGTTATTGTGATGATTAAATGACTTGTACTACTACTATTGGGCTGATAGTTCAGTTGGTAAAGAATGCATCTGCAATGCAGGAGACTCCAGTTCGATACCCGGGTGAGGAAGATCTGCTGGAGAAGGGATAGGCTGCCCACCCCAGTGTTCTTGGGCTTCCCTGGTGGCTCATCTGGTAAAGAATCCACCTCCCGTGCAGGAGGCCTGGGTTCGATCCCTGAGTTGGGAAGATCCCCTGGAGAAGGAAAAGGCTATCCACTCCAGTATTCTGGCCTGGAGAATCCCATGGACTGTGTAGTCAATGGGGTCCAAAGAGTTGGACATGACTGAGTGACTTTCACTTTCACTACTACTATTATCATTATTACTCTTCTGTGCTCCCTGAGTATACCCTATGTGAAATTTCTTTTCTTGACTATAAAGAAATATTGTATATGGGACTTCCCTAGTGGTCCAGTGGTTAAGATTCTGAGCTTTTAATGGAGTGGGTGCAGGTTTGATCCCACACCCCAAGTGGCACAGCCAGAAAATAAAAAATAAAAACAATGGAACCCAACAACAAAAAGCAAAAAAACAAGTGGAAACAAAGCCAATAAAATTACATCTTTGTTTTTTTAAAAAAGGATATATATGTATTTATGACAGAGTCACTTTCCCATACAGTGGAAATTAACACAATATTGTAAATCAACTGTATGTCAATGAAATTCTTCTTTTCTTTAACTGGTAAGCGAATCCTCAGAGAATCATATTTATATCTTTAAGGGGAAAGGAGGTCCTGGTACCCCATCCCTGTGTACTGTGTAATTCTCACCCCTCACTCTCCACATACTAAGTGAAGATGCTCCGTTTTACTAAATTATTAAGATATATAGAGACCAGGGACTGGTTGCCATCTCAGAGAACAGGGTTAACCCTCTGTTGCTCACTTTCTTCACTACTGGCAGACTGCCTGTTTCTTAACACCTCCACTATGCTCATCATCGCTTCTTCTGTTGCAGCGGCTGCAGCGGGCACTTGCTCTTGTCCTTCTTGTCATCTGTCATCCCTGGTCTCTTATCACTGTCCTGAGCTTCTTGCCCTAAGAAACTTGTGCTTCTAGTTCTCTGCAAATCAGACAGCCCACCCTCATCTTTCGCAGGCCTGGGTAGTCAATCGCCTGTAGTGCACTGGGTGGGATCTTCTGTATTTCAGTTCATTTCACATAATTCATGTCAGATGGTAATTACACCACAGGCAGCTGCTGCATGGGGGCGGTTCCCCTACCGTATCCCACCCTTCCCATGTCTCCTCACCTGAACTATTCTGTAGGACTTCATACTGAGCAATGTAGGTATCCCTGCCTTTGGGGAACCTCATTTTTCGAGAGCACAGCAACAAATTTCTCCAACTTACATGAAAACTTAACCAATTTCCTAGTGCCTTCTGAGTCCCTTTAAAACTTCTCAGTAATAATGAGGGTTGTGTGGGATGGAGAGTACATTATGCAGGCTTTTTATAAGAAATGGTGTTCTGCTTCCCGAATGTATCAGAGCATTAATGCCCTCCTGGTCTGTAGAAACAGTAGGTTTCCTTTCAGAGTGGCATAAGTGGTCCATTAGGACAACGGTAAATACTTAATTACTATATACTTTAAGTTTCATTGGCAAAATAGGAGCATAATTTCTTGAAAACCCCTCAGATTTCTCTTAAATTATTTTTGTAGGATAGTAAAGTGATATGGTCCCCAACTGAAAATGAGAGACTATTATTTCAACTCCTAAGGAGCTAAACAACTTTGGTCTCATTTCACAGAAGAGGCAGAGGGAAAGGAAACCATTTTCAAGGTTTCTGGAAATTGTTATTTTCTTGTTAATGGTTATTTTCATTGCAAGGAGAGTTTTGAAAATGGTTATGAAGTTTTTTCCTGAAACCAAATGACTAGAGACTAAGTACATTTGAAGTATATTTGGTTATAGGCATTAAAGAATAAAAATAATTTCTCCTTTCTCCTGTGAATTTTGATTTTGGTTTTTGTGAGCTGAGACTGACTTTTTAGGGCTAGAGGAAGGATCAAGGAACCATCAGCTATAAAGTCCATTGAAATCACTTGAAAACAGTTATAAAAACAAAATCTCTTGAAATTTTATATTGTATATTGCTTTTAGGGCTTCACTGGTGGCTCAGTGGTAAAGAATCTGCCTGCAATGCAGGGGACTCAGGTTCAATCCCTGGGTTGGGAAGATCCCCTGGAGGAGGGCATGGTAACCCTCCCCAGTATTCTTGCCTGGAGAATTCCATGAACAGAGGAGCCTGGTGGGCTACAGTCCACAGGGCCACACGGAGTCTGACATGACCGAAGTGACTAAGCGGCAGCAGCAGAATAGTGCCTTTAACTGTTTATATCTTTGTGTCTATTTAATCCTTTTTGCAAGTTTTTCTGTTGAAATATATTTAATAGTATATACAGAGTCAGGGATTGCTGTATGGGGAATGAGCAGATGAGTTTGAATCAATCATCCTTTCCAGAAGAGATGGCATTTTCAAGGAAAGATACAAAATAGAAAATGGACAATTTACAAAACTCAGGGCAAGGTGTGGGTTAACCACAGGGGAAAGTGCAGTAAACTTGGAACTTGAAATGGTGGAGCTGTTAGCAATCTTATGTCCAAAGGGAAGGGGGAAGAAGAAGTTTACTAGAACTTGGAGGGAACTGGTTTTGTACAGAAAGCCACTGTTCAGTGGAGCAGTGACCTTTCATTAGGGTCATAGCCAGCCTAAGTTACCTCCCCCCAAGGAGGGAGTCCAGGGAATAAATACCCTGGTCCCCCTCTCCTCTTTCTCTCCAGTTTGTGTTAGAGCACTTTGGAATAGCCCATGAATAGTCTCCATCCCCACTAATCTGACTTCTTTGTGTACAGGCCATTAAGCAGACACTGGGATGGCTGATGAAAGATGCCCAAAATGATATTTACACTCTTCTTGTGTGCTTATTATTGAGACCATCCTCGGTGGTAGCCTCTTATGAGATTCAACAGAATAGAATGGTCTTCACATTCTGCACCTTTTACAAGTGGTCCATCTATATATTTTTCCCCAGATCTCTGCCACCAGTTTTCAGTTTTGTTCTTTGAAAGTCTCTGTTGACCTGGCCCGCTCTTGGAGCTCTCTCTCAGGAGTTAGTGTAGACCTATATCTCAGGCCATTACTTCTACATGAAGTTCAACATCACACTTAAAAGTTCTGCCCACTTGGAGGATTTATCTTTATCACTATATGTTAAGTTCATTCTGAGTAAGATTCTATAGCTGGTTGGTGCTGGAACACTATTCATAGTTAACTGGCCATAGGAAACACCCCATGTAGCCTTACTGTTGTTGAGGAAAACAAGATGCAGTATTAGGCTTAGGTTATGAGGGTCTGAATCAACTGCCATTGTAATTTGCTTGTACGTTCAAGGCTGGTATGGGCTTGTTTTTGTTTATAAATTTGATAATGGAATGCTGGTGTGGGCAACTGAATTTATGGCTTGTTGGATCAGATAACTTCCAGTTCACGTTGCGTATGATCTCTCACTCACTTGATGTCCCATGGGCACAAAGTAAGTCTCTCCAAGGACGTAGGAGCAAGCGAGTCACAGCTTTTGCGATAAAAATTGTGTGTGTGCATGCTCATTTGCTTCAGTTGTGTCCGACTCTTTGTGATTCTGTGAACTGTAGCCCACCAGGCTCCTCTGTCCATGAGGGTTCTCCAGACAAGAATACTGAAATGGGCTGCCATGCCCTCCTCCGGGGGATCTTCCCAACCGAAGGACAGAACCTGCATCTCTTATGTCTCCTGCATTGACAGGTGCTTTCCTTACCACTAGTGCCACCTGGGAAGCCTTGAGATAAAGAATGAAAAGAAAGTGAAAGTGAAGTCGCTCAGTCATGTCCGACTCTTTGCGACCCCATGGACTGTAGCCTATCAGGCTCCTCCGTCCATGGGATTTTTCAGGCAAGAGTACTGGAGTGGGGTGCCATTTCCTTCTCCAGGGGATCTTCCCAGCCCAGGGATCGAACCCAGGTTTCCTGCATTGTAGGCAGATGCTTTACCATCCAAGCCACCAGGGATAGATAATAGTTAACGGCAAAAGAGGGCATGGCTTTACCCTAACATCTTAGGGATCTGTGCTGTGAATTCTCTGACCAGGGCTTGCCAGAAGGCTCCTTTCAGACTTTTCTAATAACATTTAGTCTGCATAAGAACCAAATGGCAGGAAAACTTACAGTACAGCCTAGATCCTGCAGAGCCCTTTCACGTCCTGGGTTTCGCTAAAAAATGCAGCCTACTCGTGGGTAACCACTGTTCCATTTCCCCATACTTTGAATATATGAAAAACCCAATTATGTTCCATTTCGAGGTCTGTTTTTTATGCCCATTTCCAGCACCAGTGATTCTAACAGTATCCAATAGGAAACAGACCACTCAAAGTAGAATAATTTCAGGAAGATTGATTTATAAGGTGCGAGTTGGGTAGAAGAGTAGTGCCTGAACCAGGGACCAGTAATGGCAAAATTATTACCGCCCCTGGACCCAAAGGAGGGAGAGGAAGGAGCTTCTGGGAATAGAGTTGTCTTGAGAAGAGCTGTGTTCTCCATTTGAGGGTCATTGATGGCTTGAGTCGACCACACAAGGGGTATCAGAGGAATAAAGATCTTGATTTCTCCTTTCTTTCTCCCCCTGAATTCCCTCTAAGGCTTCCTAGTTGTCCATCTTAAATGGAAACCAGAGGACAGGAAGCCTGTAGCAATGGCCCATTCAGGAAAAGCAGCTTCAGAACAGAGAGCAGGGTGAGAGGGTGGGAAGTCATTCTGAAAGGGCTAATGGGAATTAATCATCATGGCCCTGAAGTTTGAATCTTGAATGTTCCTTTGGGGACTATGAATTCCAACAACACGCGGATTCTTTTTATGTTTCGGTCCTCGGTTCTTTGCAGAGTTCCTGCCTGCTGTAAGATAGGTGTTCCGTAAATAATTAAGGAGCTTAATCCCAACACCTGTGTGATGTTGAGCAAGTAATTTATATTCTAGGATTGTCATTCTCCTTGTCTCTAAAATTAGGATACTATATTTGTTCTGTTTTACTCATGAAGATGTTGTAAAGGTCAAAAGAAAACAAAGACACTAATATATGAAAGTGCTTTGTAAACTGAAACGGTAACTAACTACGCAAGATACTACTTTACGTCTTAAGAGATTCCTTTCTTCCTATTGGCAGTCAGTCGTCTGATTCAGATACACTTATTAACTCAGACTGCATGCTTTTTACAGTGGATTTTACCTTCTGGCTAATTAACCTCCTGACTCTTTAGTAGTTGAAAGTTCAGTAGAGTATATTTATGTCCAAGCTCACGCTTCCTTGTTAACAATTTTTCTTTTTTCCTTTTTTTTTTTTTAAGTATTTATTTGTTTGTCTGTGTTGGGTCTTAGTTGCCATAAGTGAAATCTTTTGTGCACAGGCTCAGTAGCTCCGAGGCGTGTGAGATCTTGGTTCCCTGACCAGAGATTGAACCTGAGTCCCCTGCATTGCAAGGCAGACTCTTAACCAATGGAGCACTAGTGGAGTTGCTCCTTGTTTCTTTTTTAATATGTTGCTGCACCCGCTCACTTTTCCAAAGCTCCTTTTTTACACAGATTTACTTTTTCTCCCATTTTCTCCAATCATCCTGATCAGTATGCAGGAGAATTTATTTAAGGATCATATGTGAGCAGTTTTTTGTCATGCACACTTTTCTCTTAGGCAGTTTTTGTTTTTCTTCCTTTTAGTAATGCTTTATTCCTCTGTACTTTGTTAGATAAAATGATCTATGTGACAATAATAACCATTTGTGGCATACTTAGTTTACAGACATGTTATTTAATCATCACAATAATCCTATGGAGTGGGTAGTATTATTTTCTCTATTCTACAGATAAGGAATCTAAAATCAATTTCAAGTATTTTTTTTTTTTTAAGAGCAGTTTTAGGTTCATAGCAAAATTGAGAGGAAAGTTGGAGATTTCCCATATATTCCCTGTCTCCACACTTGTGTAACCTCCCCCATTATCAATATCCCTCACCAGATCAGTACATTTGTTACAAGTGGTGAGCATCCATTGGCACATCATAATCACCAAAGGTCCATCGTTTCCATCTCACTCTTGGTGTTCTGCATTCCATGGGTTTGAACAAATGTGTAATGTATCCATCACTGTAGTATCATATAGAGTATGTTCACTGCCCTAAAATTCTCCCTGCTTCACATATCCATCTCTCTTTTCCCCCAACTGGCAACCACTAACCTTTTTATTGTCTCCATATATAGTTTTGCCTTTTTCAGAATGTCATATAGTTACAATCATACACTATGTAGCCTTTTCAAATTTGGCTTCTTGTACTTAGTGATGTGCATTGAAGAGTCATCCATGTCTTCATGGCTTGATAGCTCATTTGGGGGCTGGGGGACTTTAATAAGATTCTGTTGTCTGGATGTCTCATAGTTTATTTATCCATTCACCTAATTAAGGATATCTTAGTTGCTTCCAAGTTTGGGCAGTTAGGAAAAAAATACTGTAAACATCTGTGTACAGGTCTTTATGTGGACATAAGTTTCCAACTTCTCTGGGTAAATATCAAGGAGCATCATTGCTGAATGGTATGGGAAGAATATGTTTACTTTTGTAAGAAATTGCCAAACTGTCTTCCAAAGTGTCTGTACCATTTTACATTCCCACTGGCAATGAATGAGTGTTCCTGCTGCTCCAAATCCTTGCCTGTATTTGGTGGTGTCAGTGTTACTGAGTTTGGCCATTCTAATAGGTGTGTAGTGTTATCCTGTTTCAATTTGCTTTTCCCTGATGACATATGATACGGAGCATCTTTTCATATCCTTATTTGCCATCTGTAAGTCTTCTTTGATGAAGTGTCTGTTAAGGTCTTTGGCTCATTTTTTAATTGATTGTTTTCTTATTGTATATTTTGCTTAAGTCTTTATCAAATATCAGATATTTGTCTTTGGCAATATTTTCTCACATTCTGTGGCTTATCTTTTCATTCTATTGGCATTGTCTTTTGCAAGGAGAAGGTTTAAATTTTAATAAAGTCCAGGCTATCAGTTATTTCTTTCATGGGTTATGCTTTTGGTGTTGTATCTAAAAAGCCATGGCCATACTCAGGGT
Organism: Redunca redunca; assembly: GCA_006410935.1. Taxonomy (NCBI): domain Eukaryota; kingdom Metazoa; phylum Chordata; class Mammalia; order Artiodactyla; family Bovidae; genus Redunca; species Redunca redunca. The sequence goes on along the minus strand of SJYQ01096199.1, from coordinate 474,445 downwards.
CATCTAGGTTTTCTCCTATCTTATCGTCTAGGAGTTTTAAAGTGTGGCATTTATAGTTAGGTCTATGATCCATTTTGAGTTCATTTTTTTGTGAAGGGTGTCAAGTCTGTGTCTAGACTCTTGGTTTTTTTTTTTTTTTTAATATGGATGTCCACTTATTTCAGCACCATTTAAACCTTCTCCTTGCAAAACACAATGCCAACAGAATGAGAAGACAAGCCACAGAATGAGAGAAAAGACTTTCTCCATTGTATTACTTTTGCTTCTTGGTCCAAGATGAGTAGACCATGTTTATATGTGTCTATTTTTAGGCTCTCTATTCTGTTCCATTGATCTGTTTATCTGTTATTTCATCAATACTGCACCATCTTGATTACTGTAGCTTCGTAGTAAGTCTTGAAGTCAGATAGTGTCAGTTATCTAACTTCTTTCTTTCCTTCAATGTTGTGTTAGCTATTCTAGGAATTTTTCATTTTCATATAGATTTAGAATTTTAAAAAGTCGACAAAATAACATTCTGAGATTTTGATTGGGATTGCATTGAGTCTGTTGTTGAACTTGGAAAGGACTAACATTTTGACAAGTATTCATTGTCTTCTAATGCATGAATGGAATAGGTCTTCTTTGATTTCTTTCATCATATAGGTCTTCCACATCTTTTGTTAGATTTATACCTGAGTAGTTAATTTTAGGGGGTACTAATATACATGCTATTATGATTTTAATTTCAAATTCTACTTGTTGATTGCTGACATATTGGAAAGCAACTGATTTTTATATGTTAATCTGCATCCTGTAACTTTGCCAGACTTTCTTAGGAGCTTTTTTGTTGATCCTTTAGCATTTTCTACATAGACAGTCATGTCCATTTGCCAACAAAGACAGTTTTATTTATTTCTTCCCAATATGTATATACCTTTTATTTCCTTTTCTTGTCTTACTGCATTAGCTGAGATCCAAGTAACTTTCCAAAGGACATGGATCTATTAATATTAAGTAGCAGAGCCATTACTTAAACTCACACCCATTTGGTGCCAAAGCCCATACCCTTGAATCATTAAGCTAGCTTGCATTCAGTGCCTCTTCTTTAACTCTCATCTCTCTTTATTTGTGGCCTCTTAAAATAATATTTTATAGTTTTATGTTACATCAGTTTCTCTTTTATGGGCATAGATTTTATGTTTAGCTTTGCATATAATTTTCAGCTTTTGTTTATTTTTACTTCCTTTTGCCATCTTGATTATGGTTTTTGGAGGGTTTCTACTTTCCTTTTTGACTTGGTGCTTTTTTTTTTAATAACCAGAATTCTTGCTCTGTAAAATTCTTTCAGCATGGTATATGGAATTTGAAATTTAACTTTAACTGCAGTGGTTGCTTGCTTTTACCTTCTTATCAGTAAAATGGAAGATAACAAACCATAAAAAACGTTTTTATTAATCATGGCTCACACTGGCTCCCCCAGTGCAGAGTGAATTCTGATAGTGTTCATGCTGATCTTTGTAGCCATTAATTTAACAAAAAAGGATTTCACTTAGTGGGACCATACACCCTCTTAAGTGCAGACTAAACCTGGAAGGCAGCCTGCCTCTCCAGCTTTACCTTGTTTGCTGGTGATAACTCCCGAGTCCTTACAGGGTCCCTTTTGCCTCTTGCTGGTTCTCATCCCATGGCTTTAATGTTTTGTTTTCTGAGTATTGTAATAACATAATGCAAAAAATCCAGAACATCCACAAAAGATAAGAAACCCGAGGATTACCCATAGTACTGTCCCCAAGGGAGAACCATGATTAGCATTTTTGTATGTATCTTTTCAAGTTGCACTCAAACCATCGTGAGATTATAATACTAATTTTTACAAAAGGTGCCTACTATGCATGTTGTTATGTATAAATATAAACATATTTTACCTCAGTGCTATGTTTTGGAAAAATACAGATATTCATCATCTCTGCTACTCTGCATAGTATTTCATTGCAGGTATAAGCCATATTTATATGATCCATGTCCTATGCAGGATAGCCAAGTTCTTTCTTTGTTTTCCTAATCTTCCTCCTCTTTGCCCTCCTTCTTGTTCTTCTCCACCCTCTCCTTTTTCTTCTCCTTTTCCTCATCCTACTTATCTTCCTCTTTTGATAGCTCTTCCTGCTCCTCCCAACATATGCCACTCCTTCCTGTCTTCCTCTTCCTCCTCCTCTCACACCTGCCTCTTTGTCTCTTTTTTTGGTCTTCTTTAACTTTCTTTAACTGCCTTATTTAACTTTAAACTGTTCTGCAGTAAGCCCAGTTGCTTTCTTCATTATGATTTCTTAGTGCTTTTTTACTTTTTCTTCTTCCCCTCCATACGTAAGTTGGGATTCTGCTCAGTCTCCCTTCCCCTCTCATTACTTTGTTCATGCTACTATTTCTCCCCTCCTTCTGATTAGTCTGTGCTTTGCTTTGACTTCATTTTCATTAATAATTTAGGTGAGCAACTTTATGCACCTTGCTGATGATTACACTGTAATTCTTGTCAGAGCCAAGCAAGACCTTAATTCTCTTGGATTTCAGACCAGTGGTCTTTTCACTAGATTGCATTGCCTTATCATGACTGAGGTTAGAAATAGCCTCATATTTAGGGTACAAGTCAAACAAGGAAGAAAGCAAACAAGCAACAAGACCNTTTCTCCCCTCCTTCTGATTAGTCTGTGCTTTGCTTTGACTTCATTTTCATTAATAATTTAGGTGAGCAACTTTATGCACCTTGCTGATGATTACACTGTAATTCTTGTCAGAGCCAACCAAGACCTTAGTTCTCTTGGATTTCAGACCAGTGGTCTTTTCACTAGATTGCATTGCCTTATCATGACTGAGGTTAGAAATAGCCTCATATTTAGTGTACAAGTCAAACAAGGAAGAAAGCAAACAAGCAACAAAACCAAAGAAAGATAAAAAAATAATGGAAAAGAGAATATTCCTAATTTAACAAAGACTTAACTCTAGTATTCTCNTTCTCTCTGCTCAGTGACTTTGTTCCAGGTGAATTAAAAAAGAACTGTTTGTGAATGTTTGCCTACTTTCATTTCTTCTAAGACTTTTAAATATGTATAACAGTTAATCTAGCCAACAGTGTTATTTGAGACCTAAGATTATAAGGTTAAAGGAAGTATAATAAACATAGTAATATCTGTACTCAGAGGTAAAAGCACCATGCTTGATATATTAATTTGTTTTTCAGAATTAAAGGAATTTGTATACAGGCTCTGTACAAAATGTCAGGTAGTCAAGACTTGGTCTAGCAATCTTTTACCTAAGTCATCACAAGTAAATAAGGAAATTATAAGTATGTAATTAGGTAAACGAAGTTGGAAAAGAAAAACAACTAGTCTTTTGAAGTGTATCTTGGCAGTAAGTTTTTGCAAAGCCAAGGTCACTTTCTCTATGGCTTTTCTCACGATTGCCTTTTTTTCCTCTTTGTCAGTAATTGTTTCCTAATCTGAGACTTTTCACCCAAGCCACTCATTTGACATGTAGTAAGTCATTGTCAGAACTCTCCACAATGACCTGTCCGTCTTGGGTGGCCCTACATGGCATGGCTCATAGCTTCGTTGAGTTAGACAAGGGTGTGGTCCATGTGATCAGATTGGTTAGTTTTCTGTGATTGTGGTTTTCATTCTGTCTGCCCTCTGATGGAGAAGGGTAAGAGGTTTATGGAAGCTTCCTCGTGGCCGAGACTGACTGAAGGGGAAACTGGGCCTTGTTCTGATGGGTGGGGCTATGCTCAGTTCAATTCAGTTCAGTCCCTCAGTCGTGTCCAACTCTTTGCGACCCCATGGATTGCAGCACACCAGGCCTCCCTGTCCATCACCAACTCCTGGAGTTCACTCAAACTCATGTCCAGTGAGTCAGTGATACCATCCAACCATCTCATCCTCTGTCGTCCCCTTCTCCTCCCTCCTTCAATCTTTCCCAGCATCAAGGTCTTTTCCAGTGAATCAGTTCTTCACATCAGGTGGCCAAAGTATTGGAGTTTCAGCTTCAACATCAGTCCTTCCAATGAATATTCAGGACTGATTTCTTTTGGGATGGACTGGTTGGATCTCCTTGTAGTCCAAGGGACTCTTAAGAGTCTTCTCAAACACCACAGTTCAACAGCATCAATTCTTCTGCACTCAGCTTTCTTTATAGTACAACTCTCACATTCATACATGATTACTGGAAAAACCATAGCCTTGACTAGATGGACCTTTTTGGGAAAGTAATGTCTCTGCTTTTTAATATGCTGCCTAGGTTGGTCATAACTTTTCTTCCAAGGAGTAAGTGTCTTTTAATTTCATGGCTACAGTCACCATCTGCAGTGATTTTGGAGCCCCCCAAAATAATTTGCCATGAAATGATGGGACCAGATGCCATGATCTTAGTTTTCTGAACACTGAGTTTTAAGCCAACTTTTTCACTTTCTTCTTTCACTTTCATCAAGAGGCTTTTCAAGTTCTTCTTCACTTTCTGCTATAAAGGTGGTGTCATCTGCCTATCTGAGGTTATCGACATTTCTCCCTGCTATCTTGATTCCAGCTTGTGCTTCATCCAGCCCAGTGTTTCTCATGATATAAGTTAAATAAGCAGGGAGACAATATACAGCCTTGACACATTCCTTTCTCTATTGTAATCAATACCATACAATAGAATGGGGCCATGTTCAGAGCAAGAAGAGATAAGAAAGCCTCCTTTAGCAATCAATGCAAAGAAATAGAGGAAAAGAACAGAATGGGAAAGACTAAAGATCTCTTCAAGAAAATTAGAGATACCAAGGGAACATTTCATGCAAAGATGGGCTTGATAAAGGACAGAAATGGTATGGACCTAACAGAAGCAGAAGATATTAAGAAGAGGTGGCAAGAATACACAGAAGTGTACAAAAAAGATCTTCACGATTCAGATAATCATGATGGTGTGATCACTCATCTAGAGCCAGACATCCTGGAATGTGAAGTTAAGTGGGCCTTAGAAAACATCACTATGAACAAAGTTAGTGGAGGTGATGGCATTCCAGTTGAGCTGTTTCAAATCCTGAAAGGATTTCTGCTTCTGTGATGTCCATGTGTAGCGTCTTCTCTTGTGTTGTTGGAAGAGGGTGTTTGCTATGACCAGTGCATTTTCTTGGCAAAACTCTATTAGTCTTTGCCCTGCTTCATTCTGTATTCCAAGGCCAAATTTGCCTTTTACTCCAGGTGTTTCTTGACTTCCTACTTTGGCATTCCAGTCCCCTATAATGAAAAGGACATCTTTTTTGGGTGTTAGTTCTAAAAGGTCTTGAAAGTCTTCATAGAACCGTTCAACTTCAGCTTCTTCAGTGTTACTGGTTGGGGCATAGACTTGGATTACTGTGATATTGAATGGTTTGCTTTGGAAACGAACAGAGATCATTCTGTCATTTTTGAGATTGCATCCAAGTACTGCATTTTGGACTCTTTTGTTGATCATGATGGCTACTCCATTTCTTCTGAGGGATTCCTACCCGCAGTAGTAGATATAATGGTCATCTGAGTTAAATTCACCCATTCCAGTCCATTTTAGTTCGCTGACTCCTAGAATGTCAATGTTCACTCTTGCCATCTCTTGTTTGACCACTTCTAATTTGCCTTGATTCATGGACCTGACATTCCAGGTTCCTATGCAATATTGCTCTTTACAGCATCAGACCTTGCTTCTATCACCTGTCACATCCACAGCTGGATATTGTTTTTGCTTTGGCTCCATCCCTTCATTCTTTTTGGAGTTATTTCTCCACTGATCTCCAGTAGCATATTGGGCACCTACTGACCTGGGGAGTTCCTCTTTCAGTATCCTATCATTTTGCCTTTTCATACTGTTCATGGGGTTCTCAAGGCAAGAATACTGAAGTGGTTTGCCATTCCCTTCTCCAGTGGACCACATTCTGTCAGACCTCTCCACCATGACCCGCCTGTCTTGGGTTTATTACATTGTGCATTTAAGATATATCAACTATTGAACTAATTAAATAAGGACACAAGCTGAGGTGGCTCAAATGTCATATGTAGGCAATCCAAAAGCTAAGCCTGTAAATGCCTCAAGGTTACAAAATAAAAATCTAAGGACAGTCAGTTCCTAACATCCAACTAGGCATTGAGCTGTAGTCAACCAATAATTTCCTTGTTTTGCTTCCATCTTTTCTCCATAAATGTGTCTCCCTGAGCTTCCCATCCCTGGAGTGCTCCTAACTACTCCCGGTTTGACACTGCTAGCTTGGAATCCATTCTTGCTTGAATAAACTCTGAAATTATTTAATTTGCCTCAGTTTATGTTTTAACACTGTATAGTGAAAACCACATTTTAAAACCAGAAGGAATTCTTTTTATGCTGATAAAAACTGCCTTTTAAAGTAAAAGGAGATTAATGTTGCTTCCTGTGTTTTTGAGAGAAGGGGATCTTCCCCTTGCAAATTGCTGGTAGCTCAGTGGTAAAGAACCCACCTGCAATGCAGAAGCCACAGGAGACATGGGTTAGATCCCTGGGCCTGGAAAATCCCCTGGAGGAGGGCATGGAAACCCACTCCAGTGTTCTTGCCTGGAGAATCTCATGGACGGAGGAGCCTGGCAGGCTACAGTCCATGGGGTCACGAAGAGTTGGACACGACTGAAGCAGCTGATCATGCACGTACGCACAAACAAAACATCCCTCAAAGATGAAGATTTGCCACTAATGAAACAGTGAAAATTGTGTGGCAAGACTGGAAGTCAACTTTGAAAGAATAGTCCCCAAAGTGTTTTGAGCAGTTAAGTGACATCAGAGAAAAAGCACCACCTCTCAGATGATGGCTCTGAAGGAAGCCCTTTTCAGCTGATATATGTTGCACAATTTTTAGAGTCAGTCGTATACTTTACATCTTGTTTCTCCAAGGTAAATAGGCTTCTTGGAGATAGAACCTGTGTTTTCCACTTCTGTGCACTTCCCATTGCATTCAACAGACTGTTGTATAAATTGCAGATGTTCAATAAATATGTTGATTAGCTGCTGAGGTAGAGTTGAGGGGAGGAGAATTAGGAATAAAATGTTCTCCAGTTAATTGCAAATTGCTTCCCTACTTAAAAGTGAATTTGCATTTTATTATCTTTTCCCACAGTTTCTGGAATATGCTTCAGTTGGCATCTGTCATTTGATTTTATACAATTTTGTAAATTTTATGGAAATTTAAATTCTGTTTGAAAAAAATTGTTATGGAAATTAAAATTCTTACAAAGAGTCTGCTGTAGGATTTTCTGTTGTTTCATGGTGGAAAGAAGTATTGTGTAAAGGCAAGCCTGTTTTAATCATGCTTCATGTAATTTGTTAAGAGAATCATTGAAATTTAGAGCTTGTAGGGACCACGTTATTATAGCCTAAACACCCAGAACTCTACCTGGAACACAGTGGAAACTTACTAAGTCACTGAAAAATAATAGTGCATTCTCTTCACTTCACGATCAAAGACACTAAAGCTCAGATCACGTGCTCATAGTTACAGGGTTGGCACAGGATAGATTAGAATACATACTCCTTGATGTTATCATGCTTTAAATGTGGATTTCACATTCAAATTATAACATGGAAAAGAATTTAAATTCAGTCTTTGAAAAACTTCTTTTACTTTAAAGTGTATGAATAAATCAAATTCTTAGGTTAATGTCTATTAATATTACATTTTAGGAAGGGAGTAGTAAGAATTTGTTCATACAAGTCAAAAGGATTGTTTGAAGGGAAACTAGAGTAAAATGTCTTTTAAGTGGTTTGTTCAAGGCCTGTCAGTCTCTTCCTTTCCTTTCTCCAAGTTTTTTGCCTCCATTTTTTATGATTAGTGGTTCCTATCCTCTATGAAAGACTTTCTGTTGGAAACATCTGTCTCAACACATAATACATCTACTTCTCTGTATTGCTTGGACTTTCAAGAAGTGTCAGTTAGCCTGTGGATTGATTTTCTGTTATTTTACAGGATGGAAAAAAAGAGTCAAGCTCGTGTACTTGTTTGAAGGGGCCGAAGCTCTCAGAAATAGGGACGATCGCCTGGATGATAACGCTCAGTGATGCCCTCCACAATTTCATCGATGGCCTGGCCATCGGGGCCTCCTGCACCTTGTCTCTTCTGCAGGGACTCAGCACCTCCATAGCCATCCTGTGCGAGGAGTTCCCTCATGAGTTAGGTAAGGAGTTCTTCTCACGTCCTCCAAGTCTGAAAACTCCTTGGTTTAAGGGGAGGGAGACGTTTCAGATGACACACTCTTAAAACTCCTGCTGATGTCTCGAAGTGAAGGAGCCTTTTTAGACATTGGTTATTATCTTTTATTTCATCCAAAAAGAGAAAAAAGTATTTAAGTAGAGAACAAATCTACTCAAACTATTTAAGTAGAGAACAAATGTGTGAACACCAGTGACGGGGGAAGAGGTGGGGTGGAATGAATTGGGAAAACCAATATTCTATTGATTGTTGTTGTTCAATAGCTAAGTCATGACTGACTCTTTGCAACCCCATGGACTGCAGCACGCCAGGCTTCCCTCTCCTTCCCTTGGGCAAACTGTCTCCTGAAATTTGCCCAAGTTCATGTCTGTTGTGTTCACTATTGAGTTCTGTTCAGTTCAGTCGCTCAGTCGTGTCCGACTCTTTGCGACCCCATGGACTGCAGCACGCCAGGCCTCCCTGTCCATCACCAACTCCCGGAGTTCACTCAAACTCACGTCCATTGAGTCGGTGATGCCATCCAACCATCTCATCATCCTCTGTCATCCCCTTCTCCTCCCACCTTCAGTCTTTCCCAGCATCAGGGTATTTTCCAATGAGTCAGCTCTGGTGATGCCATCCAACCATCTCATCTTCTGCCACCCTCTCCACCTTTTGCTTTCCCTGCTATTGACACTGTGTATGAAACAGATAGCTAGTGAGAACCTGCTGTGGAGCTCGGGGAACTCTGCCTGGTGCTCTGTGGTGACCAAAAAGGGGAGGAAATCTAAAAGAGAGAATACCCGTTTGCTGCACAGTAGAAACTAACGCAACGTTGTAAAGCGACTATACTCCAGTAAAAAGTAATTTTAAAAAAGAAAAACGATTGACTTAACGTGTTCTTCTTCTTCTAGGGGACTTTGTGATCCTACTCAATGCAGGAATGAGCACTCGACAAGCCTTGTTATTCAATTTCCTTTCTGCGTGTTCCTGCTATGTGGGGCTAGCTTTTGGCATCTTGGTGGGCAATAATTTTGCTCCAAATATTATCTTTGCCCTTGCTGGAGGCATGTTCCTCTATATTTCTCTGGCGGACATGGTAAGAAATTTAAAGATTTTGTTGTATTTTAAACTTGGAAATAAACATCTGGGTTATGAATTGACCGCTGCTGCTAAGTCACTTCAGTCGTGTCCAACTCTGTGTGACCCCATAGACAGCAGCCCACCAGGCTGCCCCGTCCCTGGGATTCTCCAGGCAAGAACACTGGAGTAGGTTGCCATTTCCTTCTCCAATGCATGAAGGTGAAAAGTGAAAGGGAAGTCGCTCAGTCGTTTCCGACTCTTTGCAACCCCGTGGACTCAGCTTGCCATGCTCCTCTGTCCAAGGGATTCTCCAGGCAAGAACACTGGAGTGGGGTGCCATTTCCTTCTCTAAGGGTGACCTTTTGCTTTTCTCAGTGTGGATGGCCTTTCTGTTGTCATTTAAAATATTCCAGGTCCACTCTTTTTGAGTGGTTTGTACTAATAGTGATTTGACAGTGATTCTCCTCAATTCCTTGATCTAGGTAGATCTCATTGCTAGAGGACGAAATGACTTATTTTTGCTGAAGTAGAGATATCTTCCCAGTGTTTTTCCTTGTGGGTAAAGCTTGTATACTGCTATGGTATGGCTCCGAAGGACTTTTCACCCCCTTTTCAAGAAGATGTCATATTTGAAAGGAAATGACTTGTTGAATAAAGTAATTAGCATTCTGTTACTTCAAAGTTCTAAACAGTGAGAGCCTTTTGAGTTAAAGTAAATTTGATAAGTTAAAGTTGAANGTGGAAACCTCAAAGATTTAGCTCATTGAAAGATGAGGGAAAAGAGGTTTTGGTAGGCGTGAAGATTTTGAGGATGGAAAGAGGCTGGATACATTTGAGGTCCGAATGATGTGGATGGAGCAGAGAGAGCAAGGAAGAGAGGGAGAGGAGGCATAAAATGAGGTTAATGTGAAGCCACTGATTGACTAACCTGGGGCACACAGTTTTCCTCCTCTTCTTGTTGATGTCTGATTACACTGGCTTTTGCTGTTATGCTCTCTGTACCAAAACGTTTAAACCAGGGACAGAAACACTCACCCCCTCCCACCCCCACAGGAATCTGTAATAACTGTTTTATGTTTGACCACAAGATGGCAACAGTTATCTAACAATATATCTTTCCTCTAGTTTCCAGAGATGAACGATATGCTGAGAGAAAAGGTAACTGGAAGAAAAACTGATTTCACCTTCTTCATGATTCAGAACGCTGGGATGTTAACTGGATTCACAGCCATTCTGCTCATTACTTTGTATGCAGGAGAAATCGAATTGGAGTAATAAGAAGTGAAAGATGGTGGTGTTAATGAAGGCATTTAATAAATAAAAACAGCCCCAAAGGGATTTTTAAGCTGATCCTATTTAGTTAAAAGATAATTTTGTTTTTAGCTATATGTCAAGAAAACTGATTATTGGTTTCAGGATCTGTGAAACAGACCATCATTTGTTGTTTAAAATGCTTTAAAAAGCTTTTGGTTCCAGTCTGAAAAGCCTGATACATGAGATCTTTGGTAAATGCTGACTTTTTTTTAATGTTTCACGCATATTAAAAAACCATCACAAAGCAAGAAACATACATTCTATAATCATTTTGACACCAAAACCCAGAAGAAAATATAAACTAGGCTGTATAAGCCTTTAAATCTCTATGGTCAGATCAGATGTTCAAGTAGTTTCAGAGTGGTTTCTTTCAATTAATTTGTTCTAGTGCTTTCACAAGCAAGCACATAAAAATGTGGAAGAGAATCAAAATGTACAAAACACAGATATAAATGATTCCAAGGCCTTAATGAATCCAGGAGAGAAAGATTGTTCATAGCTTTGGTTTTGTTTTTATATTACAGATAGGGACTTGCAGGATGGCTTTGAAAACCATCTTGAAATAATATGAAATCAGTAAAATTTTGTTAACTCTACTAATTTCAGACTCAGATTTTTTTTTTCCCTCTAAGTGTAATGATGACAGCTCATCGGCAGAATCCAGTGTATTTCCTTTGTCAAGGTGAAGAAATGTTGGTTTACAGAAAGAAATTGAATGTAATTTTAAGCAATTTACTTTTAAAGATGAACACAACTATTTAGCAGAGGATATTTTAAGTAAATGCAAAATAGCAGCTGAATGGCTGTATGTCAAAGACTAAGATACATGTTTTTTATGGGTGTCCAAGAGACAGAAAATATTTCTTTTGTATTCAGCCTATGTTTTTCCTATATGGTATATTTTGCAAAAAAAAAATCCCACACAGCATGATTATTTTTCTACCTTTCATAAAAGATAGAGCCTGTTTATTCATTTAGTAGATACAGAAATTTGGTCTATAGTTGAACATCCTAGCCCCAGTCTCACTCCCAAATCACTTAAGGGAAGATGATTTAACTGAGAAAAATATTGGACAGAAGCCGACAATGACCTCGGGAATTATACTGTCCCACAGGCTGTAAAATTGTGTCACATAGCAATAATGCAGAAGTGATGTATGTTTAGCATGTATGTTAATGTACATTTTTCTCTGACAATTTAAAAATATTGTTTGACCAAATAGTAAACACCTTTGAAACCTTGTATTGTGTCATTCATTATTCATTTTAATGGATAGTTTTTGAGTGACTTTCATGTACCTGGTATTACGAGGAAGAGAAATAGGTATGTTTATTTCTAAGCTATTCAGCAAATAAGTACTATAAAGATTAATCATTGCTCATTGAAATCAGTATACATAGAATCTATTTTTATCATTTCACCTGTTTACATTCAATCTTAGGAAATAATCTTTACCTTTTCAAAGCACAGATTGTATGTCTGGGTTGAGAAGCTATTTAAGAAGCTTCTCATATATGGTAGTATATATGTATCCTCTATGTTTTTGTCTCTATTCCTGCCCTGCCAATAGGTTTATCAGTACTATTTTTTAAATTTCCATATATATGTGTTAATATGCAATATTTCTTTTTCTCTTTCTGACTTACTTCACTCTGTATGACAGACTGTAAGTTCATCCGCATCACCAAAATGACCCAATGTCATTCCTTTTTATGGCTGAGTAATATTCCATTGTGTGTATGTACCACATCTTTATCCATTCATCTGTCAGTGGACATCTAGGTTGCATCCATGTCTTGGCTATTAAATAAGGCTGCAGTGAACCTTGGGGTACATGTGTCTTTTTGAATCATGGTTTTCTCAGGGTATATGCCCATGAGCGGGATTGCTGGGTCATGGGCTTCCCAGGTGTCTCAGTGGTAAAGAATCCACCTGCCAAGCAGGAGACATGGATCAGGAAGATCTCCTGGAGAAGGAAATGGCAATCCACCCCAGTATTCTTGCTTTGGAAATCCTATAGACGGAGGAGCCTGGTGGGCTACAGTCCATGGGGTCACAAAGAATTGGACACAACTCAGCAACTAAACAACAAATAACAAAATAGTATCTATACACTGCATGCGTGCATGCTCAGTTGCTTTAGTTTGTGTCCAGCCCTTGGTGACCCCATGGACTGTAGCCCGTCAGGTTCCTCTGTCCATGGGACTCTCCAGGCAAGAATACTAGAGTGAGTTGTCATATTCTGTTCCAGGGGATCTTCCTGACCCAGGAATTGGGTCATGCAAGAACCTCTGTTTTTGCATCTCTGACAGGTGGGTTCTTTACGACTAGCACTACCTGGGAAGCCCATATATACACTACCATGTGCAAAGTAGATGGCCAGTGGGAAGGTGCCATATATATATATAGCACAGGGTGCTCATCTCAGTGCTCTGTGATAATGTAGAGAGGTGGGATGGCGGGGGCGGAGGGAGGTTTTAGAGGAGGGGTTTCATGTATACTTATGGCTGATAATTCTGAAAGAGATGGGAATACCAGACCACCTGACCTGCCTCTTGAGATATCTGTATGCAGGTCAGGAAGCAACAGTTAGAACTGGACATGAAACAACAGACTGGTTCCAAATAGGAAAAGGAGTATGTCAAGGCTGTATATTGTCACCCTGCTTATTTAACTTAAATGCAGAGTACGTCATGAGAAACGCTGGGCTGGAAGAAACACAAGCTGGAATCAAGATTGCCAGGAGAAATATCAATCACCTCAGATATGCAGATGACACCACCCTTATGGCAGAAAGTGAAGAGGAACTAAAGAGCCTCTTGATGAAAGTGAAGGAGGAGAGTGAAAAAGTTGGCCTAANAGCCTGGTGGGCTACAGTCCATGGGACCACAAAGAATTGGACACAACTCAGCAACTAAACAACAAATAACAAAATAGTATCTATACACTGCATGCGTGCATGCTCCGTTGCTTTAGTTTATGTCAAGCCCTTTGTGACCCCATGGACTGTAGCCCGTCAGGTTCCTCTGTCCATGGGACTCTCCAGGCAAGAATACTAGAGTGAGTTGTCATATCCTGTTCCAGGGGATCTTCCTGACCCAGGAATTGGGTCATGCAAGAACCTCTGTTTTTGCATCTCTGACAGGTGGGTTCTTTACGACTAGCACTACCTGGGAAGCCCATATATACACTACCATGTGCAAAGTAGATGGCTAGTGGGAAGGTGCCGTATATATATATAGCACAGGGTGCTCATCTCAGTGCTCTGTGATAATGTAGAGAGGTGAGATGGCGGGGGCGGAGGGAGGTTTTAGAGGAGGGGTTTTATGTATACTTATGGCTGATAATTCTGAAAGAGATGGGAATACCAGACCACCTGACCTGCCTCTTGAGAAATCTGTATGCAGGTCAGGAAGCAACAGTTAGAACTGGACATGAAACAACAGACTGGTTCCAAATAGGAAAAGGAGTACGTCAAGGCTGCATATTGTCACCCTGCTTATTTAACTTCTATGCAGAGTACATCATGAGAAACGCTGGGCTGGAAGAAACACAAGCTGGAATCAAGATTGCCAGGAGAAATATCAATCACCTCAGATATGCAGATGACACCACCCTTATGGCAGAAAGTGAAGAGGAACTAAAGAGCCTCTTGATGAAAGTGAAAGAGGAGAGTGAAAAAGTTGGCCTAAAGCTCAACATTCAGAAAATGAAGATCATGCCATCTGGTCCCATCACTTCATGAGAAATAGATGGGGAAACAGTGGAAACAGCGTCAGACTTCATTTTTTGGGCTCCAAAATCACTGCAGATGGTGATTGCAGCCATGAAATTAAAAGACACTTATTCCTTGGAAGGAAAGTTACGACCAACCTAGATAGCATATTCAAAAGCAGAGACATTACTTTGCCAACTAAGGCCCGTCTAGTCAAGGCTATGGTTTTTTCTGTGGTCATGTATGGATGTGAGAGTTGGACTGTGAAGAAGGCTGAGCGCCGAAGAATTGATGCTTTTGAACTGTGGTGTTGGAGAAGACTCTTGAGGGTCCCTTGGACTGCATGGAGATCCAACCAATCCATTCTGAAGGAGATCAGCCCTGGGATTTCTTTGGAAGGAATGATGCTAAAGCTGAAACTCCAGTACTTTGGCCACCTCATGGGAAGAGTTGACTCATTGGAAGGGATGCTGGGAGGGATTGGGGGCAGGAGAAGAAAGGGATGACCGAGGATGAGATGGCTGGATGGCATCACTGACTCGATGGACGCAAGTCTGAGTGAACTCCGGGAGTTGGTGATGGACAGGGAGGCCTGGCGTGCTGCGATTCATGGTGTCACAAAAGGTCGGACACGACTGAGCGACTGAACTGAACTGATGGCTGATTCACGTTATTGTAGAGCAGAAACTAACAACATTGTAAAGCAATTATACTCCAATTAAAAAAATTTTTTTTAAAAAGCTGCAACATGATATTAAAACAAGATAGTTTAACAAACTCATCTGGTGTTGATCAAAATATATGTGGATTGTTTGGTGCGCTGTTAGTCTCTCTATGTATTGGTCTTTTGGCCATTTTTCTCAAATATTAGAACAGAGACGATAGGGTATGACAACCCCAAGAATAGAAATTGCTACTTACTAGAGGCTATGGTTCCAGGTAGAAGGGAGGATAGGGGAAACCATGATTAAATTTAAATTATCCTAGATAACAAAATGTAAACCTGTCAGTCATCATACCTTATACTGAGACATTCATTATACAAATTGAATATTCTATAAATTCATGCTTTAAAGATGCTATTATGACAAACCAAAAATGATTTCAATGCATTGTATGGGGGTGTATACTTTTATTTTTATATTATTGAACTTTATAACAATTGATTACTAATTTGGCATTTTTTGAGTCCCAAATCAGCCCCTGCCTTAGTCTTTTTAGACTTGCTATAGCAAATACCACAGGCTGAATAGGTTATAACCAACCGAAATCTATTTCTTACAGTTCTGGAGGCTGGAAGTGCAAGATCCGTGCACAGGCACGTGTGGTGTCTGCCCTATAGATGGCACCTGCTTGCTGTGCCCACAGATGGCGGAGGGCCAAGGTCTCTCTCTGGAGCCTCCTTTATGAGTGTGCTAGTCCCATTCATGCTCCCCCGACCTTATGGTCTAAGTATTTTCCCAAACCCTTACTTTCCAAATCTTCATCATTGGGGATTAGAATTTCAACATACGGGTTTTGGGGGAAACATAAACATTCAGACCATAAGAGAATCTATTACTTACACTGGTAAGGGAAGGAAAATAACATTCTCATAGTAGAGATGAGCCTAACCCCGCCAGGTTCATAGCTACAGCATTGCTCAGCAGAGCCAACGGGAGACTCCAGTCTCTAGGTAGCATTTCATTAAGTCCTCTAGATGCTTAGTGTTTCCAGCCTACCAGCCCAATGTCTAAAGGGGTTTCTTTACCTAAGAGCTTAAGGTCTTAAAAAACGAATAGATTGGGAAGAATCAAAACAGCTCTATGAGTTTACCAGAAAATTAGTGTAGGTGTATTAACAGAACTAATTGTTGATGGTCTGTGCCAGCAGAACATCAACCACAAATCTGTCCTCCAGGCTCTGATTGGCATTGTCTTCCTTTGGGGCTTATGTTGGTTTTTAGCAATAGGTTGGTTTTTTACCATGATTTCCAGATTCCTTTGTATTTATTTAAGGTCCATCACCCAGAGGAGCCTGGTGGGCTACAGTCCATGGGGTCACAAGAGTCGGACATGACTTAGCAACTAAACCACCACCACCACGCACAGTACAAGAGGTTCTAACTTTGATAAATTCCTTAATAGCGATGTTGCTACAGCTTTCTCACTGACACTCTGCCTTCCCCCAGTTGCGGGCTGCCATATTCATGTAAGATTGCATTGCCCTTAGCTTGCTTTCCGTGCTGAGTGTGCACAAAGCGTTCTCTCACGGTCAGTCTGTGTACCAAAGGCTCCCAACTTCTGTGTCTCATAATCAGCATCTTTACTAGTAAAATTTCAGGTGAGCTAAGGCAGCTGGGCTTCCCAGGTGGTGCTGGAGGTGAAGAACCTATCTGTCAGTGCAGGAGACATACGAGACACGGGTTTGATCCCTGGGTTGGGAAGAACCCCTGGAGGAGGAAGTGGTAACCCACTCCAGCATTCTTGCCTGGAGAATCCCATGGACAGAGAAGCCTGGCAGGCTACAGCCCACGGGGTTGCAGAGAGTCAGACACAACAGAAGCAACTCAGCATGCAAGGCAGTTGGATAAACTGAAAATTCCTAATACCTATTTCATTAATTCTAAGACAGGCATTGCTTCCTCCCCGCACTCCCCCGCCACCCGGCCCNNNNACCCCTGCCTCATCTGAACACTTCTGAAGGATGTGCTGAAATCACTAGCCACCAGGTGCATTGTTGAGGAACTTACAGTTGTGTGAAAAGGAAGCATGGGAGTCTGTATAGCACTTGGGAACTCAGCTCGGTGCCCTGTGGTGACCTAGATGGGTGGGATGGCTGGGGGGAGGGAGACCCAAGAGGAAGGGGCTATATGTATGCATATAGCCGATTCACTTCCTAGTACAGCAGAGACTAACATTATTGTAAAGCAACTATATCCCAACAGATTAAAAAAATAATCATAAAACAAGGGAAAAAAGAGGAAAATCATCCGTTGGAATCTGGGGTAAGGCCAAGAAAATGCCACCACTGTTGTGTTTAAGATTTGATGGTGTAGAATAATGGCTGTGCTAACATGTTAGCTTGACTTTTTTGTTTTTCTTCCTATAAAAACAGTGTGGAAGAAGTGGTACAGGGCTGGCATGGCTGATCCATGGTCTTTGGGAACCTGGGCTCCTTCGATTTGTAATCTGGCTTCTGACTAAGATTACTTCATGCTTTAAAGTGTTTGCAAGAGAGATCCCACTTTAAAGTCTAAATCCCACATAGCAGAAAAGAGGGAAGGGTAGAAGGCAAAATATTCACACCCAGCTCTTTATCTTCCTTAAAGGTGCTTTCTCAGAAGTAATATACAATCATCTCCACTTACATTCATGTACCAGATTTAGCTGCACCAACTTGCCCGGGCAGCTGGGAAAGGGTGCTTTTTTAGCTGGGTATACCAACGCAGGCGTCTGTTTCTAAGAAGAAGCAAAGAATGAATATTGGGTAGACCAGTGGTTGGGTCAGGTAAAGACAGGCTTGCATCTGGTTCACTGGGGGAACTTACTCAAGACGGTTCTGACACAGCCAGTTCAGGGAACTGCTTCTTTTAAGAATTCTCATGACTTCTTTCGGGTTAATTCCTTGACACTTTAACCATTTTAATTATACTAGGCCACCTGACCAATCTTATATATTCTTTTTTCATATGTTTTTCCACTATGGTTTATTATAGGATACTGAATGTAGGCCCTTGTGCTATACAAACATTCTAATACAGCAGTTAAACATTGATATCTTTATTTTAAGCATGATTTCTACCTCTTAAATTTAGTATAGTTGATAAGTACTTTTTGGACAGCCCTGCCACCTCTGCCACCTCTCTTGTCAAGATTTGGAGACAACTTCCTATTTGGGATGTGCTTAGTCGTGTCCAACTCTGAGACCCCATGGACTGTAGCCCACCAGGCTCCTCTATCTGTGGAATTTTCCAGGCAAGAGTAATGGAATGGGGTGTCATTTCCTGTTCCAGAGGATCTTCCTGACCCAGTAAGAGGTCGGTAAGCGACTCTTGCATCTTCTGCATTGGTAGGTGGGTTCTTTTCCACTGCATCACCTGGGAAGCCCTCCTATTTGGGGCAGAGTATAGCAAAATCTCCCTATGTTCCACTAGCAGTGAACAAAAGTCCCATAAAACTTGCAGATAAACTCCAACTCATTGTTTCACTTTGGAATACAAAAACATTGTAGATGTTTAATTTTTGAAGTGATGGTTGGTCCTCAGCAGTGACTTGAGGGTCACATCTGATGTTACTGAAATGCTTTGGAGCTGAAGAGGGCCTGAATCTGTAACCTAACAACCTGGGGTCCGGAACAGATCACGGTGCTGAAATAATATTCTATGTATAGAACCATGATTTTTAATAGCAGGAGAGCAGAAAGAATAACTTATATGCCTTGACAAGCCATGCAAAATCAGACTTTTTAGATAACTCCAAGGAAGATGTTTTATGTAGGATATGAATCTAGGCCATACTTCATACACCATGTGTTCACAGAACAATACAGTTTCTTAGCAACCATTACCTGGTTGTCAAGTTAGTACTTGATTTTTATAGATACCTGGCTTTTTTAGGCACATGCATCACTAAATACTTAAGCATAATATCCAGGTTAGTGCTGGAATAATTACATTACACTTTTTTCCAAATAAAACTTTAAAAATTAAGCATTCAAACTATAACTCCTTTAAAAAAATAAGGCAGACCACTGCAGGGAATGAGAAAAATTCTGAGCTTGTTCTTTTGTGAATGAATGAACTCATTTGTTTGTTTAGTACAACATACATGCGAAGCCTAGAGGTTACAAAGATGAATCTACTCATGTATGCTCTCAGAAGGATCATAAGGGAATAGTCATGTAAAAACCAGTGATACCACACTTGTAGGTGTTATGAGAGAGGACACAGACAGACAAATATGCAGGCAAATACTAACTGAGCACAAGTGGCAGAATTCTCTTTAGGTTGGAGTGGGAATTGGTCAGACAAATCTTCACAGAGGAGGTTGAGTTTGACTATTTGACTCTGGTTTTAGTGAATAAGTCTAATTCCTTTCTACTTTTAGTGAATAAGTCTAATCCTTTTCTGACTTAATCTTTTCTCCCTTCTCATCACTTGAATCACGATCTTCCGTCTGTGACTTGAGATGGATCAGTGTTGCAATTAAATTTACTAAATGATGCTTTGGGGATCACCAGGATGATACTCTTGGTATCAATACACTGCTATCGTTTACACTGTATCTAGTTAATGGATTTCCCTTGACCCAAGTAAATATGTTTTGGTATCAGTTACACCACTGTGGGCTTCATAGGTGGCTCAGTGGTGAAGAATCTGCCTGTCAGTGCAGGAGACGTGGGAGATGCGGGTTCGAATCCTAGGTCAGACAATCTCCTGGAGAAGGAAATGGCCACCCACTCCAGTGTTCTTGCCTGGGAAATCCCTTGGAGAGGGGACCGTGGCAGGGTCCACGGCGTTGCAAACTGTTAGACATGACTTAGCAACTGAGAAGGCATGCAGTACACCCCTGTATAGTGTGAGTGTATTGGAGGTGGAAGGTTTTTAGATAACACGATAGTTACTAATATAGAGAAAGACCTGCAAACAAGTAAATTAATACTAACTGAAAAAAATCGGGCTACTCAGCAGTATTCCCTTTGTAGTCCCAATTTTTCTTTATGAATGTGTGTATAGCATACAGACACATATAGTATATATACACGTGTAGTATATATATATGTGTGTGTGTGTGTGTGTATATATATATATATGTGTGTGTGTGTGTATATGTGTATATATATATATATATATATATATATACAGGCTTCCCAGCTGGCACTGGTGGTAAAGAGCTTGCTTGCCAATGCAGGAGCTGCAAGAGATAAAACTTTGATCCCTGGGTAAAGAAGATCCCCTGGAGTAGGGGCAAAGCAATCCACTCCAGTATTCTTGCCTGGAAAATTCCATGGACAGAGGAGCCTGGCGGGCTACAGTCTGCAAAGAGTCAGACACAACTGAGTGACTGAACACATAGTATATACAGATGGGAAATATATATTTTCCAATGTATTAGTAGTGGGTAACTCTATGGGATTATGAGCTTTTTAAAATTGGTTCTTGGTAAAATATTAACATTTTCTCAATTTTCTTTGATAAACATGCATATATATCCTCGTGTTTTAGAAGAAGAAATCTCAGCTGGTGGGATATGAATTATTCAAGACTTATTTTTTTAATACTTTCTCCATTTTTTTCAGTGAACATTTATTAAAAAAACACAACTAATAAATGCAAGCAGAAAAGAAGGAGAAAGGCTCACAATTTAGAGGACAGAAACTTTTAGGAGAGCATAGTAACTGAGATGCTTGAGACCTTGTGATGTTTCTTCCCTTGACTGTCAGTCAAGGTAGTGGTTGTATTCTCTGAAGCATTTCTCTTCAAACCCCCATAATTCAAACCCCCTCACCAGTGATTGGTCAGGCATATGACACTGTTTCTGATACCTGAGTTAGGACAGGATGTGCTGGGAAGTCATAGAAAGAAGAGATACCCTTTACTTCCCCGAAACATTACAGGTAGATGTGATGTCTGCAGCAGCCGTTTTGGCTAGTTACAAGTCGAATTGTGTCCATCTTCTCCTCCAGCAAAAAAAGACACATTGGAGTCTTAATCCCTGGTACCTCAGAATGTGATCTTATTTTAAAACAGGGTCATTGAAAATAAAATTAGTTAAAAAAGAGGTCATACTGGAGAAGAGTGGGTTCCTAATTTAGTATGACTAGTATTCTTATGAAAAGGGGGAATATGGGCACAGATGTACACGCAGGAAGAATGCCATGAAAAGATGAATGCAGAGACTGTGGTGAAGCTTCCACAAGACAGTTCAGTTCAGTTGCTCAGTCGTGTCCGACTCTTTGCAACCCCATGAATCACAGCACGCCAGGCCTCCCTGTCAGGAATGCTAAAGATTGTCATCAAACCACCAGAAGCTAGGAACGAGACATGAAACAGATTTTCCCCACAACCCTTAGAAAGAACTAATGCTGCACACACCTAGATCTTGACCTTGGAGCCTTGAGAACTGGGAGACCATACATTTTTGTTGTTTTACCCCCTAGTGGGTGGTACTTTGTTATGACAGCCTCAACCAAGTGAAAACAGTTACCTTGAGAGGAAATAATGTGAAGACAAAGGTGATGTGCTGAGGATACAAGGTAGAAAGTGGAACCATTATATAGGATAACATTCTCAGCAACTGAACTAGCAAACCTCCTCCTTAGAGTCCCACTTCTTTGGACTTCCTGATATGCGTAGTAATCACTTTTTTTAGTCATGCAAACTCTTCGAGTTGCTTTCGATACCAACTCTCCCTGTGTTCCCTTCTGTAATCCAAATACTAGTGTCCAACTCTGCCCAAGGGCCACCCTCCTTCACAGTCTCCTGGACGTCTGTCTATATGCCTAAGCTCAAGAGAAATCATGTAGCATTTGTCATCTCTGACAGGATTATTTCACTTAGCAGTGTCCTCCAGAGGTTCGTCTAAGCTATCACAGGTTGCAGAGTTTCCTTCATTTTTCAATGCTGAATAATATTTCATTGTAAAAACGCAGTGCATTTTCTTTATTCATTCACTCATTGATGGATATTTAGTTTGCTTTCATATCTTGGCTATTATAAACAATGTTACTAAGAACAAGATCCTGATTTCAGTTCTTTTAGATAAATATCTAGAAGTGGGATTGCTAGATCTCAGTAGTTCTATTTTTAATTTTTTTGAAGAAATTTCTTATTGTTTTCCTTACCTTTCCTTCCTTACCAGCACCACTGCATTCCCAACAACAGTGTACAAAAGCCCAAATTTCTCCAAGTGCTTACTGTTTTCTATTTCTGCATGATTTCATTTATCTAAAAGCTTCCCAGGTGGCACAATGGTAAAGAATCCACCTGCCAGTGCAGGAGATGCAAGAAATGCAGTTTCAGTCCCTGGGTCAGGAAGATCCCCTGGAGAAGGAAATGTTGCAAATGGGAACACTCCGGTATTCTTGCCTGGAAAATCCCCATGGACAGAGGAGCCTGGTGGGCTACAGTCCATAGTATCGCAGGGTCAGACATGACTGAGCAACTGAGTGCACACACACACACACACACACGCACGCACGCACGCACGCATGCATTTAACCTAGAAGCATGTAAACAGAGTCAAAATTGTAGAATCAGAGTGGAGTGGTGGTTGCCAGGGCCCAGGGGGAGAGAAGATGTGTAGCTCATCAGAGGGCATAAAGTTTCAGTTAAGCAAGAGGAATAAGCTTTAGAAATCTGCCATGCAACATTGTATCTACTGTCAACAATATTGTGATGTAAACTTAAATGTTTGTTGAGAGGATGGAGTTCATGATATTCATGGTTCTCACTACACATAACACACACAAAGGGTTCAAGAGAACAAGAAGGCTAAATCATTTTCTTCTCCTGAGATTTCCTGCTTCTGTGAAAACCAGAAGGAAGGGTTTCATCCAACTCTTGTCACCGGTGAGAGCCCAGCCCAGACATAACTCCCATCATGGCATTTAAATAGCTAAATTTTATGAGAAAAGCCATACAGATTGGTTGGTTAGTTTTTCATTGTTTATGATTTTGAGGTATGGTGCTTCAGAGGGTGCCTGATTGTTGCAGGGCAGAAGGAGAAGAAGGTGTTTCCGATTGATGCTCTGGACTTGACTTTTGGGGACTGGAACCTCTAAAACCGAGGAAATGTTGCCGTTTGCAGTCTCTGCTTTGGTGGGGGGAAGCTTCCATGAGGTTGAGAAGACAGGAGTAGTTTCCAAGAGAGAGAGGAAAGGAAGATGCTTAATGCCAGTGGGCCTGGAAATGGAAGAGGGTGGGGTTTCCTGGACTTGGAGGTGGGCGGTGGGTAGGAAAGCTGGCCCTCTGGAACTGCTTGTCTTTAGCCAGCCCTGTTTCCCATGCCAGCTGTTTCTGCATGGGCCCTGGGTCCCCCTGCCTTTTGCTGATTGGGTTAAGATTCCTGGAACAGCCTCTCCAACTCCACAACCCCTCCTCCAGCTCCACAACCCCTTATCCCCACCCACGCTGCACCTTCATGGGGCTTCCCTATATCTTTAAGCTGCTCAACTGACACCTCTGCTGGAGAATGGGATATGGACTTGGGGGAGGAGGAGAATTCTTTACATTCACAGAAGCTATCCAGTCCTTGATTTCCAGGTGGAAATCCAAATTGGCTGCACTGCTTCTGTGTGCACTGTGGGTCATGGGCTCGTATGAGCCCCTGACAACACTTTGGAGTTTCTACTCTAGGATGCTGGTATGGAATCTCATTTACTCATTCATCCAAGAAATGATGGTGGGTGGATATTCAGAGAAAGGTATTTTTGAAGGTGGTATTTCTCTGCTGGTGAATAGAGAATGGGAAGTGTCTTCCTTGAATGGGTTATTTATTGAACTGAAATGATCTCTGAGTTATCCTCACAGAACTAGTGAGGGTAAAAAACTTTCTTAAAAGGACTCAGAGGGGGCAAAAAAACTAGATCATTCTTCAACCTGGTTTTAAAATATAGAACTTGCCATTGCTATTTCAAGATCAGTATAAAAATAGGTAATGTTGAGCAAAAGGTATTTTATTAAATATAACACGTATTTTTTCCAGTGCTGGTCCATTGTCAATCAATGAATAAATATTAGCCATTAAGTGCTTCTGCTATTTTAAATTATAGGTTATATTGTTTATTTTACTTACACCGCCACTTACAAAGTGGTACTTCTGTTAAAATGATTTTTCCTTTTGAAGGAAATTTTCCTATGGATATTATTTAAAAAACTTTCTGGGATAACTATAGAAATATTCTGTAATGAAAAATTGCTATGAGCTTATTTCCTACTTAAACTTTTAGATTTGATCTTATATCACTAAAAACATTTCTATACAGTTTTTTTTTAGTTTATCAATTTTTAATTATTTAGTTTTTTTAAATTGTAGAAATAGATGTGTTGAAGGGGAAAGGATTTTGGAATCAGAGAGACCAGACTTTTAATCCTACCTCTAATATCTATTTGCTATGAGAGCTTGGTTATACCTCTCTGAACCTCAGTTTCCTTATCTATAAAACAGGTATAATAATTTCTAGCTCACAAGGTTAAAAGTAACCTGCATGAAATATGTCAGGTAAGTAGTAGACATTCAACTTGTATTACTTTAATACCTCTTTCATTCTCTGAATATCTCCTAGGGATAATGAATAGTTTCTATTTCATGGTAACAAGACCATAGAGCTATTATTAATAAATAACAATTATTATTAACAAAATTTTTTTTTAATTAATTGAGGGCATTTCTTAGGTTTTCCTGTTACACTAGATTTGCTTATTTTGAAAATATATGTGTATAGCAGGAATACTACTAATATTATTTTGGAAGATAAATATTCAAGTAATATTTTCAATTAAAATGCTGGTGTTTTGTAATAGGTACTTAAGATCAGTGGGATGCCTGCCTGGATTCAGATGGGTTCATGAGATGACTTAATGGTCATCTTGACCTTGCCTGACAGAGAACTTTGCTTTGATTTTAATTCTTCTTTGATTATTTCCCATTTCTTTGTAATTTGTGCTGGTTTTCAGACAAGCATTACTCAAGATGCTACAGACTGGTTCCTTTCCTATACTGTCTCTGATAGAGGAAATATGACTCAATGTTAGAATAATAGTAATATAGCACTTTTGCTCATCAAAGTTTGAAACAAAGTGTCTTCTCACTTTAACTTTCTCTGTCTCCATGAAATTATGTGAAACAGTTACCTATCCCCATCTCGAAGGTGTGTCCTTGTGTGGGAACATTCCTGTGCAGTCCGTGTGTGCCAGTGGCTGTGATGGGAGGGCTGGGTGTGAGGCGAGCACAGATTGTGTCTTCCCGTGGGCGTGTGGCAGCCACTGCCTTGGTGGAAGGCACGGCTAGAACTGGAGGGCGGAGGCCAGAGTCAGGTGTGAGCCAGGGCTTCTCCTCTGCTCAGCGACTGTCACAGCCCGACTGTCACAGCCCGCAGTGGAGCCTGAGGGAGGGAAGCAGGAGCTCCGAGGGAGTGGGGATTCCCCTGGGTGTATGGCAATCTCTGTCTTGGTTTGGGGCATCCCCAGGGCCTGAGGTTTGGGGGCTGCACTTCTGTGCCAATTTCAGTTTTCCCCTCAGTTAGAGGCTGGGTTGCAGTCAGGAGGGTTGGCTTCACTCCCTCCCAAATGTGTGCCGGGAGGCACTCACTTGCGATGATAACCTCTCAGACTGTGCACAGGTAGGGGCACGCCCGCAATGGATTCCTCTTCGGTGGTCAGAGGCAGAGCTGGGCGTCCCGGCTAGTTCTGCTCTCTCCAAGCATGCAGTCTTGTTGGCAGTGGCAGCCTCTGCCTCAGTGGAGCTGGAGGAGTCCTGTGTGGGCTGGGGTGGGGGGAGCACTGTGGCAGTCCTGGCAAGCTGTCCAGAGCTCCAGGTAGTTCTCACTCTTCTGCCTCTGTGTTGTGATGGGAGTAAGCAGGTCTGTGTGTGCATACTCCAAGAGCAGAGTGTTGACTGCTTACAACTCTCCAGTGAGCTCCACTGGTTTTCAAGCCCGCGAAGTGGACTCATCTTCCCAGTGTCAGACCCCAGGATTGGGGTGACTAATAAGTGGCTCGAATCCCTTGCTTTGGGAGGGTGCCCGAGCCTATGGTCTCCCCTTTCTCTCCTGGATTCCTTGGTGGGATGTGGGTCTTGACCAGATTGCTTCTCCTCCATTCCTACCAGACTCCATGTGGATCTTTCTTTACAGACTTGGTTACAGAAGAGCTATTCTGCTGGTCCCCAGGTTGTTTTCAATGATAGTTGTGATGTATGCAAATTGTAGTTTTCCCTGTGTTCCTGAGAGAAGGTAAGACTAGTGTCTTCCTATTGTGCTATCTTGATCTCCACCCTCCTGGGATTCAGTGTTGATATCTCCTTTGTATTTGTAAAGATTCTTCTTATTGTGCAAAGTACAGTTGGTTCTTACATGTTTTTAGATCCTAGAATTCTTTGACTCTCTGATAAATGTGAGGGTACCTCTTTCCATAGATAGCAGAAATAGTACACACACATTGTCTACAGTTAATCTCCCCTTCCCAACTCAGCTAGTTAAAGAAACTCCAGTTTTAATAGTCCTGCGTGTGGAACACATTGTAGCACATCTGATAAGGCAGCCTGGACTTGCTGACTTACTGTTTTACGTGTACGTGTGTGTGGATGTGAATAACTGGGACACAAAGCACAAGTCCTCCCCACAGCAACACACTCTGATAATTTCACCCGCAGAGAAAGAATAAAGGCTGATTAATTCATTCAAACTGTGTTCTATGGGAAAAAAAGGTAATCTACAAAATGTTAACATCTTTTTCTAAGAAGAAAGAATGCTGTGTTCAAAAGGTTTAAGAAATGCTGCATACGGTAGTCATCCCATGCAGATTCACTTGTGTATATCAAAGACTCTAGCAGTCCTGCAGTAGAGAAGCCAGTGTAACTCTTTTTGCCCCCGTTTCTCCTCATATTATCAAACCACATAGTATTTTTTTCATATTTGATAATTCTTATTTGGATCACTTAGAAACACTTTTGGAAATGGTGACTGCTTTCGTTCATTTGCTGTGATTCTTACATCTGTCCCTTATCCCAGTGCCCACTGACAATGTTGTGGCTGTGTTAGCATTTGGGAGGAACTCTTAGGTCCCTCGCTGCTGTCCTTTCTCGTGGTCATCTCTTCCACCTAGGCCAGATCTGAGGATCATTGCCCTCTTTGTCTACTGGTCCAATGTCTGGAGATTGATGTGGAGCTCAGTTTTCTGGGATTTTTCCTAAAGGCGTTTGAAGATAATAGAGTTCAAATGCACCCTTTGTAGTAGTAACAACCTATTTTTCTTTTTTTGTATTAGTTACCTCCATTTTCAGCAATTTCTATTTTTTAAAAGCTGTCTTGTTCAGTATGTCCATATAGTCAAAGCTATGGGTTTTCTGGTAGTTCTGTACAGATGTGCGAGTCGAACCATAAAGAAGGCTGAGCGCTGAAGAATAGATGTTTTCAAACTGTGGTGCTGGAGAAGACTCTTTCAAGTCTCTTGGACTGCAAGGAGATCAACCAGTCAATCTTAAAGGAAATCAACTCTGAATATTCGTTGGAAGGACTGATGCTGAAGCTGAAGCTCTAATACTTTGGCCACCTAATGTGAAAAGCCAATTCATTGGAAAAGACCATGATGCTGGGAAAGATTGAAGGAGGAGAAGGGGGTGGTAGAGGATCAGATGGTTAAACAGAATCATCGACTCAATGGACATGAATTTAAGCAAACTTCGGGAAATAGTGGAGGACAGAGGAACCTGGTGTGCTGCAGTCCATGGGGTGGCAAAGAGTTGGACATGACTTAGCGACTGGACAACAACATTCAATATTTCAGTGACAGTTAAGACTAGAGCTTGTCTAACTGTTATCTCGCCTTCCACCATCAGGCAGGTTTGGGAGATAGAAGAATGTCATGGATGAGCACCATCCTGGATGGCTCTGGGATTAAGAAGCCCAGGCTCAAATCCAAGTCCACTGTGACTAGTTCCAAGAGCATGTCAATCTGCTAAACTGCACCTATAAAATGGTGAAAATAATGGCCTTGCCTCATTGGTGCCATTACCTTGAAGTAGTTAATACAATGGAGTTACAGCAAGGCATCTGTTTCTTGTGACCTGTTCATGGCCTGCTACACAGTAAGTACCAAACACTAGTTATTATTGCCATTATCATGGTTACTCTTTTGGTAATTTTACTGATTATATTCTCATTGTCCAGACTTACCTGATTCCAGAATGAAGATAACTTTGATATAAACTGATTATATACCTTTAAACTCTAGTGGCCAGAGTTCCTGTTATGGAATTGATAATGTTAGTTTGTTGTTTATTTTCAATAGCATGAACCTAGTAAAGAACACACTATTTTCTTTCTTGCTTATTTGAAAGCATTTCTCTGCCAAACTGAACCCAAGGGTAGAAGAGCTATGTGTGGGGGAATGTGTCAGGACGTATCTAACCAAGCTTCAGGAAGGGTGAAGAGGCAATTATGTTAAACCTTCTAGAAATGCCCAATCATCAAGAAAGTCACAGTTAATGGAAAAACAACCCAGTTTTTATTCCTGTGTTTAGTTTTTCACTCCTAACCATTTCATTACATTTTGCCACAAACAGAAGAAACAGCTTCAATGTAAGCTTACTCTCACAACCCAATAATGGCTCAGAAAACTGAAAGAAAGTCAGAATTATACTTTCTGTTCTGTGTGTATTTGCTCCTTGTATATTCTTTCTTGCCTCCCTTGCTGTGGGAATAGTTGCTTAACAGTTTGTTCCCTAGTATTATTTAACTCTGTGTTTTAATTTTAGATATTATCAGATCCACAGATTAAAAAACCGAAGCTCTCCTAGCTCTCATTTCCTTATTTTTGTAAACAAGACTTAAAATAAATATTTCTCTCTCTTCTGCAACTAGTTTCACACATTTTCTTATGGAAATTTCAGGCTTAAGTGGAATCTGCTAATCACTACTGGAGTCACTGCTAGTCACCATTGGATCAAGTTTTCTGCCATTCTTAAGTTCTCTACAAGGATGCAGTACATAATTCGTTACTATTTTATCAATTCTGTTTCAATATTCAGTTTACAATTACAATATACCAGTGAGGTACTGTACAACTTCTTTCATACCTGAGAAGGCCTGCCTGTCACTTCAATACGTAAAGGAATACTTGATTAGATACTGGAATGAGAAAGTCTGTGTGGGAGCTTAACACTGTTATCTCAACCAGGAATTCCCTCTTGAACACTTCTAATGTGTTTTTTTTTTTTTTTTTTTCCCCATTTCACTACAAGTTTAGCAAGGCTTGAACTATTCATAATTCAGTATGTAGGTCCTTAATCCCTGATTGCTTAACAGTTTTAAGTGCAAAATAGTTTCCATGATTCAAGATTAGTTTCCTCCTGAAAGGAGAAAACGTTACTAATACTAATTTAGATTGATTTACATTGATCATTAGTTATTTTCATCAGTCAGAAATACAACCTTTTATTTATTTATTTATTTTTTACTTACAATATTGTATTGGTTTTACCATACATCAACATGAATCTGCCATGGGTGTACAGGTGTTCCCAATCCTGAACCCCCCTCCTACCTCCCTCCCCATACTATCTCTCTGGGTCATCCCAGTGCACCAGCCCCAAGCATCCGGTATCCTGCAACGAACCTAGACTGGCGATTCGTTTCTTATATGATATTATACATGTTTCAATGCCATTCTCCCAAATCATTCCACCCTCTCACTCTCCCACAGAGTCAAAAGACTGTTCTATACATCTGTGTCTCTTTTGCTGTCTCACATGCAGGGTTATCATTACCATCTTTATAAATTCCATATATATGTGTTAGTATACTGTATTGGTGTTTTTCTTTCTGGCTTACTTCACTCTGTATAATCGGCTCCAGTTTCATCCACCTCATTAGAACTGATTCAAATGTATTCTTTTTAATGGCTGAGTAATACTCCATTGTGTATATGTACCACAGCTTTCTTATCCATTCATCTGCTGATGGACCTTTTAAAAAATGGAGCAGTTTGATTTGAAAGCAGGTGGCCTGGGGCCTATGGGGAACAGTCTCCTGTCAACAGGCCCCAGAAGAAAGTACGGAGACGCTGCCTGTGGCTTAAGTGAAGCCCTGCTCCATACTGAGAAGCAATTTTCAGACATTTTTGTAAAACACTAAGGTTAATTTTTACATGAAATATTATTTGGACCCAGATGTGCAAACAAAGGCAATAGAAACCATTGAAGTATGGGGGCTTGTCCTCTCTTGCCTTCCCTTTCCTCCCAAAATCACCTCTGGAAAACCTGAGAACTGTAAGTTTGCAAAGCACTGACAGGGAGTAAATGGGGCTTTCCCGGCAGCTCAGTGGTTAATAAGCCACTTGAAATGTAAGAGCCTCAGGAGACATGGACTGCAGATGCGAGTTCGATCCGTGGGTCGGGAAGATCCCCTGGAGGAGGGCATGGCAACCCACTCCAGCATTCTTGCCTGGAGAATTCCATGGACAGAGGAGCCTGGCGGGCTACAGTCCATAGGGTCACGAAGAGTCTGATGTGACTTGGCGTGCATTTACTTGTGTTTTTAGTGGACGCTTTGGATGTGTGTGTGTGCATAGTCAGTTGTGTCTGACTGTGACTTCATGAACTGTTAGCCTGCCAGGCTCCTCTTGGAATCTCTGAAGTAAGAATACTGGAGTGGGTTGCCATTTCCTCCTCCAGGAGATCTTCCTGACCCAGGGATCAAACCCACTTACTGTGTTGGCAGGCAGGTTCTTTACCACTGAGCCACCTCAGAAGACCCTGAACAAATGAGAAGGTGACAAATTTTTCTGTAAACAGCCAGATAGTATTTTGCACTTTGTGCCTCAAGGTGCAACACTGAGAATATTACATGCTTAGATAACATGAGAGAAAACAAATATTCAAAAATTTTTTTTTACAAAATTCAAAATACAATACTAAAGGTTATTGAGAACATATAACTTTTTGTAATACAAGTTGGCTAATGAGAAAAATTGATTTTTTTCAATAACATTTTGCTTAATTGGAGTTCAAGGTAGCATTCCTTATGACCAAATTAAATGCAAATATTCATCTGTGAAAACCAGTCTTTGCTTGTGGGATGTACAGAAATAGATGGTGGGTTAGATTAATTGTGTTGGTCATATTTGTTGATTCCTTCTCTAGAATAAGCTTAATTAAAATAGTAATTAAGAGATTTTAATTAACCTTCAAAGTGTTTTTATTTTATCGTCACAGCAATGAACCACTTTCTCACTCCTATTATATTGGCAATGCCTTTTCTCTTTGAAAATAAAGTGACAATATCTAGTGTTGTAGATAGTTTCATAAAAAGTGAATCTTGTATATCCTCTTGGTAAGAGGATTTTCTGGGAGAGAATTTGTCAAAATGTGTCAAAATATCTAAAAAAGGGCATTTACATTTTCACCCAGTGATTTCACTTCTAGGAATTTAACTCAAGGAGGATTATATTGAAGTATTTATGTGCAACAGTAACAGCATTGTTTATCATGGTAAAAATTTGTGCCCATCCTAAATGCTTAGCAATAAAGTGATCAGAGAAATAAATGAGTATAGAGATACAGAAGAGAATATTGTGAGGTACTGGAAATTGTGTTGTGAAACTTTGTTGACGTGGAAAGATTGTCTTAAGAAAGTAAGCTGCAGGCATTATGTATAATATGATCTCATTATTGAATAAAAATATGGGAAGTACACACATAGAAAATTAAGCTAAAGATCACATGCCAAAGCATTGATACTACTTATTTGTGAGATGGGAATATAGATGATTATTTGTAGCAGTTTAATAGTAAGTACTAGTTCTTGAGTACTTAGCAACTGTGAGCACTCAGAATGTTTAATATATATAATCTCATGTAATCTTTAAATTAATACTGTGAAATCGGAATGCTTATCTCCTCTGATGCTTATCTCAGGGAGCACTGAGGGTTGGAGAAGCTAAGTAGCTTCCCCGTTCAGTTCAGTTCAGTCGCTCAGTTGTGTCCGACTCTTTGGGACCCCATGAATCGCAGCACGCCAGGCCTCCCTGTCCATCACCAACTCCTGGAGTTCACTCAGACTCACGTCCATTGAGTCAGTGATAACATCCAGCCATTTCATCCTCTGTCGTCCCCTTCTCCTCCTGCCCACAATCCCTGCCAGCATCCGAGTCTTTTCCAACTCTTCACATGAGGTGGCCAAAGTACTGGAGTTTCAGCTTTAGCATCAGACCTTCCAAAGAATACCCAGGACTGATTCTTGTAGACACAACAAAAATGGGGAACCTGGGTTTTGTACTCAGATGGATTTCATTCCTGAATTTGCCCTGCTGTCTCACATGCCATACTGGTTCTCTTATTTTCTTCCTGCTAATTTATATTGCTAACCTTGCTCTAAAGTATTAGTAGGTATCTTTAAGAAAGTTGACAATGAGATTAGGTATAATTATATTAAAAACACTGAGTTGCCATGTAGAAGACTTAACCATTTTTTGTTCCATTACTGCTGATTCTGGGGACACCCCTTTGCCTGTCTTTTCTTCTGGTCCAGTGGGCTTCCAGGAAGATTTATATTTTTTATTTTTTAAACTTTTGTTTATTTAGTTTTACATGTGTTTTTATTGTAGTGAAAGTCATTTAATGTATAACATACTATTTTAATCATATTTGACTGCACAGTTCAGTAGCACTAAGAACATTCACACTGTGCAGCTCTCACCATCATTCATCTCCTGAATCTTTCACCTTCCTAAACTAAAACTCTGTCCCCGTTAAACACTAACTCCTCTTCCCCCTCACCACACCCCCACCCCCCAGCCCCTGACATCTACCAATGTACTCTCCAATTCTATGAATTTGCGTATTCTAGACACTTTATATAAATGGAATCAAACAGTATTTGCCTGCATCTACTATATGTTGGAATGCAATTTTAAGGTTAATATATGACCTACAAAGAGATTGTGCCTTCTTCCTCCCCCCGCCCATGCTATGAAGTAGGTTCTCATTAGGTATCTATTTTATACTTAGTAGTGTAGATATGTTAATCCAAATCTCCCAATTTACCATACCCTTACTCTCCACCCTTGGTGTCCATACTTTTTTTTTTTCCCTCTATGTCT
The DNA here is from genome assembly GCA_006410935.1 of Redunca redunca. Classification (NCBI taxonomy): domain Eukaryota; kingdom Metazoa; phylum Chordata; class Mammalia; order Artiodactyla; family Bovidae; genus Redunca; species Redunca redunca. Next base: position 441,345 of record SJYQ01096199.1, on the reverse strand, counting down.
GTGTCTCTCTTTCTGCTTTACAAATAAGTTCATCTGTACTATTTTCTGGATTGCACATATATCCATGAAGCTTTAGAAGGGCAGCAGTCATTAGATTACTGCAAAGAATGGGCATTCCAGTTGCCTCTAAGTCTATAACCAAGCCAAGAAATACATATTTCTCTCTAAGATGAAGAGTTGTTGTCGTTCAGTTGCTAAGTCATGCCCAACTCTGCAACCCCATGAACTGCAGCACGCAGGGCTCTGTCCTGCACCATCATCTGGAGTTTGCTCAAGGCGGAAATGACAACCCACTCCAGTATTCTTTCCTGGACAAGACAAGAACACTATGAAAAGATGAAGAATAATCTTCCATACTTTAATGGTAAATTCCTTAACTCCAGGAGATAATCGGGATCTAAAGGCTGTTTATAATCAGTGCAAAAAGTTGGAGTAGTTTTCAGTTGGTGACCGAGAGCCTCTCCCTCCCGTCTCCACTATTCCCTGCCCCCACTCCATACCACATTCCTTCAAAAGTGAACAAGGATAGTATTGGTCCAGGAGGGAAATGTTAATTTATTCAAATTGAAATTAAGAGCTTATTTAATAATGTGTCCACCAGAAATAAATTATCACCTGGATTTAAGCTTCATATATTTTTTCTCTGTATGCTAGGCTACAGACACTATAAAAATGATGGCTATTAAACTCCGACATTTTCCACTCACTGAACAAGATGAACTGTTCTTTTTTGCTAAATTACTCTTTAAGATAATCAGTCCTGTCACCAAAGGTCTGCGATCATCTTACCACTTTGGTTTGTGTGATTTCTGGGTTACAGAGCACAGTCAATATGATCAATTCTTTTTCTGACCTGTTTTGTCACATCTTTTGTTCCCAGCTCCTTGAAAACAGAATGATGGGTAAATTCATCTTTCTTATGAGTTGTAAAGAACCGTCATTTTATTTATTGAATGTAGTTAAAATGGCCTATGGTGAAATGATGCCAGATCACATATAGACAGGTAGGGTCATAGAAAGCTGTTACAAGAGACTCAAGAAGATTCTTGAAACACTGGTAAATTTAAAGTGATTATAAATCTAGGTACTGAATTGAGAATTTAATGGTCATTATTGACAGAATCATTTTGGAGCGGGCAAAAAATCAAGTACAGTGAATGTTAATAAATAGTTAAGTACAGTAATTGGGTATGATGTGAGGCATAAAAGGAACTCATTTAATGGTAGCTCTGATTTCTTTTTAGTTCACATTCATTCATCCATTAATTCAGCAGAATATTTATTGAGCACGCCAGGCAATGAGGACACAGAGCTAAGCAGGACAGGCCCAATCCTATTCCCACGGAGCCTAGAATTTCCCAGGTGGATGCCAAACATCTTGTAGTGCCTGTGACTTGGGGTCTTCCACACATCATGAGGATGTATAACTGTCCCACCCCTCACTTACATAGACATAATCATGGTGAATTTGAAAATAAAAGATAGAGGACAGTAGAAAGAGTTGACTTTTCCAGCTGTATAAAATTTAGATTATCCTGTTTAAGAAAGACTCCAATGTGACTGATTAAGACTAAAAGGGAATTTCTAGTCTATATTTTCACAATATTTTTAAACTGGAGTTTTAATTCTCAAGTGAAATGGCTCAAAATGATGGCGAGGTATGGTTGTCAACAGTAAGGTCATCCTGCGTCTGCTGGTTTTGCAAGACAGCATAGTGACTTAATGTTTGAGTTAAGCATGTAATTTTTTCCGTTCAGTATGTTTATCTTATTATAAAAAATAACATTCAATAGAAGGATAATTTTCAAAGATAATGCTTTAAAAAGGAATTGAGAAAAATTTCTTACCTTTCTCACTAACATGAATATTTCCTTTATCAATTCTTCAAGAATCCTGGCCTGGAATTATAACATTTTCCCAAGTAATTGGATTTGACCCTCTTGTAGCCGAGGTGTCAAAGTGATCCGGGTTGTCTTTTATCAGTTCTATTCAATTAGTTTCTGCATGAAGAACAATTAACCTCTGATTTCAGAAGCTTTGTCCTCTTATTTTTTGCACAGTCTCAGAGGACAAAAAATAAGGAACGTATTCTGGGTCTGGAGAGTTCAGATTCTTCTGTGGCTATGGCTTCTTGAAGAAGGATGGACCCAGTTTAGTTTTTATTGGTGCAAAGGAGAGTGAATGACTGTTGAGCAGGCAAGCTATGGTATGTGCCAAAGTTGGTTTTGGCAAGTTGAAGTTATTGATTCTAGTAAAAAATATTTTCCCTCTTACATCTGTTAAAAATTCTTCTCACCTCACGGTATTCGGATTCTTTGGTTAATTGGTGGATGGATCCTGAAGAGATTTTTAAAAGGCAAATATGGAATAATATTAATTATGAAGCTAGTATATGCTTGGAAATATTTACTTACCGTTATAGCTCATAGACCAAGTCTTTTAATCAATCAGTCAGTCGATCAAAGGATCAACAAAAGAGACAGGCGGTCCCTGAAATGGCATCATATTAACGGAGTGGCAAAATGTTTCCATAGAGACATGCTATAATTAGGGGAACTATAAATACCTATTATCAAATGACTTACACGTGACTAAAATAGGCCATAAACAAGCCTATAGGCTTGTAAGATATCTTAAAATGTAAAACAATATGCTTAAGTCTTATAAAATGGGCATTGATATTAACTTCTCTTACCAATCTTACCAATTTTATGTTTCAAAACAGTTGTTAAGAGATACCTCATGTATCACTATGGATAAGATGAGGAAGAATTGGTTGCGTCTGTGATGGCAGGTGGTGTAAACGAAATCAGTGTGGCTATGAGTCTTGATTTTTTCTAAATGCCAGCCTATACCTCTCTCAGCTTCCTTGAGTCACTGCCCAGAAACCAATGGATGAATGGGAAATACAGCAAGATGTGAAGCAGAGTGTTAACAGAAGCCATGAATGAAAGTGCATGATTTGTGAAGAAGCAGGACTGACTATAGGCATTCCTATAATTCATATAATTATATGATTCATATAAAATGTCCTGACTGAGCTGTAAAATCCTTTCTTGCTTAATCTGGGTTTGATTTCTTTTGCCATTAGTAAATTATATGAAATATGCCATATGGTTTTGAACTAAAATTAATTCAGCTTTGAGAAATTTTGTTATCATCCTTTGGTATAAATATCAAAGACTTCAAAAGCTCAAGACTGAGAATGATTTATTTTGATTTGCATTTAGCATAGTTTTGGTAGGAGTAAACTTAGAAAGAGAGGAAAGGAAAGTGAAGTTGCCCAGTTGTGTCCGACTCTTTGCAACCTCATGGACTATAGCGTACCAGGATCCTCAGTCCATGGGATTTTCCAGGCAAGGGTACTGGAGTGGGTTGCCATTTCCTTCTCCAAAGGATCTTCCCAACCCAGGGATCGAACCCGGGTCTCCCACATTGCAGGCAGACGCTTTACCATCTGAGCCACCAAGATGTTAGCCTAAATCACACATCAAAAGATTTTTATACCATAGAATAAAGTATGGAGGCTGAAATGAATGAGGTATTTTAAAAATATACCCCACTGTCTTATAAAGTGAAAGACCGATAGATTTATTAACAAACTCTTCAAGAGTCACATCTAGCAGGCAGGGGTAATAGTCATGACTCAGCACTGCCGAGAAAAAACGAGAAATACTCAAACTAATTTTTGTCCAGATTAAAAGAGAAATTTCTAAAGTGTATTGGAAATCTTTTTATGATGGCTAGTTCAGATTTTTTTTAATTGGACTCTTAAACTTATACTTTTTCTCAGTATTTAGGCCACAGTGACTGACTAGCCCCCTTTGCTTTCATCAGGGTGATCCTTACGCCACTGGCAGTCATCATATTTCCCAAGTCCATTTCTTTCTAGATCCCAGGACCACAGCAAGTTCTCATCCTTCTCCTTCTCCTCAAACTTCCAAAGCCGTTCACCTCCCCCACTTCTTATAGATGAGCTTATTTCCTGTTTCATTGAGAAAAAGAGCAGACAACAAGGACTTCCATAAGCTGTCACAACCACGTCTACACAACTAAGTGCATCTGCTTTCTCTCCTAATGTTGCATATGAATAATTTGTTACGAAAGAAAAAAACTTCTAATACCTCCATTACTTTCCTACTAGACTTCACCCCATGTCCTCTATTCAAGAACACTGCTCAGCAACTCTTCCCTCCTGTCCTTTGTAATCAAATTGACCCTTTCTAAGCAAATCTTTTCTTAGATTGCAAATATTTCTTTAAAGTTTCATATTTCAAAAAAGAAAGGAAGAAAGAGTTGGAAAAAGTCACTTTTCAAGATCTTCCATTAGGTAAAGACTTGAATCTTTTATATTGATCCTCTCCAATTCCTCTTTTCCTGTTCTCTCCTGAATTCAATCAAATCAGGGTTTTAATATCACAAGTACACCTAACTGCTCTAGGGCATATCATCATTCAGATCAACTCCCAGTCCTTATGGTACTGATCTCTGAGCATTTGACATTGCTGATTATTCCCACCTCTTTGAAATGTGTTCATCACTTGGCTTCAAGGGTACTCCTACTACCTCATCAGTCACTCCTTCTCAATCCCTTTGATGGTTCTTATTCAGTTCTGATCTTTAAATGTTAAAGCGCACCCGTATTTAGACACCAAACTTCCTTTTTCTATTTACATTCACTCCTTAGGGAATATCATCTAGCTTGGTGATTCACACATTTATACCTCCAGCTCAGGTATCTCTTTTACATTTCAGATTGTTTGATACAACTATTTACTTGGCATTGCCACCTGGATGTCTAGCAGATGATTTAATATTACCATGTCTCAACACCTGCTTTCTCAGTCTTCCACATCTCTTAAGAGGCAGCTCTATCTTTTCAGTTTCCCAGATAAAGAACCATGATTCTTCTCTTTCTTGAGTCCACATCTGATTCTTCCACAAATCTTTTTGGTTCTGCCTTGAAAAGTTTTCCAGAATCTTACTATTTCTTTTGCCATCAAACTGTCATTCTAGTCATATTCAGTATCATTTCACTCCTGAAATCCTGGAATGCCTTCTACCTGGTTTCCTTTTTTCTGTCATTGTCTCTTGTACAGTCTGTTCTCAATCAGATGCCAGAATGATCCTTTTAAATCTAAACCAGCTTATGTAATTTTTCTGTGCAAAATCTTCTGGTAGGATCTTCCCATTTTATTTGGAATAAAAGTCAAAGGTCATGGTATGTGCCCCCTCCGCCCAAATGATTATGTCTCATCTCATCTCCCGCTACTCTTTCCATCTTCCACTCCCTTCCAGACACAAGGGACTTGGGGACATTCTTCTGACAGGTCAAGAATGCTTCTGCCTCAGGGCACTTGCACTTGAAATTTCTTCTGCCTTGACTATTTCCCATCAATATGTGTAAGATTTGCTCCCTTATTATGTTCAGATTTTTACTCAATTGTCATCTTCTTTTTTAAGGCCTTCTTATAAATCAGTTATTAAAACCTGCAACCATGTCATTCCTTGGAGAAGGCAATGGCACCCCACTCCAGTACTCTTGCCTGGAAAATCTCATGGACGAAGGAGCCTGGTAGGCTGCAGTCCATGGAGTTACTAAGAGTTGGACACGACTGAGTGACTTCACTTTCACTTTTCACTTTCATGCATTGGAGAAGGAAATGGCAACCCACTCCAGTGTTCTTGCCTGGAGACTCCCAGGGACGGGGGAGCCTGGTGGGCTGCCGTCTCTGGGGTGGCACAGAGTTGGACATGACTGAAGCGACTTAGCAGATGTCATTCCTGGCTTTATATTTTTTGGTAGCACTCTTGTCACTATCTGACATGGCAGCTATTTGACTTCACTTTTATTGTCTTTCTTTCTAGAACGTAAACTCTATGATGGCAGGGATTTTTGACTTCCTTGACTCCAGCACATTGAGCACCACCTTGTACTTAAAAGGTGCTTGGTAAACATTTGAATTTCTGAATGTACGATACAACTGGATGGGCATCCAAATGTAATTTGCATAGCTTTTCAGAAAGTCTGAATAAATCAATGATTTGAAGCATTAGGTTTCTGTCTTTTAACATAAGAATTCTATCTTATAAAAAGTGAAAGATATTCTTTATGCTAATTAGATGGGCATTACTATAAGGGGTGAGGTGATATAGGGAATGAAATAAAATGAGTGCAACCAAAGGTTACACTTGTTGTGAGTTTATAGCCATTTTTCCCCAAAATAGATATTTGTTCCCTTTTAATTCCCCTTTTTTTTTTTTCGGTTTCAAAACTGGATTATCTCTGTAGGTCATCTGTAGAAAAGTAGAATTTGTCACATTTATAAATGATTTTTGAATGCCAACATAAACAGCAGAGTGAAGGAAAGTTAGCTCCTTAGATTTTTGAGTAAATCCCAAGATCTGCATGAGTGGTTTCCAAGTGTAGGGTGCAGAAGTGTGCCCTGAGGCTGTCACTCAAGACAGCTTCCTTGGCTCCACTCCAGTCTGGCTCTGCTAGAGGGAATCTGTGCTGTGACATTGTCCCCAGGGATCCTGAGGCAGGGTTCCATGGGCTTGGCTTTGAGATGCTACTCTAGTCACTCAAAAAATGTTCAGTATCTTTCCTAGAAATCAAGCAAAGCCTTATGGTAAGAAGAAAAGTATCATGAATTTCTCTCCTAAGGAGACCAGTTAATTATCCTGCTATGAATTTTGGCTTGTCTGCCAACTGTCCCTTATCCCCAGGGTGCCATAAGGGCTGTGGCATCCTAGGTGGGGGGAATGAGTAATTTAAATTAACCTGTGCTTTATCAATATTAACCTATCACCCTCACTAAAAAAATAATTCTAAGGAAATGTCACATGAACTATAGGTGGTTAGAATCACTTCCCGGCCATGTTTGCTGACTTATCATCCACTCTACAAATGGTGACTTTTTTTTTTTTTTGGTCTTAGCACTTTTGTCTCCTTGCTCCTTTCTTTAGCCTAAGGGAATTAGGTGATTGCAAGGGTCAGAATGTGAAACGCTGTTACCATGGAGACCAGAAGCTACTTAGCTCCTGTTCAGGCTGCTTTCCCCCCCTCTCTAACCAGCTGTTATTGCACCAAAAAATTTTTACCAAGTGGAAATATGAACCTTTGAAATCTTTCCCTTTAGCTTTAGTTTGTATGTTAGAGGAATGCCACCAAATGCTTTTCATTAGTTTGAGACAAAGTGCTAAGAAAACGTTGGGTTTGGGGTGGTGAAAATTCCTGTCACCATGGTGTTTGGCTTTTGGATTTGTAGTTATTTTGTGTTGAGCTTTTGGTTAGCATATTATAATCATGAATGGGAAGACATGGAATGCTTTTAATGTATTCACCTCCTCCTATGAGAGGAGATGGAAATGTTGGCAATTGCAAATTGTTTATAAAATTCTATCCACCCTTTTGAGTACCTGCTTTATCCAGGCACTCTTCCAAGTGCTTTACATATATTATTTTATGTAACATTATATTAAACAATGAGATGGATTTTGTTATGTCCATCTTACAGGTGAGAAAACTGAAGCACACTGAGCTTAAATGACTTATGTGTGCAGTGATGAAACTAGGAGTGGATCCTGGCTCACAGAGCCCGTACTTGGACCATGATCACTGCCCCAGAGAAACTACTGCTGAATCAACTGTGTGTGTTGTGACAGTGCTGCTCTGTAACTATAATTAAGGTCTGTTCCTGTCAGACGTGAGGGTGTAAGTCACAAGGCTAACCCAACAGTTATTTGAGCAGGTTGTACAATCTCCTAGATTAAGGGAGCAGCTGACCCCTCAGGCGCTGCACTCCATCTCTCGGTGCAGCTCTGATTTCAGCAGCAGCTGCGGTGGGCAGGTCTCTGGAAGTTCCGTCTCAACTCAATGCAGCCAGCCTCCACCTGGAGGCCAGTTTTGGATCTTCCTGTTGTTTCCTCCAGGGTCTTCGCTGACACTCTAGGAGCTTCTTCCATTGTGTGCAAAAGCAGCCAGAAATCGTGGGAGAGTTAAATGGCCAGAGGCAACTCTCAGCCAATGAGAGTGGGGGAGGAGGAGTAGAGCACAAATGCTCCAGCCTTCGCATTGTCAGTTGGATGATTCTAGAAGGCATTCTGTATGCTTCTCAGAGGCCCTGGTAGAATCAAGAATCCTTCTTGGAGGAATCCAAGTCTTACTCTTTACACTTCTGCTCCTGTTTCCTGGGCTCAGCTCCTATATAAGCTACCTTCTCCCAAGTCTCTGTTTCAGGTTCTGATTTCTGGGGGGATTCAAACTAAGAGATGTTTATATGCCTTCAAAATTGTGATGATGCAATACTGAGAGCACAGCCACCAAGGACGTGATCAAATCTGTGTGGTCAAGACACACTTGTGTGTGTTTGGATCCAGGCTCTGTCACTTACATACCTTATAACACTGTCAGTTAACCGAATATTCTGAGCCTCATAATGTCAAATGGAAAAATGGGGAAAACACTACTACCTCACAGGATTGCTGTGAGCTTGCCCAGAACCCTGACCTACCAGTCTCGGTGTGGCTCTGATTCTCCCCTCACGCTTAGGTTCCCCACCCTCCAAGACCAGGTGTTAGTTGATGCTAAATTGTGTAGAGGGAAGAGTGTGACATGGTCGTGAAGATGCGTGTGTGGCAAATGAGAACTCAGAACATCCATTTCTCTTCTGAGAGAACAAGGTGAACTAAATGTTGACTAGAGATGTCTGTTCATAGTGAATGGGAACGGGAGGTGGATGAGTGTGGAATGGCTCTAGAGTTGTCACAGAAACAGGTGGTCCAGCCAATCAGTGAAGAGGTTTGTGTTCATCCAGGAACTCTTCAAATTGTCCCTAGGATTGTATAAGTGAACTGCATAAGCATAGCTGGTAAGGCGGTGCTCTGTGTCCACCATGCAACCCCAACTCTACCTTGCTCAAAGAAAGCTTCTCTTGCACACACGGTCTTTACAGCTTCAAAGCGAGTAGCAGGTATGTATTATCTATCAAAACAAGCTCCCTCCTCTGCTTTTGCAAATAGCAAGAGAGGCAGTGGGGATGGCAATCATGACTGACATGTGTATTACTCTTCCCAGATTTCTAAGGAGTTTTATGTTCACTGACCCATTTGATCCTGTATGACAGGCAGCCTTGGCTTTACTACATCTGTATCACAAAGGAGAACACTGAGGCACAGGAGGATTTGCTCAAGGTCACACAAGTGACAAATACTTAAAATGAACCTAGATTCGTGAGCCTTCTGTGTAACTTTTTCCTATCTGCTAAGGCCTGGCCCAGAGGTAGACTGGAAGAGGATAAAAAACCTCACTGACCTCACTGTCAGTTGCTCTGGAACTTGGAAGAAGTCCTGCTGGTCCTTTTGGAGGTCAGGTTGAAGTGCTATTTGTGGCTCCCACTCTTCTCCATCCTTACTTCCATTTCTGCCTTTATCAAAACCAAATTCTTTTTTTGCAGCACGGATTTTTCTCCATTAAACCATTCTGAAGTTAATTTACCCTCACAAATTAACATATGTGTGTGTGGGTACTATATCGCTTTAGTCATGTCCAACTCTTTGTGACTCTGGACTGTGGCCCGTCAGGCTCCTCTCCATGAGATTCTCCAGGCAAGAATACTGGAGTGGTTTGCTGTGCCCTCCTCCAGGGGATCTTCCTGACCCAGCGATTGAACCTGTGCCTCTTACCTCTCCTGCATTGGCAGGTGGGTTCTTTATCACTAGCTCCACCTAGGAAGCCCATATTAATATATATCTCTCTTCAATGCCCACATTACTGATTCTCGGAGTTAATGAATAAGGTACCATGATGTAATTTCTAAGAAATTATGTAGTTGGTCATCAAGGTGACCAACATGTATTTATGATATATATTTGGCCATGGCATTAGGAAGCGATAAACTGGAAAGTAAGTAGCAGATACAATCAGTATATGAACACAAACAGATAACTCAGTAAACATTGTAATAAAACATGTGTTTGGGGAGTGGAACAAATTTTAATTATAAAGTAGGGATGAGAAGATTGCATGTATTATTGCTTTTATATTTACAAGACTACGAAGCAGATATTATCCTACTTTTTTAATAGAGTGGAAAATTGGGACATAAAATGTCTTTAGTCATCTTTCCAAAATCAAATAGCTGGTGTTATAGAAAGGATTTGAGCTCAGTTTTAATTCCAAATCTTATTGGCTTAAACAATGCACCAAATTACTTCATCCTTAGGAGTTATAAAATACTTTCCATTTGCTCTTATCTACATTTATTTGCATCTTTAAAGTATAAAGTAGAAAGTGGGGTTATCGGATCAAAATGAACAAAGTGATTATTATCTAAGTAATTTTTTCAGTTCATATCTGTCTATTGTATTGGCCTAGGTATTAGGAAAAAATTATCTCCTTTTGAATCTTCTGCTGGAAAACACCAACATGTTTTCTGTGACCCACGTGTGCCAGATTTATGTTTTAATTGAATGTCAGGTTCACATTTGGTTGATGAAATATGGCTTATTTTTTAAGTTTCACTTTGACTATTAACACTTTTAAGAAATTTTTATTTCTCCCTCTTTATATCCATAATATTTTGTCAACTTTTTATGTATGAAGCAGAATTTTTATACATGACTCTATTCCCCTCAGACAAGGGTTTATAGAAGACAGTGTCATATTCAGTACATATTTTTACCCTTTATGATGCCTTGCCTGGAGTCTTACGCATGATAAGTATACTATAGACAATTATTGAAATGAGAGCAAATACTTTCTCTTAGTTTAAAACTCTTTTTTAGCTTTGCCTTAAATGGAGAAAATTCTATTCTGAATTTAAGTTTTGCATTGGTCTTTCTTTAAGGAATTGCAGAAAAGAAAAGCTCTAAAAGAGAGATGTAGGAAAAAAAAACCCCACAAACCTATATTGATTAGATGATTTAAGCCTCCCAGACTTTCCCAAAGTTTGTGTAATCATCTCTTTTTTGGCTTTAATAGTAATTTGGGCCAGATATTTATTAAAGTCTTAACTTCTGATGCTTAGGTTTTACTCCTGCAGGAGATGCACCCTGCTGGGCTGGCACCGTGTCCAGTGTTACTAAGGGCTGTTTGTTATCACCCTGTGCAAGTTGAATTGTATTTTATGAAAAATGGATAGAATATCAGGCCCAAAATAGATTGTGTTAACTCACTGGGTTCATTTATTTGCATCTTTAAAACCATTTTGGAGAAAAGATAATCTAATCTGAAGTGCTCGAGAATGACAGATCTTACATATTGTGCCGCTGCTGCTGCTGAGTCCCTTCAGTCGTGTCCGACTCTGTGCGACCCAGAGACAGCAGCCCACCAGGCTCCCCCATCCCTGGGATTCTCCAGGCAAGAACACTGGAGTGGGCTGCCATTTCCTTCTCCAATGCATGAAAGTGAAAAGTGGAAGTGAAGCCACTCAGTCGTGTCTGACCCTCAGTGACCCCATGGACTGCAGCCTTCCAGGCTCCTCTGTCCATAGGATTTTCCAGGCAAGAGTACTGGAGTGGGGTGCCATTGCCTTCTTCATTACATATTGTAAATAATGACAAAAATATCAATTTACGTAATACTAGAGTGCTAAGAATTAAGAAAAAATTCTTTCCCTTTCACTAAAATTAGAATGAATATTTCTTTGTTTACTTATTCATTAACATTTTTTCTTTATTTATTCCCTGCCCTTTCTCTTCAAGGGAGCTTTGAATTTCTTCAGTTGCTTCTTTTGCATATTGGTTAGAATCAACTCAATGCTTTAAAAGCCAGTTGGCCTCAGATCTTTTGGTTGGTCATTTCCCTGAAGTCTTTCTTTTGAAGAAGGAGTTAAAATGGCACTCCTTCTGCTCAGAGAAATACTCACTGGTGTGCAGTTACTCTAGTGAGTAACTGCAATAATTTCATAAGTTGAATGACTGTAAATTTGGACAATTATTATAATAATATAATACTATTTTATTTTGTAGTTAAAATGGATAGTATTGTGGTATGTTTTCTTAGAAAAGGCTTGTGGGAGAAGGCAATGGCAACCCACTCCAGTACTCTTGCCTGGAAAGTCCCAAGGATGGAGGAGCCTGGTGGGCTGCAGTCCATGGGGTCGCTAAGAGTCGGACACGACTGAGTGACTTCACTTTCATGCATTGGAGAAGGAAATGGCAACCCACTCCAGTGTTCTTGCCTGGAGAATCCCAGGGACGGGGGAGCCTGGTGGGCTGCCGTCTCTAGGGTCGCACAGAGTCGGACACGACTGAAGCGACTTAGCAGCAGGAGCAGCACATCTTATAGGATACCCGAGTCCTCTATGTTTCCACCTCTCCTCGTGCTTCTCCTTTTTCCCATTGAATCTATTTATTTCTGGCAGTGCTAGGTCTTCGTGGTGCGGGCTTCTCTCTAGGCGCAGCAAGCAGGCGCTGCTCTCTGCTGCACTGCCCAGGCTTCTCCCTGTGGCAGCTTCCCCTGCTGCAGAGCATGGGCTCTAGGGCACAGGCTCCATAGCTGTGGTGCTGGGCTTATTTGCTCCACAGCATGTGGGATCTTCCTGAAGCAGGGATCCAACTCACGTCTCCTGTGTGGGCAGGCAGACTCTTTACCACTGAGTCACCAGGGAAATCCTCCAGGTGCTTCTTGCATCTCAAATACAAGGCTCTATTTTGTTGACCCATCAGTTGATGATCCTTATCACTGGGTGTGCTGTAGAGTCACAGGCATTCTGCTCTGTGAAAAACCATGCATTGTGTGGTGCTTTCTAGCAAGCTCCAAGGAAGGAGGAAGATAAAGCTCAGTTCGGTTCAGTCGCTCAGTCATGTCCGACTCTTTGTGACCTCATGAATCCCAGCACGCCAGACCTCTCTGTCCATCACCAGCTCCCGGAGTTCACTCAGACTCACGTCCATCGAGTCAGTGATGCCATCCAGTCATCTCATCCTCTGTCGTCCCCTTCTCCTCCTGCCCCCAATCCCTCCCAGCATCAAAGTCTTTTCCAATGAATCAACTCTTCTCATGTACTGGCCAAAGTACTGGAGTTTCATCTTTAGCATCATTCTTTCCAAAGAACACCCAGGGCTGATCTCCATCAGAATGGACTGGTTGGATCTCCTTGCAGTCCAAGGGACCCTCAAGAGTCTTCTCCAACACCACAGTTCAAACACATCAATTCTTCAGTGCTCAGCCTTCTTCACAGTCCAACTCTTACATCCATACATGACCACTGGAAAAACCATAGCCTTGACTAGACGGACCTTAGTCGGCAAAGTAATGTCTCTGCTTTTGAATATGCTATCTAGGTTGGTCATAACTTTTCTTCCAAGGAGTAAGCGTCTTTTAATTTCATGGCTGCAGTCACCATCTGCAGTGATTTTGGAGCCCCCCAAAATAAAGTCTGACACTGTTTCCACTGTTTCCCCATCTATTTCCCATGAAGTGATGGGACCAGATGCCATGATCTTCGTTTTCTGAATGTTGAGCTTTAAGCCAACTTTTTCACTCTCCTCTTTCACTTTCATCAAGAGGCTTTTTAGTTCCTCTTCACTTTCTGCCATAAGGGTGGTGTCATCTGCATATCTGAGGTTCTTGATATTTCTCCCGGCAATCTTGATTCCACCTAGTGCTTCTTCCAGCCCGTGTTTCTCATGATGTACTCTGCATATAAATTAAAAAAGCACTATGACAATATACAGCCTTGATGTACTCCTTTTCCTATTTGGAACCAGTCTGGTGTTCCATGTCCAGTTCTAACTGTTGCTTCCTGACCTGCATACAGATTTCTCAAGAGGCAGGTCAGGTGGTCTGGTATTCATATCTTTCAGAATATTCCACAGTGTATTGTGATCCACACAGTCAAAGGCTTTGGCATAGTCAATAAAGCAGAAATAGATGTTTTTCTGGAACTCTCTCGCTTTTTCCATGATCCAGTGGATGTTGGCAATTTGATCTCTGGTTCCTCTGCATTTTCTCAAACCAGCTTGAACATCTGGAGGTTCACAGTTCACGTATTGCTGAAGTCTGGCTTGGAGAATTTTGAGCATTACTTTACTAGCATGTGAGATGAGTGCAATTGTGTGGTCGTTTGAGCATTTTTTGGCATTGCCTTTCTTTGGGATTGGAGTGAAAACTGACACTTTCTAGTCCTGTGGCCACTGCTGAGTTTTCCAAATTTGCTGGCATATTGAATAAGTACAGCACTTTCACAGCATCATCTTTTAGGATTTGAAAGAGCTCAACTGGAATTCCATCACCTCCACTAACTTTGTTTGTAGTGATGCTTCCTAAGGCTTACTTGACTTTGGACTCCAGGATATCTGGCTCTAGGTATGTGATCACACCATGGTGATTATCTGGGTCATGAAGATCTTTTTGTACAGTTCTTCTGTGTATAGTTGCCACCTCTTCCTAATATCTTCTGCTTCTGTTCGGTCCATACCATTTTTGTCCTTTATTGAGCCCATCTTTGCATGAAATGTTCCCTTGGTATCTCTAATTTTCTTGAAGAGATCTCTAGTCTTTTCCATTCTGTTGTTTTCCTCTATTTCTTTGCATTGACCACTGAGGAAGCCTTTCTTATCTCTTTTGCTATTCTTTGGAACTCTGAATTCAGACGCTTGTATCTTTCCTTTTCTCCTTTGCTTTTTACTTCTCTTCTTTTCACAGCTATCTGTAAGGCCTTCTCAGACAGCCATTTTGCTTTTTTGCATTTCTTTTTCTTGGGGATGGTTTGATCCATGTTTCCTGTACAATGTCACGAACCTCCGTCCATAGTTCATCAGGCACACTGTCTATCAGATAAGGGTGGTGTCATCTGCATATCTGAGGTTATCGATATTTCTCCTGGCAATCTTGATTCCAGCTTGTGCTTCATCCAGCTCAACGTTTTTCATGATGTACTCTGTACAGAAGTTAAATAAGCAGGTTGACAATATACATCCTTGACATACTCTTTTCCCCATTTGGAACCAGTCTGTTGTACCATGTCCAGTCCTAACGTTGCTTCCTGACCTGCATACAGATTTCTCAAGACGTGGGTCAAGTGGTCTGGTGTTCCCACAAGAGGCAGGTCAGGTGGTCTGGTATTTTCCACAGTTTGTTGTGATCCATACAGTCAAAGGCTTTGGTGTAATCAATAAAGCAGAAGTAGATGTTTTTCTGGAACTCTCTTGCTTTTTCCATGATCCAACAGATGTTGGCAATTTGATCTCTGGTTCCTCTGCCTTTTCTAAAACCAGCTTGAACATCAGGAAGTTCACAGTTCACGTACTGTTGAAGCCTAGCTTGGAGAATTTTGAGCATTACTTTACTAGTGTGTGAGATGAGTGCAACTGTGTGGTTGTTCGAGCATTCTTTGGCATTGCCTTTCTTTGTGATTGAAATGAAAACTGACCTTTTCCAGTCATGTGGCCACTGCTGAGTTTTCCAAATTTGCTGAAATATTGAGTGCAGCACTTTCACAGCATCATCTTTCAGGATTTGAAATAGCTCAACTGGAATTTTATCACCTCCACTATCTTTGTTTGTAGTGATGCTTTCTAAGGCCCCCTTGACTTCACATTCCAGGATGTCTGGCTCTAGGTGAGTGATCACACCATCTTGGATATCTGGGTCATGAAGATCTTTTTTGTATATTTGTCCTGTGTATTCTTGCTGCCTCTTCTTAATATCTTCTGCTTCTGTTAGGTCCATACCATTTATGTCCTTTATTGTGCTCATCTTTGCATGAAATGTTTCCTTGATATCTCTAATTTTTTTGAAGAGATCTCTAATCTTTCCCATTCTGTTGTTTGCCTCTATTTCTTTGCATTGATCACTGAGGAAGGCTTTCTTATCTCTTTTGCTATTCTTTGAAACTCTGCATTCAAATAGATATATCTTTCCTTTTCTTCTTTTTTCCTTTTCTCCTTTGGTGGAGAGTTCTGACCAAATATGTTCCACTGGAGAAGGGAATGGCAAACTACTTCATTATTCTTGCCTTGAGAACCCCATGAACAGTATGAAAAGACAAAAAGATATGACACTGAAAGATGAATGCCCCAGGTTGATAGGTGCCCAATATGCTACTGGATAAGAAAGGAGAAATAACTCCAGAAAGAATAAAGAGATGGACCCAAAGCAAAAACAACACCCAGTTGTGGATGTGGCAGGTAATGGAAGTAAAGTCCAATGCTGTAAAGAGCAATATTGCCGAGGAACCTGGAATGTTAAGTCCACGAATCAAGGCAAACTGGAAGTGGTCAAACAAAAGATGGCAAGAGTGAATATCTACATTCTAGGAAATAGTGACTGGAATGGGTGAATTTAACTCAGATGACCATTATATCTACTACTGTGGGCACAGATCCCTTAGAAGAAATGGAGTAGCCATCATAGTCAACAAAAGAGTCTGAAATGGAGTACTTGGATGCAATCTCCAAAGTGACAGAATGATCTCTGTTCATTTCCAAGGCAAACCGTTCAGTATCACAGTAATCCAAGTCTATGCCCCAACCAGTAATGCTGAAGAAGCTGAAGTTGAATGGTTCTATGAAGACCTACAAGACCTTCTAGAACAAACACCCAAAAAGGTGTCCTTTTCATTATAGGGGACTGGAATGCAAAAGTAGGAAGTCAAGAACTACATGGAGTAACAGGCAAATTTGGCCTTGGAGTACAAAATGAAGCAGGTCAAAGACTAACAGAGTTTTGCCAAGAGAACGCACTGGTCATAGCAAACACCCTCTTTAAACAACACAAGAGAAGACTCTATTCATGGACATCACCAGATGGTCAACACTGAAATCAGATTGATTATATTCTTTGCAGCCAAAGATGGAGAAGCTCTATACAGTCAACAAAAACAAGACTGGGAGTTGATTGTGACTCAGATCATGAACTCCTTATTGCCAAATTCAGGCTTAAGTTGAAGAAAGTAGGGAAAACCACTGGACCATTCAGGTATGCCCTAAATCAAATCCCTTATGATTATACAGTGGAAGTGAGAAATAGATCCAAGGGATTAGATCTGATAGACAGAGTGCCTGAAAAACTGTGGATGGAGGTTCGTGACATTGTATAGGAGGCATTGATCAAGACCATTCCCAAGGAAAAGAAATGCAAAAAGGCAAAATGGTTGTCTGATGAGGGCTTACAAACAGCTGAGAAAAGAAGAGAAGCTAATGGCAAAGGAGAAAAGGAAAGATGTATGTATACCTATGGCTGATTCATGTTGATATTTGGCAGAAACCAGTAAAATTCTATAATGCAATTATCTTTCCACTGGAAAAAAAAATTAAAAAAAGGCATCAGAAAGAGATAAAGAGAAGGACCTTATAACAAAAAGTTAAGAATTAAGGAAAATAGAAGTGACATCAAAATTTGAATAAGAGGTGTTC
>SJYQ01096199.1:410312-423834 GCA_006410935.1 Redunca redunca | reverse complement strand
ATTTGAAATGGAATAGAAAAATGATAATTTATACCCATGCATATGATGGCAAAATGTAAGAAAAACTAAATCTAAGAAAATATTCTAATAGCTTCTAGAGATTAAAAGAAGATCCTCTCCATCTCACAAGGATTTTGTTGTTATCAAATTGTGCAATATCAATGTTGAATAATAGAAAACTACTTTTAGAGTATTGAATAAAAAGACATTTGAATATAGAATTTTTCCAGCCAGATTATTTAAATGCACAGGAAAAAGAAAACATGACATATATAATGCTTCAGAAGATTTAACACACAATAAGCCTTTTTGAAAATACTCTAGGAAAAGAATCAGAAAACTCTGGGCCTTGGGTCAAAAATGATTGTGAACTGTATACCACATGTTTTTGTAAATAACGTTTCACTGAATTCAGTGCCATACATTCACTATGTATCATCTATGGCTTTTTTCCTGCTGTGATGGCAGAGCTGAGCAATTACAATAGATGGCATGATCTATAAGCCTAAGACATTTGCTGTCTGATCCTTTATAGAGAAGTTTGCTAACTCCTGCTCTAGGACAGAGAGTTCAGGCAAGAAGAGAAATAAATCTAGAATAGTTTGAGATAAGGGAAGCTAACAGAGTGACTATCTTGGTAAGCTTCACTGTTTAAACAATGAAAATTGAAAACGAACTGAAGTATATCCCAGACAATCCAGATCTAGAGCATCTTATATGACTGCCTTGCTGTGGAGGGGCAGAGGTGGTAAGTGCGTGCCAAAGCTTTCACAGTGTGCTAAGTCATTCCAGACATGTCCAGCTCTTTGCAACACTATGGACTGTAGCCAGCCAGGTTCCTCTGTCCGTGGGATTCTCTAGGCAAGAATACTCGAGCGGGTTGCCATGACCTCCTTCAGGGGACCTTCCTGACCCAGGGATAGAACCTGGGTCTCTTGTGTCTCCTGCATTGGCAGGTTGGTTCTTTACCACTAGCACCACCTGTCTTGTTCTGGCAACACTGTGGCATGGAAGGTCACGAGTCTGTGCTGCTTAATGGCATCACACAGGAGAGGCATCATTTACATTACAGAAACATCTCAGAGAGTTACTTAGAGCCTGAGTTCTGGTCCTCACATCACTGTGTGACTAGCTAATGGCTGGAATGGAAGTGAGATCTAGGCTGAGTGGGCCCCCTGAGCTGCCCAGAGGAGGACGGGAGCACTAGTGTGTGTGTATCCAGGGAGATAGGGCTGCTGCCTGCCAGGGCTCCAGAAACACCCCCAGGCTAATTCAATTTCTTTTTCTCAGGGCGGGTTGCCTTTCTCTAATTCACACAGATTTGCATTGTGAGCTAGTTCCTGACATTATAAAAGGGAACAATCTAGCTATGGATAGGCTTAAAAATGATAGGAAAAAGTAAACAGATATGTGTCATCAATAAATTAGTGGCAACTACCACAAGAACAGAAATAAATCAGCAAAAGAATAGTTTGTTCATCCAATGGCAAATAGGCAAGGAGAGGGTGGGAAGTAAGGAAACATGGTAACTAAGGGTGTAAAATAGTCTGTCAGTAATAAATCCAAATGTATCAGTGATTAAAATAAATGTAAATGCATAAAACTGATTGATCCAAAGACACAGATGCTCAGATTAGATTTTAAAATGATGATTGTTAGGCAAGAGAATCAAGTAACTGTATCTCCATGGAAACATAAACTCAACATGGTAGTTGTCAAGTGATAGTTATAACTGTGCTTTATTTTTGATATTGAATTAATTATTCAGAATCAAAGCAATTTAAAATATCCTGGAATCAGAGGTAGACATCTCAAGATTTTACCTTCCAGTTAATGATTTGTTCCAGCAGTGACTCTGCTTAGCAGTCTTAATATGACTTGCTGATAGAAAAGAAAACTCACAAGATAATTTTCAAGAGAATGTTTCACATGGAAAAATTTCTGCAAAATGTAATGAAACAATACAAAATATCATAATTCAGGAAGTGGAATTTTGATTAACTTGCTCAGAACCAGATCTGTCAGAAAAGAGCTGTCAGCTATGACACAGGATGATGAAAATGTATGTTGAATCACAGAGAAATTATCTCACCTGTTTTGCAGAAAAGTTGACTCATTCCTTACGAAGGACAGAGAAACTATAATTCAATGAGTCCTTTGTTACATGACTGCTTGTTCAAAATATTGGTAGATTTTTCCTATAAATTCAATTTTGTTCTGCTTAGTTTTTTGTTTTTAGGTTACAAACTACTGACTATAATGTACTTTTGTTCCAGACAGCAGGAACAGAAAACTTCCCCTGTTCTACGATTAAAAACCACATAAAAAAGAATGAGAGCACACAATGGGCAATATATGTTTGGAGAATAATTATGAATTTCCAGCAGGAATGAGCACTTATTTCAAAAGTATATCTTAGTGCTAAAATGTAAAGTCATAGATGGCACATTCTGGTTTTTGGAGCTGGCGAAACAAAAGCTATTCTAAACGGTACTTACTGAGATTGATCACCACTTTGGTCCTTCACAATGTTGTCTAATATCGAAGAATGTTTACACTGCATAATTGCAAAATTTCCACTGCTCTGCTGTATCTGTACTGGTAATGGGAGAGAAAGATTACCGTCAGGGACTAGTCATTATTTCAGTATCCTGTTCATCTGAAAATGTTTTCTACAATAAAATGATTAAACTTCCAAGTATCTCAATGCCATGAACATTTATGGCTAGAGAAATGGGAAAAAAACAAACAAACTAGTTTTTTACTTTACAAAGGATACTTAACAAGAAGCCAGATCAAGCTATTCCTATTGGTTAACACAATCAAGATGGTAAAAGACAAGACATATCTGTGACAACAGAAGAGTCTGGAAGCCAACTCTGTTAGACTCAGAGGTATAGTCAGCATCTTGTGTCCAATCGTAAGTTAGATTAAGCCTAGAGACATGGTGGAAGCAGAAAAAGGAACTATTGAAAGACTGGCTTGTGAGGACAGGGCATCTCGTGAGTTAAACCCTCAGCAGAATTGGGAAGAGGGGAGAAATTCTGAAGATCTCTTAGTGATATGACTAGCATTTTAGCCCTATTTACTGAGGACAGCAAGAAATCTTATGATTATTGTTTAATATTGCTGAAGCCCATTTGAAAAAGGTAAGTTCTGTGCACTTGACATTCTGCTGGAGATAATTAACTACAAAATTTCTAACAGTGTTGGCTTGTTAGGCTAAATTTTGGTTGCTTCATTCTAGCAAACAATATCAACATTTAATCAGAGATCTTTCGAAATATATGTTATATATTTTTTACTTCTCATTTGAAAACTATTTATCGAAAATGAACTATATGTCAGGAATTTTTCTTGGTGCAAGAATTAACTTTAATTAGAATGAAGTCCGTCTATTCAAGGAATTAACATTTTAGTGTGGAGATAGGAAAATGAAAAAGCAATTACAATATGATATATACTTTTGGATGTTTGGTGAGTCCATAGGAGGGTCAACTTGATATCTAAGATCTGGGAAGGCTGCCTGGAAAAAATGCTATTGTTCACTGAGATATGAAGCATGTATGTGACTAGCCAGGTGAAGGTCATTGAGGGAAGTTAGAATGTAAAGAAGTGTATTCCAAGCAGAGAAAACTATGCAAGGAGTAGTGGCTAGAAAAATTATGGTGGATCCCAGCAACCATATGGAATTCATTATAATTTAGGAAAAGGGCGGTAGGTTGGAGGAAGAAGAAAAAAAAGAGGATATTATTAGAACTACTTGATAATCTACGGTAAGAGTTTGATGGTTATTTTGAGGTGCTAACCTGCCATCTTCTTGGCCTGCCATCTCCCCAATTAAACTCTCTTCCTTGTCTCGACACCTTGTCTCTTGGATTCATTGGGTTATCATGCAGCGAGCATATAGAGCTTGGACTTGGTAACTAGCCTGGCTTAGCCAGCCAGGAGCCTTGCTACTCGAGGCTAGCCGGCCCATCCGGGAATATTGATTGGCGCAAGACCCTAGCAGGTGCTGGGAACATTTGTTGTCCTGAGGTTCTTTCCTTCAAGATTCCCTAAAGTGGCACTACTGCCTCCAGTGCTTGGCAGTTGAGACAAGGAACCGACAAACGTCTACAGTTGACGGACTCAGATTTTGTTTGTTGGAGAGGGTAAAGCTACTGGAGCAGCAAGCGGTGGCTGCATGGTGCTGGAGAGGTGAGTGGCAGAGAAGAGATACCCCGCGTCCAAGGTAAGGAGCAGCAGCTGCGCTTTGCTGGAGCAGCCATGAAGAAATACCACATGTCCAAGGTAAGAGAAACCCCAGTAAAATGGTAGGCGCTGAGAGAGGGCATCAGACGAGGACAGACTGAAACCACAATCACAGAAAACTAACCAATCTAATCATATGGACCACAGCCTTGTCTAATTCAATGACACTAAGCCGTGCTGTATAGGGCCACCCAAGACAGATGGGTCATGGTGGAGAGTTCTGACAAAATGTGGTCCACTGGAGAAGGGAATAGCAAACCACTTCAGTATTCTTGCCTTGAGAACCCAATGAACAGTATGAAAAGGCAAAAACAACAACAACAAAAAAAATAGGACACTGAAAGATGAACTCCCCAGGTTGGTAGCTGCCCAATATGCTATTGGTGATCAGTGGAGAAATAACTCCAGAAATAATGAAAAGACAGAGCCAAAGCAAAAACAAAACCGAGTTGTGGATGTGACTGGTGATAGAAGCAAAGGTCTGATGCTGTAAAGAGTAATATTGCATAGGAACCTGGAATGTCAGGTCCATGAACCAAGGCAAATTGGAAGTGGTCAAACAGGAGATGGCAAGAGTGATCGTAGACATTTTAGGAATCAGAAAACCAAAATGTATTGGAATGGGTGAATTTAACTCAGATGACCATTATATCTACTACTGTGGGCGGGAATCCCTTAGAATAAATGGAGTAGCCATTATAATCAACAAAAGAGTCCAAAATGCAGTACTTGGATGCAATCTCCAAAACGACAGAATGATCTCTGTTCATTTACAAGGCAAACTGTTCAATATCACAGTAATCCAAGTCTATGCCCCGATCAGTAATGCTGAAGAAGCTGAAGTTGAACTTCATCTGAGCTGGTTCTATGAAGCTGAACTTCATAGAACTGGTTCTATGAAGACCTACAAGACCTTTTAGAACTAACACCCCTAAAAGATGTCCTTTTCATTATAGGGGATTGGAATGCAAAAGTAGGATTCAAGAAACACCTGAAGTAATTGGCAAATTTGGCTTTGGAGTAAGGAATGGAGCAGGGCAAAGGCTAATAGAGTTTTGCCAAGAAAATGCACTGGTCATAGCAAACACCCTCTTCCAACAACACAAGAGAAGACTCTACACATGGACATCACCAGATGGCCAATACCGAAATCAGACTGATTATATTCTTTGCAGCCAGAGATGGAGAAACTCTATACAGTCAGCAAAAACAAGACCAGGAGCTGACTGTGGCTCAGATCATGAACTCCTTATTGCCAAATCCAGACTTAAATTGAGTAAAGTAGGGAAAACCACTAGACCATTCATGTATGTCCTAAATCAAATCCCTTATGATTATACAGTTGAAGTGAGAAACAGAGCCAAGGGATTAGATCTGATAGACAGAGTGCCTGATGAACTATGGATGGAAATTCATGACATTGTACAGAAGACAGGGATCAAGACCATCCCCAAGAAAAATAAATGCAAAAAAGCAAAATGGCTGTCTGTGGAGGCCTTACAAATAGCTGTGAAAAGAAGAGAAGTAAAAAGCAAAGGAGGAAAATAAAGATATACACATTTGAATGCAGAATTCCAAAGAATAGCAAGAAGAGATAAGAAAGCTTTCCTCAGTGATCAGTGCAAAGAAATAGAGGAAAACAATAGAATGGGAAAGACTAGAGTTCTCTTCAAGAAAAATAGAGATACCAAGGAAACATTTCATGCAATGATGGGCACAATAAAGGACAGAAATGGTATGGACCTAACAGAAGAAGAAATTAAGAAGAGGTGGCAAGAATGCACAGCAGGACTGTACAAAAAAGATCTTCACGACCCAGATAACCACAATGGTATGATCACTCACCTAGAGCCAGACATCCTGGAATGTGAAGTCAAGTGGGCTTTAGAAAGAATCACTACGAACAAAGCTAGTGGAGGCGATGGAATTCCAGTTGAGCTATTTCAAATCCTAAAAGATGATGCTATGAAAGTGCTGCACTCAATATTTCAGCAAAATTGGAAAACTCAGCAGTGGCCACAGCACTGGAAAAGTCAGTTTTCATTCCAATCCCAAAGAAAGGCAATGGAAAAGAATGCTCAAACTACCTCACAATTGCACTCATCTCACATGCTAGTAAAGTAATGCTTAAAATTCTCCAAGCCAGGCTTCAGCAATATGTGAACCGTGAACTTCCAGATGTTCAAGCTGGTTTGAGAAAAGGCAGAGGAACCAGAGATCTAATTGCCAACATCCACTGGATCATCAAAAAAGTGAGAGAGTTGTAGAAAACCTCTATTTCTGCTTTATTGACTATGCCAAAGCCTTTGACTGTGTGGATCACAAGAAACTCTGGAAAATTCTAAAAGAGATGGGAATACCAGATTACTTGAACTGCCTCTTGAGAAACCTGTGTGCAGGCCAGGAAGCAATGGATAGAACTGGACGTGGAACAACAGACTGGTTCCAAATAGGAAAAGGAGTATGTCAAAGCTGTATATTGTCACCCTGCTTGTTTAACTTATATGCAGAGTACATTATGAGAAACGCTGGGCTGGAAGAAGCACAAGCTGGAATCAAGATTGCCGGGAGAAATATCAATAACCTCAGATATGCAGATGACACCACCCTTATGGCAGAAAGTGAAGAAGAACTAAAAAGCCTCTTGATGAAAGTGAAAGAGGAGAGTGAAAAAGTTGGCTTAAAGCTCAACATTCAGAAAACTAAGATCATGGCATCTGGTCCCATCACTTCATGGGAAATAGATAGGGTAACAGTGGAAACAGTGGCTGACTTTATTTTGTGGGGCTCCAAAATCACTGAAGATGGTGACTGTAGCCATGAGATTAAAAGACGCTTTCCTCCTTGGAAGAAAAGTTATGACCAACCTAGACAGCATATTGAAAAGCAGAGCCATTACTTTGTCAACAAGGGTACAGCTAGTCAAGGCTATTGTTTTCCCAGTGATCATGTATGAATGTGAGAGTTGGGGACTATAAAGAAACCTGAACGCTGAAGAATTGATGCTTTTGAACTGTGGTGTTGGAGAAGACTCTTGAAAGTCACTTGGACTGGAAGGAATCCAACCAGTCCATCCTAAAGGAGATCAGTCCTGAGTGTTCATTGGAAGGACTGATGTTGAAGCTGAAACTCCAATACTTCGGGCACTTGATGTGAAGAGCTGACTCATCTGAAAAGACCTTGATACTGGGAAAGATTGAGGGCAGGTGGAGAAGGGGATGACAGAGGATGAGATGGTTGGATGGCATCACCAACTCAATGGACATGAGTTTGAGTAAACTCCAGGAGTTGGTGATGGACAGGGAGGCCTGCCATGCTGCGGTTCATGGGGTCTCAAAGAGTCAGACATGATTGAGTAACTGAACTGAAGTAATGGAGTTTGAATTGCATGATAAAGGCCTGGAAGACCCTGGCGGACTTAACTAGGGGATATATGGTTCTATTTGTGCTTTAAGAAGGTCATTTTGGAAGAAGTTTGAAGAGTGACCCAGAAAGGAGAAGACTAGGGGCCAGGACAGAAGTCAGGAAGCTTTGTAGTAAACCAGGTAAGAGATGGAGATGGTCCAATCCAGATGAATACCTGAGAGACTGGGGAGAGATGAGGGAGTTAGGGTGACAGGAGGTGATGCTTGATCAGATACTCTAAGAGGAGAAGGTGAAGCTGATGCCAGAGTTGATGATTTGGGCAACTGGTGGGTGATAATCTGATTCTCTGATACAGGCAAATTGTATTCTCTGTATTTTCTATATTCTCTGATACAGAAAAAGGAGACTGAACTCTCCATCAAACTCTCCATCAAACTCATCAAAGCAAGAATATGATGCTTGCCTTATGCCTGTATTGCCTTCTGTTTCAAGGATTCTATGTTGTTCCTTCACCTTGTACAGTTTGGTTATTTCAAGGCTTCTGCCATTATTTGCACATTTCCCCTTTCTTGCATTGAGAAGTGTTTTGCTTTTACTCCAGTGAGATATATCTCTGTGACAGCGATGAGACTTTAAAGCCTGAGACTCAGTGGCTTAACAGAGCCCAAGTTTATTATTTTACAGTTCTGTAGGTCAGAAGTCTGACAAAAGCCTTGACTGGGCTAAAATCAATCTGTTGGCAGGGTTGTGATCTTTTTTTAAGGGTTCTGAGAGAGAATCCATTTGTTTTTGCCTTTTCCAGCTTCTGAAAGTCACTGACATTTCTTGACTCGTGGCCCTCTTCCTCAAAGCTATCAATGGTGGGAAGAGTCCATTGCATCACTCTGACCTCCTCTTCTGCCTCCCTGCCCCACTTTTGAGAATCCTTGTGTTTGCATTGGGCCTATTGAATAGTCCATGATAGCCACCCTATTCTTTAAGTAAGCTTATTTGTAAATTTAATTCCATTTGCAACTTTAATTCCCAGTTGCCATGGGAATTAAACATATTGATAGATTCCAGGGATTAGTGATTCCCTTACATGTTGGATTCCTGATCTCAGAAGAAGATTTAGCTTTGGCATCAGAGACCAGGCTTGACCATTCAAGGTTCTTATGTGGCAGAAGTTTTGTTACAGTGAAAAGGGGCAGAGAAAGCTTCTGATACAGACATCAGAAGGGGTCAGAGAGTACCCCACTCGCTGGTCTTAGCAAGGGAGCTATATATTTCTTAAATTAGTTACTACAATAAATCAAAAGAATGTCTCAAGAATGTAAAGGTCTTACCAGACCCACTCCCACAATTTACATTTTAAGATACCAGGATTAGTCAGAAGGTTTTCAGGAAGGAGAAACTGTCCTCAAGCAGGATACACTGTTGTTATATAATCACTAGTACAGAGTTTAAACTGAATTGTTTTGTTGTGTAATCATCAGTTCTGGGCTTAAAGAAAAAAGACGTTTTATGGGACTGAGACCAAGGAATGTAGAGGAAATAAAAAAAAAAAAGACAATTGTCCTTTCCTTCTCCTTGAGAATTCTGAACCCCTGTCTCCTCCTCAAGAGCCCCAGACTCCTTTCTCCTTCTTAGGGACCCTGGACTTCTTATCAGCCTACCTAGGAATTGAGTCTTATTAGGACAGGACATCTTTGGGGCGAGGAGGGGGGGGGGGTCATTATTCTGCCTATTGCTCTTATGAAATCCAACACTGTTTTAATTGTTAAGGTTTTTCTTCTGTTTTTCAAATTGATTTCATCAAGGTCATTGGAAATTTCCATATTGCAAAATACAATGGAGAGTTCCCAGTTCTTATCTTGACCTAAGAGCAAGTTTGATTCATGGATGGTTTACTTCTCCTTTATGATCAAGTTTTCACTTGGCTTCTAGGACTATAAATCTTCATGATTTCCCTCTGTTTCATGGGCTACTTCTCAATTTCCCTTGCTATATTCCTATTTATCCTGAACAAGCAATATTAGAATGCCCTTGAAATTTCTTTGACCTTTTCTCTTTGGCATCTATACTCACTTCTTGACAACGTCATTTACTCTTAAGGTTTTAAGTATCACTCATGTGTTGACAATTTTCATACTTTTATCTCCAGGCCTAGACACCTCAAATTTCAGACCTGTATATTCAGCTGCCTCCACTACATCTCTACTTGAAAGTCTAACAAGCATTTCAATGTCAACATATTAAAAACTGAATTCCTGCTCTTCCCACCCAAACCTGTTTCATTTGTGGTTTTTCTTATCTTCAGTTCAGTTCAGTTCAGTCAGTCAGTCGTGTCCAACTCTTTGTGACCCCATGAATCACAGCACACCAGGCCTCCCTGTCCGTCACCAACTCCCGGAGTTTACCTAAACCCATGTGCATCGAGTCAGTGATGGCATCCAGTCATCTCATCCTCTATTGTCCCCTTCTCCTCCTGCCCCCAATCCTTCCCAGCATTAGGGTCTTTTCAATAAGTCAACTCTTTGCATGAGGTGGCCAAAGTATTGGAGTTTCAGCTTCAACATCAGTCCTTCCAATGAACACCCAGGACTGATCTCCTTTAGGATGGACTGGTTGGATCTTCTTGCAGTCCAAGGGACTCTCAAGAGTCTTCTCCAACACCACAGTTCAAAAGCATCAATTCTTCGGTGCTCAGCTTTCTTCACAGTCTAACTCTCACATCCATACATGACCACTGGAAAAACCATAGCCTTGACAAGACAGACTTTTGTTGGCAAAGTAATGTCTGCTTTTCAATATGCTGTCTAGGTTGGTCATAACTTTTCTTCCAAGGAGTAAGCGTCTTTTAATTTCATGGCTGCAATCACTATCTGCAGTGATTTTGGAGCCCCCCAAAATAAAGTTTGACACGGTTTCCACTGTTTCCCCATCTATTTCCCATGAAGTGATGGGACCAGATGCCATGATCTTCATTTTCTGAATGTTGAGCTTTAAGCCAACTTTTAACTCTCCTCCTTCACTTTCATCAAGAGGCTTTTTAGTTCCTCTTCACTTTCTGCCATAAGGGTGGTGTCATCTGCATATCTGAGGTGATTGAGATTTCTCCTGGCAATCTTGATTCCAGCTTGTGCTTCTTCCAGCCCAGCGTTTCTCATGATGTACCCTGCATAGAAGTTAAATAAGCAGGGTGACAATATACAGCCTTGACGTACTCCTTTTCCTATTTGGAACCAGTCTGTTGTCCCATGTTTCTTATCTTGGTTGATGTCAACTCCATAATTTCGGGTTCTTATGACAAAAAGTCTTGGGGTTGTCCTTGAATTCTTTTTTCATCTTTACATCTCATGGTCCCTCTGTCACAGAAACTTCTGTGACTCTGCCTTTGAAATATATCCAGTATTCATCACGTCTCAATACCTTAACAGCTATCCCCTTGGTTTAGAAACTGTTTTCAGGACCTCATGATCTAGATGGTATTGGTGAAAGTTGTTTTGAAACAAGTAGCACCATACTCAGCAGCATGATGTACAAAAATTGAGGAACTTGCTATTCTTTGTTTTTAATTTTTATTGAAGTATAGTTGATTTATGGTGTTGTATTAATTTCTGCTGTAAACTGATTCAGTAATATATGTACATATATATATTCTTTTCCATCATGATTTATTACAGGATATTGAAAATTGTTCCTGTGCTATACAGTAGGATCTTGTTGCTTACCCATCCCATATATAATAGTATGCATTTGCTAACCCCAAACTCCTATTCCATCCCGTCTCCACCCCTCCTCCTCCTTCTTGGCCACCACAAGTCTGAAGAACTTGCTGATCTTCATGTAGGCAAATCTCAATACATTTATCATATCCTTTATATACCTTACAGATTCCTGGATAAATGCACTTTAATGTAAAAATCTTTCTTCAGTTACATTTTCTAAGGTGTTTCATTTCTTAAGAAGAAAAGAAAGTCACCTGACTTTGAAATTTATAGCAGAATTTTATTGCTTTCCATGGCTGGCTAAATCCAGAAAAAAGTCGTGTATGTGTTTCTGGTCAAGGTAGATGCTGATCTGCGTTGATTTAGGTTGCATTTACTTCAGCCTTTATCAGACTATATCAATACTTATCTCTAGTGGTTTGAATAAGAAGCTTAAGTGTTAGATCCTGATTCTATAAGCAGTCAAATGCCAACCTGCAATATTTATTCACTCCTTTATATACCTCCCAAGTATCTAGATAATTCCAGACCACAGTGATATCATTAGGTTAAATTTGATACTCTGAAATAATTTTTAATCATAGAGAAGACTGCTTTTGATTTCATTATCAACTTGATTTCCCATGAATATGGGGAAAGTGAAATGTGCAGCCCAGGCAAAGTTCCTGCTTCCATTGATATGATGAACTGTATCTCCAGGGTTTCTTTTCTGCTACAAAGTTTTGTATTTCTAGTTGCTGGTTCTGATTAAGTTTTTCCTTCCTATGGCATCCTCCTGGGGATTTCTGTTTAAGATAGTCTTAAAAAAATTTTTCTTTGCTATTCTTTAGCTATCTTTCACAAAGCTTTCTTCAGGGTGTTTTTTTTTTTTTTTTTTAAACAGAAGTATTTAAAATTAATCGCTAGGGCTTGCACACTGGATCTCCCATACCAACCCTAATGTTCTCAGAATATTTATGAGAAGGCACAGCTTGTCCTCAGTGATGGTGCTATGTTTTGGCTCTTTTCCAGAAAGATCCATCAAAAGAGACGAAGAAAATCCCTTGAGCTTTCTGAAACAAAACACGAGTAAAAATTTCTATTATGAATAGAAACAGCAACAAATAAAAAGTAAATAAAACTGAAGTACAGAAGGTCTTCATATTCAGAATGATACCTTTGAAAGAGCAATTAGAAGGGAGAGAGAAAAATGACTCTTTTAAGGCACTAGGCACGGGCGGCTGTGACCTGCGCACTAGGCGTGGCCAAGAGGAGCTACCCCACGTCCGAGGCCAGGGGCAGAAGCCGGGAGGACCCCATGCCCTAAAGTGGCTGCCAAGAGGAGTCACCCCACGTCCGACGTCAGGGACGGCAGGGAGGAGCCACCCTGCGCCTGAGGCCAGGGGTGGCAGCTGGGAGGAGCAACCCCACATCCAAGGAGCCGTGGCTGCGCGGGTGCAGGAGGGCCTGGAGGATTTTTCCCACGTTGAAGGTCAGGAAGGGTGGCAGTGAGGAGATACCCTTCATCCAAGGTAAGGAGCAGCTGCTGTGCTTTGCTGGAACAGCCGTGAAGAGATACCCCACGCCCAAGGTAAGAGAAACCCAAGTAAGATGGTAGGTGTTGCAAGAGGGCATCAGAGGGAAGACACACTGAAACCATACTCACAGAAAACTAGTCAATCTAATCACACTAGGACCACAGCCTTGCCTAACTCAATGAAACTAAGCCACGCCCGTGGGGCAACCCAAGACGGGCGGGTCATGGTGGAGAGGTCTGACAGAATGTGGTCCACTGGAGAAGGGAATGGCAAGCCACTTCAGTATTCTTGCCTTGAGAACCCCATGAAGAGTATGAAAAGGCAAAATGATAGGATACTGAAAGAGGTACTCCCCAGGTCAGTAGGTGCCCAACACGCTACTGGAGAATAGTGGAGAAATAACTCCAGAAAGAATGAAGGGATGGAGCCAAAGCAAAAAGAATACCTAGCTGTGGATGAGACTGGTGATAGAAGCAAGGTCCGATGCTGTAAAGTGCAATATTGCATAGGAACCTGGAATGTCAGGTCCATGAATCAAGGCAAATTGGAAGTGGTCAAACAAAAGATGGCAAGAGTGAACGTCGACATTCTAGGAATCAGCGAACTAAAATGGACTGGAATGGGTGAATTTAACTCAGATGACCATTATATCTACTACTGTGGGCAGGAATCCCT
>SJYQ01096199.1:371201-410293 GCA_006410935.1 Redunca redunca | reverse complement strand
GATGTTCAAGCTGGTTTTAGAAAAGGCAGAGGAACCAGAGATCAAATTGCCAACATCTGCTGGATCATGGAAAAAGCAAGAGAGTTCCAGAAAAACATCTATTTCTGCTTTATTGACTATGCCAAAGCCTTTGACTGTGTGGATCACAATAAACTATGGAAAATTCTGAGAGAGATGGGAACACCAGACCACCTGACCTGCCTCTTGAGAAATCTGTATGCAGGTCAGGAAGCAACAGTTAGAACTGGACATGAAACAACAGACTGGTTCCAAAAAGGAAAAGGAGTCCTTCAAGGCTGTATATTGTCATCCCGCTTATTTAACTTCTATGCAGAGTACATCATGAGAAACGCTGGACTGGAAGAAGCACAAGCTGGAATCAAGATTGCTGGGAGAAATATCAAGAACCTCAGATATGCAGATGACACCACCCTTATGGCAGAAAGTGAAGAGGAACTTAAAAACTCTTGATGAAAGTGAAGGAGGAGAGTGAAAAAGTTGGCTTAAACTCAACATTCAGAAAGCAAAGTTCATGGCATCTGGTCCCATCACTTCATGGGGAATAGATGGGGAAACAGTGGAAACTGTGTCAGACTTTATTTCTTTGGGCTCCAAAATCACTGCAGATGGTGACTGCAGCCATGAAATTAAAAGACACTTACTCTTTGGAAGAAAAGTTATGACCAACTTAGATAGCATATTCAAAAGCAGAGACATTACTTTGCCAGCAAAGGTCCGTCTAGTCAAGGCTATGGTTTTTCCTGTGGTCATGTATGGATGTGAGAGCTGGACTGTGAAGAAGGCTGAGCACTGAAGAATTGATGCTTTTAAACTGTGGTGTTGGAGAAGACTCTTGAGAGTACCTGGACTGCCAGGAGATCCAACCAGTCCATCCTAAAGGAGATCAGTCCTGGGTGTTCATTGGAAGGACTGATGTTGAAGCTGAAACTCCAATACTTTGGCCACCTCATGTGAAGAGTTGACTCATTGGAAAAAGCTCTGATGCTGGGAGGGATAGGGGGCAGGAGGAGAAGGGGACAACAGAGGATGAGATGGCTGGATGGCATCACTGACTTGATGGACATGAGTCTGAGTGAACTCCTGGAGTTGGTGATGGACAGGGAGGTCTGGCGTGCTGCGCTTCATGGGGTCCCAAAGAGTCGGACACGACTGAGCGACTGAACTGAAGGCACATCTATTGCTCTTCCTTCAGTTTAGGATTTTCTATGCATTTTTAAGCAAGGTATGTTGATGAAGCAACAGCAAAGGCAGGCATTATGATCTTGTCTCCTGTGTTTATGCATTCCTGGGCTCTCCTGTTTATTTAACACAGGCTTCAATATCTGCCCTTTTCATTTGGGATCTGACTCTCCAACCCAAAGTCATCTTGGAATCAGAGAAAGCAACTGCTCAGCTAGATTTAGCATCTCCATAATAGAGATGACAATATTTTTCTAGATACTTGGGTAAAGTGGCAGGTAGCATTTCTAAAAGAGCTACTGTCATCCTACCTTTTAAAATATCAAAGGTGCAGGTACCAATTGGGCTTTGGTACACATCCACAGTGGCTCAGATGGTAAAGAATCTGCTTGCAATGTAGGAGACCTGGGATTGATCCCTGGGTCAGAAAGATCCGGTGGAGAAGGGAATGGCAACCCTCTCCAGTATTCTTGCCTGGAAAACTCTATGGACAGAGGAGCCTGGTGGGCTACAGTCCATGGGTTTTCAAAGAGTCGGACATGACTGAACAACTAACACCTCACTGTCACTTCACTTGTTAACAGTGGTGCCCCCTTATCATAGAGGATATGTTCCAAGACCTGCAGTGGATGCCTGACATCATGGATAGTACTGAACCCTATGTAAATTATGTTTATTCCTAAACATTCATACTAACAACTTAAGAAATTGACAACTCTAGTCAATAATAA
Organism: Redunca redunca; assembly: GCA_006410935.1. Classification (NCBI taxonomy): domain Eukaryota; kingdom Metazoa; phylum Chordata; class Mammalia; order Artiodactyla; family Bovidae; genus Redunca; species Redunca redunca. The sequence continues at coordinate 408,362 of SJYQ01096199.1, read as the reverse complement.
AATAGAACAATGATAACAATATGCTGTAATAAAAGTTATGTGAATGGGATCGCTCTCTCACATATCTCACAGCACAAATATAATGCCATTTCCATCTTAACTAAGCACTCATCTCACTGCTGCTTTTACCTTTGCAGTTTGAGGTGTGAAAGCAAGACTAGCATGAATTTCTTTTTGCTTTGTCACTATCTCCCAGACTAAAGATTTATTCTTACTGTAGAGCTTAGCAACCTCAGCATACGTTTCCCCCTCTTTCCTTATTAAGTTGAAAACTTTCACCTTTTTAGGTAAAAAAAAAAAAAAGAAGTACTTGTGGTTTCTTTGGCAAATCCGAATTGCCCATATCTTTCCCCTGGGTCTTTGGGGCCATTATTAGGTAAAATAAAGGTGATTTGACCAAAAGCACTGTGATACCACAACAGATAATCTGATAACCAAGATGGCCGCTAAGTGACTAACCTGCGGGATATTGGTCAGAGGGATGTTCCATGATCTATGCAGGACCGAGCCAGATGTTGCAAGATTTTATCACACTACTTAGCCTGGCATGCAATTTAAAGCTTATGAATGGTTTATTTCAGGAATTTTCCGTTTAACATTTTTGGACTGGGGTTGATAGCAGACAACTGAAACTGCAAAAAGCAAAAAAAATGGATAAGGGATGACACAGTTGTATTCTTACAGTTGATTCTGGGCTGGACATAGACATTAAATGTATCTTTGGAGCTATCTGGGTTCATCTGCAGGCTCACTATTTACTGGTTGTTTAAACTTGGACACATTAAGATAACTTCTCTTTTTAAATTTCCTTAAATATAATACGGGGAGAATTATAGTAAGAGTATCTACTTTATATGATTGCTGAGAGGATGAATTTAACATTTTCAAATAAATGTTGGATAATATCACTGGGATAAGTAGTTCAAATTTTAGCAATGAAAATTTTAAATAAAGGTTAAAATTAGATTATTGTTTTTAAAATAAGAATAAGATATTTTGAAGGAAGTAGCCTATTTTAACTTTCAAAGTTCCGAAGAATATGAACTTGAATAATTTTACCAATATTCAAATAAATCAAATGGTCAGAAGGGATACTGATGATCAGAAATAGATGCTGACTTTCGTAGGGAAATCAGTATTTTTACCTGGAAGAGAAAGTTCTGAAGCTCCAAACTAACATCAAAGTTAGTTTTGCATAAATCTACTGTGTAATGATGTTTAAGAGCGTGAAAAGTTTAATTGCCAGTAACAATTAAAAAAAAGAAGATAATGTCTTGAACTTGAGTTCCTATTCAGTTCAGTTCAGTTCAGTCGCTCAGTCATGGCCGACTCTTTGCGACCCCATGAATCGCAGCACGCCAGGCCTCCCTGTCCATCACCAACTCCCGGAGTTCACTCAGACTCATGTCCATCGAGTCAGTGATGCCATCCAGCCATCTCATCCTCTGTCGTCCCCTTTTCCTCCTGCCCCCAATCCCTCCCAGCATCAGAGTCTTTTCTAATGAGTCAGCTCTTCGCATGAGGTGGCCAAAGTACTGGAGTTTCAGCTTTAGCATCATTCCTTCCAAGGAAATCCCAGGGCTGATCTCCTTCAGAATGGACTGGTTGGATCTCCTTGCAGTCCAAGGGACTCTCAAGAGTCTTCTCCAACACCACAGTTCAAAAGCATCTATTCTTTGGCACTCGGCCTTCTTCACAGCCCAACTCTCACATCCATACATGACCACTGGAAAAACTATAGCCTTGACTAGACGGACCTCAGTCGGCAAAGTAATGTCTCTGCTTTTGAATATGCTATCTAGGTTGATCATAGCTTTCCTTCCAAGGAGTAAGTGTCTTTTACTTTCATGGCTGCAGTCACCATCTGCAGTGATTTTGGAGCCCAAAAAAATAAAGTCTGACACTGTTTCTACTGTTTCCCTGTCTATTTCCCATGAAGTGATGGGACCAGATGCCATGATCTTTGTTTTCTGAATGTTGAGCTTTAAGCCAACTTTTTCACTCTCCTCTTTCACTTTCATCNAGTGCAGCACGTTCACAGCATCATCTTTCAGGATTTGAAATAGCTCAACTGGAATGCCATCACCTAGTGTTTTTAAAATGGTCCTCATGAAATCTAGTTCACAGTTAAAGTTGAGAACCACTGATAGATATGCGTAGAAAATAATAACAAAGAGAAAGTGAGCCAAGAGATAAAAACTTTCAAAACTGGAGTATGGGAGGTTTTTTTTTTTTTTTTTTAACCAGGATATCTGTTTATAAAAGTACAAACATTTATGAAATAGTGGTAGTACATAGATGTGAAAAAACTATATGCAGTCAACAAAACCCTTAAGGAGTTTGGATTCCCAAACCCCTTGAGAAAAGCCCAGTTTTTGAGATGAAGAAATAACCCCACTCTCTTGGTTCTGTTTTGGAGGATCTTTCTGGTACTTTGGTTCTTCTTTAGCAGCTGTGTTGTTCTGTCACTCAGTTGTGAGCGACTCTTTGCAACTCCATGGACTGCAGCATGCCAGGCTTCCCTGTCCTTTACCATCTGCTGGAGCTTGCTCAAACTCATGTCTGTTGAGTTGGTGATGTCATCCAACCATCTTGTCCACTATCGTCCCTTTCTCCTCCTGCCTTCAAGCTTTCCCAGCATCGAGGTCTTTTGTAATGAGTTGGCTCTTTGCATCAGCTGGCCAAAGTATTGGAACTTCAGCTTCATCATCAGTCCTTCCAATGAATATACATGATTGATTTCCTTTAGGATTAACTGATTTGATCTCCTTGCAGTCCAAAGGGTCTCTCAAATGTAGTTGTATTTAATTCTGCAACAGTGGTAAATAGAATAAAACTGGCTTTTAACATCAAAATTTTCTATAAAATACATAATGAAGGAAAGAGTAGTGAAAAATGAATTAAGTACATACTTCTAATGTAGGATATAAAAGTTCTGGAAAGTTCTTGCTTCCAAAACAAACTAGATTCATTCATGTTAAAATGCAAGTCTAGTAGGCAATGTTCACCTTAACACCCCACTTTAATTATTCAGGAAGCTTTGCTGGTTGCTATGGTTGGCTGAGGAAAATTCTCCCACAAGTTTTGTGTTAAAAGATGTCAGATCAGTCCTTCCTGACTTGAAATCTAAATTTCCTTTTGCCTTTGCCATCTCTCTTGATTCAGTTTTGTAATTCTAAGCAAAAGCTAATGTAGCTGCCAGGCTTTTTCACAAATTTTCATCATGGGTACTTTTCCCAGGTTTGGTCTTCCAGTCTATGTTGAAAAGGTAGAGTATAAATCTATCTCCACTCTTTTGATGGTTGTGCACTGTGTGTACATTTTAAAGGATGTTGATCTAAGTTCTGCATCCTTAAAAAAGGTCATGGGACTAGAGTTTTCGACATGTAAAGGTAAAATTGTAGGTGGCAGAGATGATTACATTTGAGAGAATAGATGAGAAGGCAATTGTCCTCTTTTCCCATCTCTCTTTGTGGAAATTGGGCATTGGACATGGTGTTTTGTTCTACTATTGCTCTACACACAACTGAAGGAGTCAGCTTTAGAGTAGATGAGAAGGCAGAGCTCTATGCCAGTATTTTAAGAGCCCTGCAATGTTTTTGTCACATTGCCAGAGTGCTACATTTGGAGGCCTAATAATATTGAGTGTTGGATTTTATTACTCTTTAAAGAGTTCGCACTTCAAATGTCAATAGCAATAGGAATCTACATCATATGATTGGGAGGGCTAGGTATTTCATTTAGCTAAGCACAGAGAGGTACAGAAAGAAGATAGAGCATCTTTCTCGTAGGAAGTCAGAATGGGTGGGAGAGGTGGGTGAAGATGGGAGAAAATCAAGGAGCACAGAACAGGAGTGGTGTGAGCTCTCCATTAGAGTTTTGCCTTTTGCCAGACTTGCCCATAGGCCCAGAGGGAGTGTACTGAGAGTGGATGGCCAAGGAGAATATTTTTATTCAATAATTGTTTGCATGTATTTGGGTGTGTATGGTGATATGTATGGGGCCATAAGTTAATATAATAAACAAATCCCTACAAAGGAAAGTTTGATCTGAAGACTCAGTGAATCATCAAGAAATGAAATTGGCTACTTTTAAATAAAATGTCAAATGCATGTGAACTTACCAAAGATGGAGAGTTATAAGAATATGAAACCTTTTTCAAGATCAATCTTTAATAAAATAGAATCTAGATAATGAATACATATTTCATGTTAGAAGCTATTTAACAAGGGGACATCAAGTAAGGTTGATAATAAAATTTTACTGGCAGTCATCTTCTTGGAATTCTACTTTATGTAATTAAACTATAGTGAGGAAAGAGACAGAAAAGTAAGGGAGTTTAATATGGGATCTTGTGACCTCCATTCGTATTTAATTGATTCATACTGGCAGAAATGCATGCTAGCGTTTACATGACGGTAATGGAGCCACCAGTTACTATGTTTATGTTTATTCAAGACTCTGGTGTACCTTTATTCATCTGTTCAAAGGAAGTATTTTATTATAAAAAATCAATATGATACTGCAAAATAAAAATAAGGGCCTGATTTTATAGTGCTCATACATGCTCGCTTTGCGTTTCCTGATTCCTGACAGTTTTTTGAATGGCCCCAACCTCTGGCATCTACCATCACATCTCCTACTTCTGAAGTAAAATCTCCTTCTTCCTCCCTGTTATAAACACATTTGTGATGATGTCTAAGGCTTACTTGGATAATGCAGGATAATACCATTCAAAATTCTCAATTTAATCACATCTTCAAGGTTTCCTTTGCCTTTTAAGGCAACACATTTATAGGTTCTTAGGTTAGAATTTGGACACCTTGGGAGCCATTAGTCAGACTACTGCACAATGCTTTTGACTTTAAGACAGAATGACAGATTCTGCAATAGCTAGACAGGTGACATAGGATGTTGACAAGGATTTTTTTGGTGTCTTAGAACTTTAACTGAGTTCATAAACGTGAGAAAGGTAGGTACATTCACATGTTAAGGAGAGATGCTTTACCACATCTGTAACTAAATTACTGAGAGATAGCAGAACCTCTCCAGGGACTAAGAATGGGAACTTTGAAGAGCGATTGGAGAGAAAATAGTTAAAACAGATGTGTCACTGGGTTAAGAGAATGATGGCATTTTCTCTCCCCTCCTAAGGAAGTGACTGGGAAGTGGGGATTCTGGCACCTATCTCAAGCCAGTTGAGTAAGTCTTAGAGACTAGAGATCCCAGAAGTAGGAGAGACTAGAATCTTACTTCCTAGGTGAATGCTTGCATAACTGTAGAAAACTTTAAGCTTTCTTAACGTTTCCACCAGCCTGAAATCTGGCAGGAAGATTCTTTAGAGACCTTGACAAGTCTTCTAGAGCAGAGACATATGTAAACAAAGAAAATGCTGTTTTCTTTCTGTCAGTTTCCAGCCTGGAACAACTTTCAATAACAGAACAAACAGAGAAAAGAAAAGGAAGGCCAAAAAATGGTATCCTATGATTCGATGGGTTAAAAATGCACAGATTTGCCATGGTCCATGCACCTGCCATGGAAGGACTTCTGCTGTCTCACTGAACCCTTATCCAAGAAAGAAGTGTTCCAGGGAGACAGAATCCCAGGTTAAGAAGCTAAGAGGTCCAGCTGAGAGGGCATGAACTGAGGGCAGCTGCAACGAGTTAACTGGACATGTGTCACTCATATGGTGAAAACTTATGTGCTGGAGGTCCTTTGGTTCCAAATGTGCCTCATGAGGGCATTTATTGTGGCAAATTATTCCACCTGTTACATCAGTTCAGTTCAGTCAGTCGTGTCCGACTCTTTGCGACCCCATGGATCGCAGCACGCCAGGCCTCCCTGTCCATCATCAACTCCTGGAGTTCACTCAGACTCATGTCCATTGAGTCAGTGATGCCATCCAGCCATCTCATCCTCTGTCATCCCCTTCTCCTCCTGCCCCCAATCCCTCCCAGCATCAGAGTCTTTTCCAATGAGTCAACTCTTCGCATGAGGTGGCCAAAGTACTTGTTACATAAGACATAATAAAAGCTTTATAATCTCTGCTAGAGAGAACCTGCAGTGAGAGACAGTATAGATGGAGGAAGGAAGGGGAGAAACAGATAAAGATGACTTTGTGATTGCAGTTATCTTATCCGACGATCAGATTTTTACTATGGGAAAGGGTGAAGTTTTGGAATGAAAGTCAGCTTGAAGTTCTAATTTAGATTGGATGGAATTTTTTTATTCCTTGAAAGTGAATCACTATTACTCAAGTGAAATTGCTTTTGAAGCTGAAAGAGGTCAGAAAGGTACGGGATATGCTTCAGTTATTATCTTGGAGCAGTGAAGGGAGCTTGCAGCAGAGAGTACTGGTTAGCAATGGCTGGAGAAAAGAATAAAGAAATTTACTCCTTCCCATAGTCTACTCTACAAGTAAGAATGTGGCAAAAAACAGAGGAGAATAAAAGTGTGGCTATGTCATGGACACATATTAGTACATCCACTACTAAGTATGTTTTAAAGTTAAGAGAAGGGCTTTCCTGGCAGTCCAGTTTGTGCTTCTACTGCAGGGGATGCGGATTTGATCCCTGGTTGGGGAACTAAAATATCACATTCTGCTCAGTCAAAAAAAAAAAATTAAGAAAATGCCGAACATTAGAATAAATCTCTAGGTCTCCCCCAAAACAAAAGGAAGCAAGAAACCAAACCAAATTACCACCAATGTGACCAAATGCCACTTTTCATTGAAAATAAAAGTTATTTACTCACAATTTACAGCTCCAAGCTTTACTGAAATTGTGTTAGCAATTAAAAATTTTTTGATTCCTTTGCAATTAGTCATTAAGTGTAGGATGATATTTCTGATTTAGGTGAAAAAATTATACCCACACTTTTTTTTTTTCTTACCCCAATACATGACTCAAATGAAGAGGCAGCATTCATAGAAAGAAGAGCAAAAATATGGAAAGAATACCCAGTGTGGTATTTTTCTGTTCATTTAATCTAATAGAAATGTTAAAATAAGTCTTTGATGTGACAGATCAGGTAACAGCAAGCTGGAAGACCTTTCTTCACAGCTTGCTTTTAGCGTGCCATTTCCTTTTGTTCCCTATAAATGTTTGGCCCACAGACCTCCCATTAGTTTAAAAGGGATTCAGCGTCTAAATATACACTAGAACATGAAAATGTGTCCTAGTAAGAAAAAACCTCTACTACCTCATGCAATAATGCTTCAGGGGAATCCTGAAAGATTAGCCATTAATTCCACTTCCTGTCCCTGTCAATGATTAGACAAAGGAAATAATATGGCTTTAAAATGAATGAATTACACAGAGGACATTCATTAAACTGCCAACTCTAGAAAATAATAAAATATTTTTTTCTTCTTAAATCTAAATGAAAAGAATCAAAATGCAAGAGCAGGCTTTATCGAAATGCCAAAGTAAAACAGAATTAGTCTTTTAAATGATGGCTGTGTATCTGTTAAAAATATGAATGTGTACTTTATTTCATTCAACTAATGCCTTTGGGGCCTCAACTATTGCTAAGCACTGTTGTAGATTATAGAAATATGAACAAGATATACAAAACTTCGGTATTCACATGGTTTACATTCCAGAGTACAAAGATGGAGAATATATATAATAAATTTTATGTGTATACATTATATATTCACAAATACATATACACACACAAACTTATAGTGACATGTTTTGTGGAATACATATAATCAAGGAAGTGGAGGGAAGGATAAAGTTATTTTAAATAGGGTAGTTCCAAAGTTCCTCTTCAATTAGGTAACTGAGTAAATACCTGAAGGAACTGAAGGCTAAACATAGCAGTAAGTGGTAGAAGTTTCTAGGCAGGGGGAGAAGCAAGCGCATGTTTTGCTTGCTGCTGCTAAGTCGCTTCAGTCGTGTCCGACTCTGTGCGACCCTGCAGACGGCAGCCCACAAGGCTCCCCCGTCCCTGGGATTCTCCAGGCATGAGCACTGGGGTGGGTTGCCATTTCCTTCTCCAGTGCATGAAAGTGAAAAGTGAAAGTGAAAATGAAAAGTGAAAGTGAAGTCGCTCAGTCGTGTCCGACTCTTAGAGACCCCATGGACTGCGGCCCACCAGGCTCCTCTGTCCATGGGATTTTCCAGGCAAGAGTGCTGGAGTGGGGTAGACACTAAAGAAGATAGTATGATTAGAGGAGAGAAAGATCGTAGATGACAGAGAGGAAGCAGGGAGGTAGATGGCATAGATCTCATAGGACATTGTAAGGAATGAGGTTTTTACTCTGAGGGGAATGAAGGCCATTGGAAGGTTTTGAGTAGTTGCATAATCTTGCTGGGACCAGATACCTTCACTTCATGGCAAATAGAAGGGGCAAAAGTGGAAGAAGTGACACTTTTTATCTTCTTGGTCTCCATATTCACTGAGGACAGTGACTGCAGCTGTGAAATTAAAAGACTCTTGCTCCTTGGAAGGAAAGCTATGACAAACCCAGACAGCATATTAAAAAGTGGAGGCATCACTTTGCCAACGAAGGATGACTCCAAGGTTTTTTGTCTGAGAAATTGGAAGGATGAAAAGTGCTCTTTATTGAAATGCAGCAATCAGTGGGAGGGGCAGGTTAAAAGGAAATTCTGCTTCAGACTTTTATTAGATGTTAGACATTTCCATGGATCTATCTAGTAAGAAGTTGATATATGAATATGGAATCCAGAGAGAGATCTGGGCTACTTATATAAGTTTGGGAAACAGAAATATCAATGAATATGGGTAAATAATATAGATATTATTTGGATATAATATGGATATAGATAGATATACAATCTAGGGACTGAACATGGATAAAGATTAAGTCCTAAAGGTCTCCAAAGTTTAGATTTGGGGAGTATTCGTGAAACAGAAAAGTTAGTGAAGCTGAAGGAAAATCATAAGTAGGTTATTCTAGAAAGCCAAGGATGGATATTTTCCGAGGGAGCATAGTTGAATGGTTAAGAATCTGGCCAGTGATTTGGTCAAAGAGGAGTTCATTGGTATCTTTGATGAGAGCAGTTTTGAGTGGAAAGGTGATAGAAGGTTAAAGTCTTGTTATATTACAGTAGGTTCAAGACAAAAATGGGAATAAATTGGAGATGGCAGGTACAGGAAAACTTTAAAGAAGCTTTGTAATAAGATGGGCTTCCCAGGTGGCACTGCCAATGCAGGTGACCCAAGAGATACAGGTTTGATCCCCGGGTTGGGAAGATGCCCCGGAGGAGGAAATGGCAACCTGCTCCAATATTCTTGCCTGGAAAATTCCATGGGCAAAGGAGCTTGGAGGGCGACAGTCCATGGGGCTGCTATAGGAGCAGTTACATGAGAGATAACTGGGAGGTGAGGTCAAGGAGAGGTATTTTTCCATGAGTTTTAGATGGTAGAAGATATAGCAGTTTTTGTTTGTACACTGGTGGGAGTGTCACGGTGGCAAGTAGAAAATTGATGATGGAAGAAAGAGAGAAGGAGGAATTGCCAAACTGATGAGACTGTGTAGGCGAAAGGCGATGGGTCTAGTGCACAAGAGGGATTGCCTTTAGACAGGAGCAGGGCAATCTATCTGAGGTAGTGGGTGGGAAGGCAGACTATGTGGGTGCAGATGAAGGTAGAGGAATAATTGTGCAGTGGGCACCTCTGGAAATTCTTTTCTGATTAATTTTTTCAGTGAAATAGGAAGCACATTCTTCAGCTGAGAGTGAGGATGGAGGAAGCCCTAGGGAGTGGAGGTTTGCGAGAGAAGAGAAGGTGGGATGTAGTTTTCTTAGGAGGCTGGAAGCGTGAATGAGGTGCAGAAATAAAGGAGCATAACTGGTCCACACTAAGGGCTTGCTGTTGCCTAACCTGTCTTATGGAAGACCTGTTTTCTGTTAGACAACTTAAAACAAAGCGAGTCAGCCTTGTTTTATATAATTCCTCAATTTACATGAAGTACATGGGGACAGGCATTGTATGGGTGGAAATATGGCTGTTTTCATGTCTGGGTTTTGCCAGATGAGTATAATACAGAGAGAAAGGAGGGAGAGAGAAGTAGACATAAGCAAGGGAGGGCTCTGATGATGAGTTATGGAATTTAAGAAAGGCAAGCATGGAAGTGAGACACATGGAGAGGGGCTGGATTCATAGCTTAGAACTTGGTGAAGCCAGGAAGTGTTAGTCAGTGTGATGGTTCGAGAGTGTGATGATTTTCCTGGCTCAGACAAGGTCTAGACTCCAAGTCATGCAGTAGGAAAGAATGGCCAGGCTAGGAAGATGTAGTCTTTGGAGGAGAGGGGGATGGAAGAACCAGGGGGCAAGGTACAGCGTTGGTAGGGGTGTATGCACTGATACTGGAATTTCCAAAAATTATGCCAAGTTGTGCTGGAGAGAACAGTGAGTGAAAGCTAAAAGTCTCATGGACTCAGTAAGAGTAATAGAATGAGTCACTAAAGAATGATTGAAGATATATCCAAGAACATTCAGTGAAATTTTGTCTGGAGGAGTGAAAAAAATTTGAATGAATTTAAGTGAATTGAAAGCTCAGTTGTGTCCAGCTCTTTGTGACCCCATGGACTATACAGTCCATGGAATTCTCTAGGCCAGAATACTAGAGTGGGTAGCCTCTCCCTTCTCCAGGGGATCTTCCTACCCTGGGATTGAACCCAAGTTTCCTGCATTGCAGGTGAATTTTTTTACCAGCTGAGCCACCAGGGAAGCCCAAGAATACTGGAGTGGGTACCCTATACCTTCTCCAGCGGATCTTCCTGACCCAGGAATCTAAATACCCTTCAATAAAGTGAAAGTGAAGTAGTTCAGTCGTGTCCAACTCTTTGAGATTCCATGGACTGTAGCCTACCAGGCTCCTCTGTCCATGGAATTTTCCAGGCAAGAGTACTGGAGTGGGTTGTCCGTTTCCTTCTCCAGGGGATCTTCCTGACCCAGGGCTCGAACCCAGCTCTCCCGCATTGCAAGCAGATGCTTTACCATCTAAACCACTAGGATAATTGAAAGATTAAATAAACTATGGCAGCATATCCATACAATGGAATGCTATGAAGCCTTTAAAAATGAGGTGAATAAACATATACTGACAAGGGAATATGTAAACAACATACGAAATGAAGAGATAATGTTCACATATTAATATGAAAAGAAAAATGCAAAAAGCAAAGTTAAGAAAATTTTAAAAAGTTAAAAAGGTGTGATATACCCAGAGGTATGCATATGGCATATGCTTAAGGAAAGAATTACCCAGATGTTCCCAAGAATCGAAACTGGCAAGGCTCTTATGGAAGGAGGAACTTTCACTTCTTTAGGTAAGGAGAAATTTTCATTTCTTTTCCAAGACATATACTTTTCTTTAAATGTTTTCTTTCTCAAACTACTTGTACTAGAAAATAAATAAATCACAGGAGTATAGTATACAGCACAGGGTATATAGCCAATAAAATAATTTTGTATGATGCGTAATCTAGGAAAATACTGAATCATTATGTTATACATTTGAAACTAACACAATATTGTAAGCCAACTATACTTCAACTAAAAACCTAACATTTTCTTATAAAACATAATGTAGATAAATAAAGGTGAACAAAACCTTGAAGTAGAGGTGGATTTAATCTCAAATCAACATTCATGACACAACTACTTGGATCAGAACATACAAAATTGCCAATCTCCGTCATCCCCTCTGTGCTCGCTCTTCCTTACTGCTCCTCCTCTCTGTTCCAAAGTTAGAAAGTATCATGACTTTATGGCCATCACATCTGTGTTTTTCTTTACACTTTACTACCTACACATGCATTTTCATGCATTGGAGTGTTGTCCTGCCTGTTTGTAAACTTCATACAAATAGAATAATCCAATATGAATTCTGTTGTGCTGACTTCTTTTCTTCAATGTAAAATTCATCCGTATTGCAGGATATGGAAATTTTTTAAATTTTCCTTTTTTTTTTTTGGTGAGAACATTTAAGTTCTATTCTCTTAGCAAATTTCAATTGTATAATACAGTATTATCAACTACAGTAACTACACGTTAGATTCTCAGAGTGTTATTGAACCAGACTTGAGTCCGCTCACCTGATGAGCAGCAAAGCCAGTCCACTGCACTGGGCTGTGGTGAAGGAAAGTACAGCGTTATCACAGGGCAAAGCGAGGAGAATGGGAAGCTCATGTAAAGACCTGAATTCCCTCCTAGTTTTCAGGGAGTGGTTTTTAAAGGCAAAATGAGGGAGAGAGGCACAGGGTGTCTGATCAGCTTGTGGACATTCTTCTGTTTGGTTGGTGGTGAGGTTACTGGATGGTATTTGGGGAATCGACATCATCAACCTCTGGCTTCAACTGGTCTGAGGTCTCTGTGCTTGTGGTCAGCATGCAGTTAACTCCTGCAACATGGTGAGGGTTTTAGTATATCTGCAAAACAACTCAAGAATAGAGCTCAGGATATTATCTATAGCCCTTCAGGAGGAACTAGAATTCTTTGACTTTGTTTTATGACTAAACTATTATTATTTTTTTCTTGCTTGACTGCTTTCCTTTGTTTCTATATTTTTTTCACTTCTCTGGTTAAATTTGCTCTTTGAAACCTGGGGAAGGCCTGGTAGGCTAAAGTTTTTCTACAAATAAGAGGTGGGGGATATGGGAAGAGGTAGGGGTAGATCTATCCCTGGGAAGGCTTGCAGGGTCCTGCTTAGAGTCAAGATCTTATTCATCCTGTAACCTAAAGATAGCTGTTTTTATATAGTATCCTATATATACATATAAAACTCATTTGTCCATTTACTATTAATGGACATATGGTTTCTATCTAATTGTGGATTGAAACAAATGTTACTGTTATGAACATTCTTGTACCTAGTTCTTGGTACCTTGTGCATGCATTTCTGTTACATACGTTTCTAGTAGTAGAATTGCTGAGTAATAGGATTTCTGTAGTTTAAGTTGATGATAAACTGTTTTACTCCAAGTAATAGAGTCTCCAGAGCTTCATAGGCTTTCCAACACTTGGTATTGTCATTAGATTTTTTTCCCCCTAGTATCTAATAATGGGAGCATAAGGATATCACTTTGTGGTTTTAATTTGTTCAGTTCAGTTCAGTCGCTGATATTCTTATCAGTGGGGTTGTATACTAGCTATTTGAACAAGCTCTGACAAATTGCTTGTTCAATCTCGAGTGTTTTTTCCTACTGAATAGTTTGAGTTTCTCTTTTGGTTTCCAGAACATTTTTAAAAGCTATAAATTCAAGATATGAGTCCTTTTTTGACTCTATGTGTTGCAAATACAGGGGTCTATGGTTTGCCATTTTGCTCTGTTAGTGGTGACATTTGACAAAGGACTTTGATACAGTCAGATTGATCAGTATTTTCTGTGGTTCAGGAGTTTTGTGTCCTCTTTAAGAAGTCTTTCCCAAAGTTAAGAGTGTAAAGATATTCTCTTATTAATTTTTAGAATTATTGTCTTTGTCTTTCACACTTAACTACATAATCCAACTGTAATTGATTTTTGTGTCTGGTGTGAGGTAAGAGTCTAGTTACATCTTAGTTCCATAGCCACTTAGATGGCTATCTAATTGTTTCAAAACGTTTTCTGGGGAAATGTGTTCTTTCTCCACTATTGTGAAGGGCTTTGTTGTTTAGTTGCTAAGTCATGTCTGACTCTTTGTGATCCCACTGATGGTAGCATGCCAGGATCCTCTGTCCATGAACTTTCCCAGGCCAGTATACTGGAGTGGGTTGCCATTTCCCCCTCTAGAGGATCTTCCCAGCCCAGGGATTGAACTTGTGTCTTCTGCATTGGCAAGTGAATTCTTTACCACTGAGCCACCAGGGGAGACTTGTGAAGTGCTAGATTTGCAGAAATCACGTGGCCATTTGTGAAGAATTTCTTTCTAGGGTTTCTATTCTTTTGAGCTATTGTTTTTATCCTTATGCCAATACCTTACTGTTTTAATTTCTGTATCTAATATTCAATGGAGCAAATCCTCTCATCCATTTCTTCTTCTTTAAAAATGTCTTGGCTAAATTTGGGCTTCCCTGGCCGCTCAGGTAGTAAAGAATCTGCCTGCAATTTAGGAGACTTGGGTTCGATCCTGGGCTTGGGAAGATCCCCTGGAGAAGGGAATGGCTACCCATGCCAGTACTCTGCCTGGAAAATTCTATGGACAGAGGAGCCTGGTGGCTATAGTCCTTGGGGTTGCAAAGAGCTTAGCCCTTCACCTTTTTACATTTCTGTGTAAGTTTTACTACTGGTTTGTAACATTCCACATACACAGTATTAAAATTTTTACAGGATTATATTAAATCTATATATCAAATTGGAGCGATTTAATATCTTTCTGACATTTGAGCCTTTGATTCATATCCATGGTAAATTTTCTCATTAGTTGAGACCTTTCTTTCAGTAACATTTTATAATTTTCTGGGTTGAGCGTTTCCATGTGTTTTATCAGGTTTATGATATTCATACACGTATCATCTGCAGTTGGTACCATGGCATACCACCCAGCTTCTCCCTCTGGGACCAGAGCACTTGTTCCTTGGCTGCTGGGGGTGTTAGAGATTGACAGCACTCAGCTGAGTCTCCCTGAAACCTGCTCTCCCAAGACATTTATGAATTGTTATGTTCTTTNAGGATGATCAAATAGGACCTCATATGTCTAGCAAATGAGAGATGCTCCCTAAGCTGGGATAATGGGAGCAGAGACATTACACAGACATTATTTTATTTATCTTCCAATAATATAGGTATTTCTATTTTACGGATGAGGAAGTTGAGGGTCATCAATTTTATGTAATTTTCCCAAACCTATAAAGCTGGTAAGCAGAAATGCCAGAATTTAAGTTTGGATTTTTGTGGTTCCAAAGCTAATGCTTGAATTTACTCTAAAATTTATAGCTGATATAGAACTAAGAAGCCTTTTGATGAAAGTGAAAGAGGAGAGTGAAAAAGTTGGCTTAAAGCTCAACATTCAGAAAACGAAGATCATGGCATCCAGTCCCATCACTTCATGGGAAATAGATGGGGAAACAGTGGAAGCAGTGTCAGACTTTATTTTTGGGGGTCCAAAATCACTGCAGATGGTGAATGCAGCCATGAAATTAAAAGACACTTACTCCTTGGAAGAAAAGTTATGACCAACCTAGACAGCATGTTCAAAAGCAGAGATATTACTTTGCCAACAAAGGTCCATCTAGTCAAGGCTATGGTTTTTCCAGTGGTCATGTATGGATGTGAGAGTTGGACTGTGAAGAAAGCTGAGTGCCAAAGAAGTGATGCTTTTGAACTGTGGTATTGGAGAAGACTCTTGAGAGTCCCTTGGACTGCAAGGAGATCCAACCAGTCCATTCTAAGGGAGATTGGTCCTGGGCATTTTTTTGGAAGGACTGATGCTGAAGCTGAATCTCCAATACTTTGGCCACCTCATGCAAAGAGTTGACTCATTGGAAAAGACTCTGATGCTGGGGGGATTGGGGGCAGGAGAAGAAGGGGACGACCGAGGATGAGATGGCTGGATGGCATCACTGACTCGATGGACATGAGTTTGAGTGAACTCCTGGAGTTGGTGATGGACAGGGAGGCCTGGTGTGCTGCGATTCATGGGGTCGCAAAGAAGTCGGACACGACTGAGCGACTGAACTGAACTGAAGTGATATCCCCTCAGGGTCCTTTTCTCTAGACTTCATAACATCTCTTTTAAAATCCTTTTTTTCCAAAATTTTCATCAAATTCAAGGTTCTGTTGAATCATTTTTTTCTCCCCAAACTCTGTATGTCACTCATTGTTTCCACACTGTATTGCTGAATGAATAAATCCAAATTTGCTCCTTGGTGACAATTACTGTCACCATTATGTCAAGCTATTCTGGTTGAACCTACTGACTCTGAGTAAATGGAACCTGGGACTGTTGGCAGAGGTTGGCATAGCCTGTTATGATGCAGCTTAATGCACCCTGGGGGTTCATGGATGGGTAAGCTACACCTAAGTAGGCCAGCTACACTTCATGGGCTATCTTTCCTAAAAGAGATGCTGAATGTACTGTATTTCAGTAATGTCAATTCTGTAATAATTTAACATTTAGCCCTCACATACTGGTGTTCAATCACTGGTATTCTAGACAAACATAATTCAATTTAGAGCGTTGTTGCTACCTATGGTCAAGCCATACCACTGTAAATTAATAGTGGAGGTCAGTGCATGCCCCATTACAATTTATTCATGAGTTTTATTAAAGATATGAGGATATTTTTATGTTTCCTTTCTACTTAATATCACAGTTAGCTTTATTACTTTTAGCAAGAGTTAAATAGTCATAATATATGGTATCTGTCGAGCTCTTTTGCTGTTCTTTGATAATTTGTCCATAATAGGTCACTTTTAATGAAACTTATTTAATCATAAAGAGAATACCTTGAGGGGAAAAAAGTAACAGCTAGTTTATAACATATGCATATTTTGGCACATACTATTGGCAACAGATGAGGTTGCATTTATTGAATTTAAAACTGAAGGGCATGCTGTACCAATGCTAAACTTGGTAAATCAGAAATCTTTGAACATAATTCTCATTACTTGTTCAGATTTTAAGATATAGAAAGTAAGGCTGGACTATACATGAAAGGGACTAACATTAAAAATTTTGAATGCGCTGTTCTCCTTTTCCTTCTTGAGACCCCTGACCTAACTTGCTTTAGCATCAATTTACCTGGAAGATGGGAGTGGGTAGGTGGGCAGAGATTATAACTTGTTAGGAAGGAACACTGAGGAGAGACCAAGAGAATGTTGAGCCTCCATTATGCCATCATAAGCTCATCCAGGAGAATTGTAGTTCTAGCCTTCTACCTTGAGAGAGAACTTTCCGTTTCCTCAATCTCCTCACAATCAAGTACGGATGATTCAGTCTCTCAAGCTCTCCTGTGGTGTAGAGAAGATGTAACACTTGCCATTAGGATTGACTGAGCCTGCAAGAGGATATTAATGAAGAAGGAAATAAAAACCTTCCTCTTTTTTATAATCCCCAAAGATTTGTAAGAAGGAAAGTGTTAACTTACTAAATAGCTTACTAATATGCTTTTGGGTCTCTGTCCCTCTATGTATGAGCTTCCCAGGTGGTTCTAGGGATAAAGAATCTGCCTGCCAATGCAGGAGACATAAGAGTTGGGGGTTCCATCCCTGGATCTGGAAGATCCCTTGGAGGAGAAAATGGAAACCCACTCCAGTATTCTTTCCTGGAGAATTCCATGGACAGAGGAGCCTGGTGGGCTACAGTCCATGAGGTTTTGAAGAGTCAGACATGACTGAGTAACTGAGCATACACAACTTCTATGTATGTGAATATATCAGTTTGTTTAATCCTCACAATGACACTGTGAAGTAGTGAAGTCAATTACTATCTTATTCCCATTTTATTGTAGAGGAAACTGGTACCCAGAGC
Source organism: Redunca redunca (assembly GCA_006410935.1). Lineage (NCBI taxonomy): Eukaryota > Metazoa > Chordata > Mammalia > Artiodactyla > Bovidae > Redunca > Redunca redunca. Next base: position 390,939 of record SJYQ01096199.1, on the reverse strand, counting down.
CAGTCAATAACTCATCCAGATCAAGCATCTAATGAACGTCACAGTGGCACTGGGTTGTCTACCCCATCTGCTCCTAAGGAGTTGGGTTATTGAGGATAATGCTGAAGGCAAAGAGGGCTGGCAGCCATTTTTCCCCCTGCTCCCTATCCAGGGATAGGAAATTACCTCTGAGCTTCGTATTGCGCCAAACTTGGGCCTGGGTGAAGCTACATAGCCTGATTGTCAGAAGAGGGAGATCTTTCAGTATGATGGTCCTGAACTGCCTCCAGGGACCTGCAGTGAGAAACTAACCCGAGAGCCAGCCAGAGGCCCACCAAGTGATTCTTCAGGTGGTGTGAGGCTAGGACCACCTGGACCATGGACTGGAAGGAGGCTTTAGGCCTCTTGCAGAAAACTGTGGCCAATGGGAGCGGGGTTGAGACAGGGTTAATTATCCAGGATAGAGTGCTGGGCGTTGTTAGAGCTGGGGGAGACTGAATCAGAGTCCTGCTGACAGAGTGAAGCCATGCAGCATAGCAGCAGGGCAGACAGCACCCAGGAGCCAGGGGTGTTGCCATGGAGACCTGGGGAAGCAGAGAACATTGTACTGAAGACTCTGATTATTTTTCCAGGAGGACTCAAAAGCTTTATTCCCACCCCCCAACACCCACCACCATGCTCCACATGTCATCACAGAAGGAAGTGCAGGGAGCTGGGCTAGCTTAGGGACTAAATGATATTTTTTGAAACACTGCATATTTTAAGGGGGAAGCCAACACTATTAGATGAGATTAAATTTTAACCTGATTTAGTTAATTTGTTGTCTGATTACGGATTGGGGAGGGAACCAAAACAGAGGACCAGATTCAGCAGAGAACCCTAAAGAGCCTTCATTTTCTCTTCATATCTGAGTTACATAGGGGGTTAAGTTTCATAAACCTGCTACAAAATTCAGCTAATAAAAAAAGAAAGAGAAAAAAATACATTGTCAGCTGTGTAGGCAATGGAAGCAGCATACATAAAATAATCAGAAAAATTAAAGGGAGAAGTTGGAATTACAGAAAGAGGACAACAGGGTAATAATAACCTTCCTGATAGTAGCTAGTTCTAGTAAAACCTCCTTTGACAAAGAGAAATTTGCAAGGCATTTAATTTCAATGCTACCTTACTGTGGCAGAAATGTACATGGCTGTAGAAAACAAAAACAAATATCTAAATACTGTGAGTAGGATGGGAAAGAATGTAAATTATAGGGAAAGAACCACAATTTCAGTATCTCAATAGGTTGTTCTAGGGCCACCCACACCTTTATTTGTCAGACTGCATGGTTTTTCCTCCCTGTTGCATTTCTTGGACTGGTCCAGAGGGTGGTAGGTGGAGGGAGAAGCATCTCTTTGCACCCTTCTCCATGATCTCCCTCCTCTCACTTCACACTGCCTGTCTGCGCCCACTGCCTCACTTTGTCCAGGCCCTCATTTGCTCTCACTTGGGCCATTGTGAAGGTTTCCTAATTTAGTTTCCTTCCTACAACTTTTCCCTCCTCAATTTAGCATGTAAAACTTTTCCAGAGTCATCTCACAGAAGCTGATTTTCATGGCATCTCAAAATCTATAAAAATCCCTGCAAAGAGCTCTCATTTGGGAAGCCTGGTGTGCTGTAGTCCAAGGTTGCAAAGAGCTGGACACAGCTAAGCAACTGAACTGAACTGAAATGATCAAATAAATAGGTGGGGAAAGGAAAAAAAAAAAGAGGAATATAACCATGTGATCAGGTGAGGTGAAAGCAAGAGAAACCTAGAGGAACCATGTTATTATTAGAGAGAAGGTCTTCTGAGGTTTCTGGAAGGGACCCAAACAAGAAATCTAGCTCTGAGGATTGAATAGTCAGGGTCTTTCACAGAAGGACTCCCAGAGCCTATCTCCTTTTATTTGCACATTTTCTCTCTTTTATCTTTTAGCTGACCAGACATTCAGTTTTGTGGCCAGTTATTATCTCTCAAGGGAAATAGATGGGGAAACAGTGGAAACAGTGTCAGACTTTATTTTTGGGGGCTCCAAAATCACTGCAGATAGTGATTGCAGCCATGAAATTAAAAGACGCTTGCTCCTTGGAAGAAAAGTTATGACCAACCTAGATGGCATATTCAAAAGCAGAGACATTACTTTGCCAACAAAGGTCCGTCTAGTCAAAACTATGGTTTTTCCTGTGGTCATGTATGGATGTGAGAGTTGGACTCTGAAGAAGGCTGAGTGCCGAAGAATTGATGCTTTTGAGCTGTGGTGTTGGAGAAGACTCTTGAGAGTCCCTTGGACTGCAAGGAGATCCAACCAGTCCATTCTGAAGGGGATCAGCCCTGGGATTTCTTTGGAAGGAATGATGCTAAAGCTGAAGCTCCAGTACTTTGGCCACCTCATGCGAAGAGTTGACTCACTGGAAAAGACTCTGATGCTGGGAGGGATTGGGGGCAGGCAGAAAAGGGAACGACAGAGGATGAGATGGCTGGATGGCATCACTGACTCGATGGATGCGAGTCTGAGTGAACTCTGGGAGATGGTGATGGACAGGGAGGCCTGGCGTGCTGCGATTCATGGGGTCCCAAAGAGTCGGACACGACTGAGCGACTGAACTGAACTGAACTGATTATCTCTTAAACATAAGCTATTTTTCCTATTTGCTCTTTATGTCAGTTACCAAAGGCTGTATTGTTAGAATCAATATGTTTGTTTAGACATCAGAAAGCCTTAGACTTTTTGAGCTGAAAAGTATGTTAGCAATCACCTGGTTCAAAGATTTATTGAACTTTTCATTGTTTCCCTTCTTTTACTGTTTGTCACAACCAAAGACTCTTCTATCTCTATAATAACCGGCCAGTTTGGCACAAGTGAACTACATGGAAAAAACTTCAAGTTGTCAATTATAATTCACATGTAGTAAACAGCAAGCAGAAAAAGAGCTCTTTGAAAGTGAAATCTTAATTCAGTAGACACTTTATCAACATGTTCATCTAAAGTTGGTGATGAGTTAAGTATAGACCGATAATTGGGGAGGTGATTGAATTCTTGGTTTGTACTTAATTATAGAGGGAACATTAATCTCCATCAAAGAAAGTATTTAAGCCTCATAAAAATGCAGAGAAAGAAACTCTATCCCAATGGCCCATGACTACTACCTTAAATATGGATGCCTACATTCTTGATTCAGGCAGGTTCTTACTCTTTATAAAATGTAAGCAATATAATCAAAAGATTATAATTGTATAACCAAGACACAAATAATTTTTCAGCAGTTATATGTGCAGAGAGAAGTATGATCATGTTCAATTCATTCTTTCAAAGTATGTTCCTAAGGATATTGAATTTACTCTCTTGGTAGGGAAAAGACTTGCTGAAAGATAGTGTTTTATAAATATTTATAGCAACAGTTTAATTCTACAGTTGAGGTTTCAAAGGGATGGCATCCAAATAAATGTACAGAAGAAGCTGTTTTTTTCTTGAACTATAGATCCTGAAACAAATGACTTTTATATGATTCTAGGTTTTTATACTTGAACAAGATGACAGAAATCATGTCTTACAGATGTATTATCCTGCAGTTGGAGACCCAAACACTAATTTGCTGCACAGTCAGATATATCTTGGTGAAATATTTAAAATAGAGACCTCCAGATTTTAGTCCCAGTTATTCTAACTTAGTATGTTTGGAATGGGGCCAGTAGTATCAAATTAAAAAAAAAAAAGAAGGATTCTCAGGTGATTCTGATGGACAGAACTGTAAAGTACTGAATTAGTGTAACCTCTCACCCAGTATCTCCATTCATCAAAATATCTGTATAGAGAAAGATGCATCATCTCTAGGATTACCAACTTTATTATTGAATGGCTATAATGCTCAAAAAATCATAGTTATATCAAATGCAATTTTAATCTTCTTTAACCTACTATGCTCATAACCAAATTTGGTTCTAGTTCTGCTTTCTGTATAGTGCTGCTGCTGCTGCTAAGTCACTTCAGTCGTGTCCAACTCTGTGTGACCCCATAGATGGCAGCCCACCAGGCTCCCCCGTCCCTGGGATTCTCCAGGCAAGAACACTAGAGTGGGTTGCTATTTCCTTCTCCAGTGCATGAAAGTGAAAAGTAGGGTAAAACAAATCCATAACAAATCCATATATTCTTCCTCATGGCAATTTTTGGCAGTTTTTCCTACATTTTTTTTCTGAAGGTTACCTATCCATAATTCAGTCAAATGTTCCCTTAAAACGTGATTTACAGATCTTTTACATCCATGTCATATTCTAATTTGTCAAAGTTCTTTTTTTAATATCTAGAATTCAAAATCTAAATTCATTGTCCATTCAAGTTTAGAAATGGGGCTATTGGACATTTCTCAGTGCAGCTTGAGATTGTATTGGCTTTTTAAAAAAAGAACCTATTACACAGATGATACAAAAATTTAATCAGCTATCAGCTACCTTTCCTAAATCTTTCATATGTATGTGCATATGTGTGTATATATACATATGAAAGATTTAGGAAAGGTAGCTGATTAAATTTTTGTATGATCTGTGTAATAAGTTCTTTTTATATGTATATAGAGTTAAAAAATTGGAGCGCAGGAGGTAACACTAAGATGGGAATCATAATTTCATATATGGACATGGGACTGGCAGGTGAAAAATAAATGAGAGAATTAGACCAGTTGTAAATAATTGGGAGCGGTAGTGTCTATAGCAAGCTGGCAAGAGCATTTTCCACCTAAGGGCTTTAACATTTTAAAAAAACTAAAAAAAAAAAAAAAGTCTTTCCAAAAATTGGAAACAAATTCTACCAAATCAGAATCTTATCAGTGTGCCAAATGTAGTAAAAAATAACATCATTTTCAGCTCTTGTTTCTGGGTCAAAAAGCTGAGAGTCTTGGAACATGTTTCCATAGGTTCTTAGGTTTTTGTTGATATTTTTAAAGAGATGTAGGAATAAGAGAGTGCCCTTTAACCATGTCCTTTGAGATCTCCAGTTTTTGAAGACAAGCTAATAAGTTTAGTTTGCCATGCATAAGGAGAATATGTTACACAAGCACATCACTCTGACACTCACTTTCTCTTCAATTATGCAAATCTTGCTATATAGAATAAAGAATAAGAAAGACAGAAAGAGTAAGAAAGAAAGAATTTCTCCTGTGTGATTTCTCTAGTAGTCATCAACTTAGAGTGTAATTGAACATATGTTTCCATGTTTCCAGCACTTGTATGCCTACATTCATTTTTATATTTATTCTTCTCTTATTTCCCAACTCATAAACTGAAATTTCTCTTAGACAAGTAACTTTTAAACAATTATTCTATAGTCTTTCCATAATGAATGAATCCCATGGTGTTGCATCACAGGCTGTTAATGTTTTCTGCTTGTGTGTGTGCCAAGTTGTGTAAGCTATGTCTGACTCTGCAACCCACCAGGCTCCTGTCCGTGGGATTCTCCAGGCAAGAATACTGGAGTGGGTTGCTCTGCCCTCCTCCAGGAATGCTGTCTGCTTACTGAATTCTAAATTGATTCATGAATTCTATGATAATGGTCTTTATACCCTTATTTTTACATTAGAGTACAGGTATTGCGGCTTTAGAATTTTGCTTCAACCTTATATTTGCAATGATCTGCTCTTTCCTCTACAGTTTGTACAAGCCCTTCTTGGGATGGATTACAGAGCATTGAAATACTTCCTCCAGACTGCTTGTTTATGCTTTCCAAAGTGAACCCATATTCGTGTTGGATAACATTTTTTTCTCACTTAACTGGCTGTTATTTTCAGTATTGAATTTAGTCTCAAAAACATTTCTGAGTAAATTGTTATTAAGGCCTTCACCATTATTAACTTTTAAACTCTTCTGATCTTAACTTTTACCTTTAGGGTGTAACAGTAATTTTCCAGCTTATTAAACTATGAGGCCCTTTATTAGAAAAGTAAGTCTTGTTAAGTTGATGTTATAGCAACTATAGCTTCTTAAGCTGTTCTTTCTTTTACAAAGCCATTGTCTCTGGCCAAAGCTGCTTCTGAAGGATTCATATGTATTTCTGACTTATTATAATTGTATATTCCTGCCTAAAATTTCCTCGACTGCTCCTATTTGATTGGGGCTTTCTGTCAATGAAGTCTGCACTATTATATACATGGCAACTACAGTAACTCCAAGTCTGTCACAGAGAAATCTGAAACAGCCTTAATTCAGGAGAAATTAGACAGGGGTGTTGGCAATCGGAGGAGACACAAAGCTTATATTAACAAAACTGTTGATGCATTTTCTTTTCTCGGTTGTGGCAGTAAGTACAGCAAGGCAGCCTTTGATTTAAGGCAAAGCCCTAATTCAAACCTTTCTCTTCTTTAGCTGTGGGGATCTATCAGAGTTTATATATTTATTTTGGTACCTGCTGTAAAGGATTTGAGACTACACAGAGCTTGACAAAATCTGGTTTCAAAGCCTTAAAAAAAAACAAGGTGAAAGGAATCTGAGGATTTTGTGTATGAGAACCCAGAGGGTGGCTCCATGCTGGCCTTTTTTGTTCCAGTAATCAGTGTAGTAATGGGAGCATGACAAGTAGCTTTCAAAACTCTCCACTTCCTAACCCCCTCTTTGCACACTTAAGAAAGGGCACAGTTGCCTCAATTACTTGTTTTTGTTGCAGTCAAGAAAAATAATGGTAACAATTTAAATCTTTTAGGGAGCATTTTCCATCCTGGAATGTTAGATTATGGAGTGAGTGAAAACCAAAGAGAGGCATCAAGTATATAGTTGTTTCAGTTCAGTTCAGTTCAGTCCCTCAGTTGTGTCCAACTCTTTGCGACCGCACGGACTGCAGCACGCCAGGCCTGCCTGTCCATCACCAATTCCTGGAGTTTACTCAGACTCATGCCCATTGAGTTGGTGATGCCATCCAACCATCTCATCTTCTGTCGTCCCCTTCTCCTCCCGCCTTCAATCTTTCCCAGCATCAGGGTCTTTCCAAATGAGTTGTCTTTTCAAAATAGTTGTCTACAAGACACTCAATTTATTTTGGAAAAAACTGGAAAAATGGCAATTTTTGAATGCCATTTAATCTATATGAACATCTGTGATTAATATCTCTTGAGGAAAGTTGTAAAGATTTCTAATGTAAATGAGTTTCAAGGATGGGAATTTATCAACTTTAGCATAAGCTGTTTGACTTAGCCGGCTTACTTTGGTTGAAAGTGTTAGTCGCTCAGTGATGTTTGACTCTGTGTGACCCCATGGACTGTAGCCCATCAGGCTCCTCTGTCCATGGGATTATCCAGGCAAGAATACTGGAGTAGGTAGCCATTCCCTTCTCCAGGGGATCTTCCTGACCCAGGGTTTGAACCCAGGTCTCCTGCATTAGCAGGCAGATTCTTTACCAAAGAGCCACATGGGAAGCTCTAATTTGATTGATCATAAAGGACTGGTCTGACTTGGAGGCAGTAGTGAGATGGGGAGAAAGCAATGGAAAAGTCACTCCAGTACTCTTGCCTGGAAAATCCCATGGATGGAGGAGCCTGGTAGGCTGCAGCCCATGGGGTTGTGAAAACAGGACTGAGCGACTTCACTTTCACTTTTTACTTTCATGCATTAGAGAAGGAAATGGCAACCTATTCCAGTGTTCTTGCCTGGAGAATCCCAGGGACGGCGGAGCCTGGTGGGCTGCCATCTTTGGGGTCACAGAGTCGGACACGACTGAAGTGACTTAGCAGCAGCAGCAGCAGCAGTGAGATGGGGAGATGACCAGTTGCAATCTAGTCCCAACTTTATCACTATCCAGCTATGTGATCTTGGGCAAATCAATCAAATCTTTGCATCTCAGAGTTTGTTGTTTGGTCTCTGAGTTATGACTGACTCCATGGACTGTAGCCCGCCAGGTATCTCTATCCATGGGATTTCCCAAGCAAAAATACTGGAGTGGGTTGCCTTTTCCTTCTCCAGGGGATCTTCCCCACCTAAGGAGGGAACCTGCGTCTTCTGCATTAGCAGGGAGATTCTTTATCAATGAGCCACCTGGGAAGCCCATCCCAGAATTTAGAATTATCAAGTAATGAGTGGAGAGTTAGATTATACCTGATTTCATTTCCTTTCCCAGCTCTTTGATTTTACAGACTTGGGAGAAGATGGTTGAAGTGGGTGACTTCACTTGGGTGACTATACTCACCCAATCACTTCTGTGATTGCTTGGAAAATCTTGAGGGTGGGCTCCATGGCCCCTGTTTTTGGTAGTTCTCTTTAGAAAATGTGGTACACAGCACCTTATTTTCAGTTCTAGGACTTAGCTGCAATTCAAGGACAAAAGGGAAAGTTCTAGTCATCAATTTGCTACAAGTCTTGTATTTAAGAAATTTGGCTACATTTAGAGGGAATTTCTTCAGTTTTTTGCAGTCTGTATATAGAGAGATTCAGATTGCAGTTTTAGCTATCAAAGGAGAGGAGAGTTTAGAACTCAATGGCAAAATTCTTTGAGCAGATAAACTTAGCCAAAAGCTTGAAAGCTCTTTCAAAAGTTAGGCTTAGTTTTTCATCCCTTGCAAACTGACATTTTATGTTGCTTCAACAGACTATTTTCTAGTAGAATCCAGGGATTAACTGGGTTAAAAAAAAAGTTTTTGTTTTCATAATTCTTTAGCGATATGGAACATGCAACTTGCTGCTTATAAACTTTATCACCTTAAAACTATTTTCCACCTTTGATCTCTGTGGTATTTCAAAATTTCCCACAGCAGATGCCATGAAGAAAGAAAGAATAAATGGCCAGTTTGTTAGAGGATTTATTTTTATAAATATTATGTTATAAATTTCTATAATTAAGGAATGCTTAGAAGAAAGCATGCTGCTGCTGCTGCTAAGTCACTTCAGTCGTGTCCGACTCTGTGTGACCCCATAGACAGCAGCCCACCAGGCTCCCCTGTCCCTGGGATTCTCCAGGCAAGAACACTGGAGTGGGTTGCCATTTCCTTCTCCAATGCATGAAAGTGAATACTCCTATTTAAAAATCACTCCCCCTCCCTCAATACTCATATCTCTTTCCCTCTTTTATTTCTTTTCTTGGAAATTAGTCTAGCATACTATATCATTTGCTTATTTATCTTGCTACCCTCTGTCCCCATTAGAACGTGTTTCATGAGGCCAAGGAATATGCTTTATCCATTGTGTAACCCTACACCTTAGAAAGTATTAATAAATATCAATGAATGAAAACACTGAATGAATAAATGAGTAACACATATTTAATAACTCACATGTCTGAATATCTAGAAAACATATACTTATTTTTAAGTCCAAGAAGCATGCAATAACATTTTAACCATATTATCACAGTCTGCATTGGATTACCTTTAATATGGGATACCTTGGTATGAGAAAAAACTTCTAATGTAGGAATTTNNTAGACAGCAGCCCACCAGGCTCCCCTGTCCCTGGGATTCTCCAGGCAAGAACACTGGAGTGGGTTGCCATTTCCTTCTCCAATGCATGAAAGTGAATACTCCTATTTAAAAATCACTCCCCCTCCCTCAATACTCATATCTCTTTCCCTCTTTTATTTCTTTTCTTGGAAATTAGTCTAGCATACTATATCATTTGCTTATTTATCTTGCTACCCTCTGTCCCCATTAGAACGTGTTTCATGAGGCCAAGGAGGGTTATCCATTGTGTAACCCTACACCTTAGAAAGTATTAATAAATATCAATGAATGAAAACACTGAATGAATAACTGAGTAACACATATTTAATAACTCACATGTCTGAATATCTAGAAAACATATACTTATTATTAAGTCCAAGAAGCATGCAATAACATTTTAACCATATTATCACAGTCTGCATTGGATTACCTTTAATATGGGATACCTTGGTATGAGAAAAAACTTCTAATGTAGGAATTTTCTATGGTTTCCTTATGATCATAATCTAGGTCTTTAACTTCTCTCTGAGTTTCATGGAAGCTAATGCCGGAATACAATGTCTTGTTTTTCAGTTCTTAATGATGTCAGTGGTAAAGAAAGAAAGGATGAAATTATCTCAGAAAAAAGAGGCTATATCTTTGGCTTCTCCAGAGGCAGGACATAGACCCAGCCTCTATAGGGTTAGAGATGGAGGTATTGAATCCATTATTTTCTGTTACTCAGGAATCTGAGCTAAGAGATGGACAGAGACTCAAAGTTCGTGGAGGTTTGTTTTAGTTGAAAGCACAGTGTGCCCATTAAAGCCTGCATGTTGATATGGTCCAGGAGTCAACAGCTAAGTGAGCTGAGAAAGCTGACTGCCAACAGGAGACCAGGGCAGTAGGGAAAGCTGAGAATTTTCCCCCAACAGCTTATTTAGATGAGAATCAATGTCTCAGACCTCATGACATCTTCATTTTAAAATGCATGGGGAGAATGATCAGCTACATTCAGTGATTTTGATTGGGAGGTGTTCTTATTTTTAAAATAATTGTTTGGTCACGGTCACTTCTGAATCCTGATAGACAGTGAAAATGCTGGGAGACATTACACACATTTCTTTCCTGGATAGTGCTGGCATTTCTGCTTTTATGAATAGTTCTTGAGTCTCAAAACATGACAGGCTCCACTTAGAAAGCTGGACTACTGAAATACTCAATCTTGATTTCTACACTCACAACATATGATTAACAAAATTTAGCATTGCAATAGCCAGCAATTCAGAGTTGACTGCTGGTAGTTGTCTTGTTGTTTGTTTATTGATTGTTTATGAAGATAAAAATTTGGAAGAATTACAGATTGATTACACAGTAAAGAAATGATAGCTTAGGAATGGGAAAATGTCATTGCGTTGGGATTCTTGAGAATCTAGATACAATGAGAAAAGGATTTAACTTGATAGAAACTTGGCCTCACTCAGTAAGAGAATAATATGCTTTCGTTTATATTTTGGCTACTGTAAAAACACTTCTGAATGAGAAAATTATACATCAGGATGCTATTATGTGAATCGGAACATGTTCAGTTTACCTAAATAATCCTTGCTCCAATTCTGCCCATTTTGTTTGCTTATTCCTAGTTTGTTTTGTTGCCCCCATGTATTTTCAGATTCTAGTTGGTATTTATTTGTGTTTGAAAAACTGAGTTGAAAATGTTCTTAATCATTTCCATCCCCTGTATGGCAGTGAACGAGCTGAGCCCGCAAGGGCTTCCTTGTTCCTTTCCCTGTTCCTTCATCTTCTACTAGGCATCCCCTTCTTTTTAGGAAAACAATTGTATTTATTTTTCTTGAAACTGTCCCCCCCCCCCCACTTCTTAGACATTTTATTGTCTGAAGCACATTTAATTGACTCAGGTAATAGAGAAATCCACTCAGGGCTTGGCTTCTAGCTGATAAAAGCCTATTGTCTGGTGAACTAGAAGGGAGTTTCCTCACTTGTTTTATATCTGATTAGTTGTGGAGAAGGAAATGGCAACCCACTCCAGTGTGCTTGCCTGGAGAATCCCAGGGACGGGGGAGCCTAGTGGGCTGCCGTCTATGGGGTCGCATAGGGTCGGACACGACTGAAGCGGTTTAGCAGCAGCAGCAGCAGCAGTTGTAGAATTAAGCTTAATAAGAAAGAAATTTAACAGAAGAGATTGATGTTTGCACCTTCTTTAAGCATCTTATACTTTAAATACTCAAAAAAATTGTATTTCTGTGCTTAGCGGCGTGGAGTGGTCCATTGAATGTGGAGGCTGGAGTTAGGCAGATCTGAGTTTTAATTCTTAGCCTTCTCACTAGGTCTCCAAGTTCCTTCACTGTTCTAAGCCTCAGTATCTTCACTGGAAAATAAACTCCATGGCTGCTTAAGAGTGTGGGCTCTGGCCTTGGATTATTGTTGCTGTTGAGTTGCCCAGTCATGTCTGGCTCTTTGCGACCCTACAGACTGCATCACGTTAGGCCTCCTTGTCAGTCACCATCTCCCAAAGTTTGCCCAAGTTCATGTCCATTGCATTAGTGATGCCATTCAGCCATCTCATCCTCTGACACACTCTTCTCCTTCTGCCCTCAATCTTTCCCAGCATCAAGGCCTTTTCCAATGAGTTAGCTATTTGCATCGGATGACCAAAATACTGGAGTTTCAGCTTTAGCATCGGTCCTTCCAATGAGTATTTGGGGTTGATTTCCCTCAAGACTGACTGATTCGATCTCCTTGCTGTCCAAGGGACTCTCAGGAGTTTTCTCCAGGACCTAGTTCAAAGGATTGCCTGCATTCATATCCCAGCTTTGTCACTTATTTAGATTTTTTGTGACTCAGTTTTGTCGGCTATAAAATGGGATAGTAATAGAACTATAGCATAGAGTTGTGAAAACCAAGTGACAATTAAATGACTTAGTGACAATAAAGGGCTTAAAACAGCTACACGGTATATAGTAAGTTCTCAGCAATGATTGTTATTATTACTCAGGGGTCTGATGCAAGGGCTAAAGAAGACAGAGCACTTGAAAATGCTGAGGGTATTTAGCAACCATCAATTTCTTTTATCTTTACCAAATTACTTCCAAATTAATTGTTTTTTTTTTTTTTAGTGCAGATTCTTGTTAACCTCATTTCCACATCATAAGCTATTGTCATGTGCGTTGCAGTCTGTACCGTACTTGCAATGGGTTACAGCAGAGTACCATACTTACTATGATACTCCAGAGTTGGAAGGCTGACCTTTGGTAGAAGGTAAAACTTTCTTTTAATGGCCACTCCCTGGGTTGAGAAAATCCCCTGGAGAAGCAAATCGCAACCTACTGCAGTATTCTTGTGTGGGAAATCCCATGAACAGAGGAGCCTAGCGGGTTACAGTCTATGCGATTGCAAAAGACGCAGTGACTAAACAAAGTAGTGATTCAACAGCAAGAACAGAGCAGCCTACACTGTATCAGGCTCTCAATGTCCTGAGCTTCTGTGTCCTCCAGAGACTTTGCTTCATCTGGGGACTTACCCGAAACTGAACAGTGCTGACTTACCATTTGATGAGCAGACAAATTCAGAAAGAAAACCAAAGAATGGATTAACTGAGAGACAGGTGGGCCAGGGGAAATGTCAGCTCAGGATGGCCTAGCTTAGGGCCAGCTTAGGGATGACAAATATACGCCTGTGGCCCTTCGCCCAGCCCATGACAGTCATTGCTGGGCCCACATACAGCTTCATAATTCTTTTCAATATAATTCTCCACTAATCTACAACGGTCATTTTGGCATTCCAAGCTGTCAGTCAGGTTTAGTTGGATGTAAAACAGTGTGGTCAGATTTGCTTATCAAGATTGGATGATGTCACCTTTAGGAGCAATAATTAGCTCAGCTCTTTCTGAACATGGAAGCAGCTTTATTTTCTTTCAGATTCCAAAGATTGTCTTTTTGAACTTCAAATTTTATTTTCCTTGGGAAAATTTTAAAGATTTTGTACATGTACAAAGAATGATTTAGGCAATTTAACTCATTATACCTTTATGTTCTTTGATGTAAAAAACTAAAACTATCCTATTTTTCTGAGAAATAAAATAAAAAGTCCTCATTTATGCTGATGCTAGTTTTTAACCAGTTATAATAGGTTGATCTGTATCTTTTTATTCAGTGTGATCTTAATAAATATCACATATGGTGGAGCCCATAGAATCTGGTACAAATCATTTAGAAATAAGTTATTTTGCTACAGTGTTAATAATTTTATGTTTTTGAAATCTAGATCAGATAGCTCTAGAGGCCTCTGTGAAGTAATTCATGTCTTCTTTATAATGCATTTCACTATTTTTACCCAATCTTGGTGAAACAAAGGTCATATACAACAACTAAACTGTATTTAAATTTAAAAAATTTTATTCTTACCACTTTTCTAGGATATAGTTCTAAGTCTAATACCACTGCTGTGTCAAAGGCCCATAGACAACTTGAATAAAAAGGACAGATTGTTCTTACCATCAAACAAACAGAGATCATTCATAGTCCTAGAATTCCCTCGACTTGGATGGCCTTGATGCTTGGATGGATCACTTGCTTTCATTTTCGACAATGATTTAGGTGGTGTTAACCAGAGGATGAACATAAATATAATGGGAGGCCCATTCCAAATGCAGGAGCAGACACAGGTAGAAGCTGAGATACAAGGAATGTCATAGGAGAGACATATTTTATGCAAGTTTCAAAGGATTAAGCATCTTATTCCCAGCACAAGACCTGTCTTGTCCTCCCCAACTCAGGGGCACTTCTAATAGCCCTGCACTTGCTAACAGCCCCCACAGATACACTAGTATTTAGAAACTTCACTTTCAGAAAAACCTAGTTTGATTATTCTTCAGGTCTGACCTACTCCTATCAATCATTCACTGTCTTACCCCAACTCCCACCACAACCACTCCTAGCATTTCAGAAAATAATTTTTCTTCCTGAGAAACATGGGAGGTATGACTGAAAATATAGGGTTACACTAGCCTTTGCACACTACACTCACCACCTTCAGTTCTCGGGTATGGCTGCTCTCTCCTGCCTTTGCATGGTCCATATGTCTACGATTCATTTCCCCTTAGTTTGTTAGCTAACTTCTGCTCATCTTTCAAGACTCAGCTCATGGCACTTTCTTTACAAAGCCTCTCCTGTCCTTCCTTTCACATCCTGGGAAAAATAAAATTCTACAGTTTTGGTTCTTATAGCACTTTGCCCATAATGCTCTTATCTTGTGATCAAAAAAGAAGAGTCTATCTCCATCACTAGGATGCAAAGTCATCCTTGTAACCCTGGCCTTAAGTGATGTTCTGTACATAGTTCTTCTTAGTAAAGTTCATGGATGGAAATTATGTACTTCATTCTCAACTCTGCATGAAAATGCAAGTGCTTTTCTAGAGACATGAGTCAAGTGGCATTGTGAGGGTTATTTTAGAGCTGGATTCTGTAATTGCTGATCAACTTGCCTTGGAAAACATCAACCATTCTGCATCATTCCAGTAATGTTTTCTCTGTAATTTGTTCTTATTTTCCTAGCATAGTACTCTTGGCAACAACATTGGCATAAGGCAGATACCCTAGCTGCAGGCAGGTGTCGTTGGTAATGGATGGGATTGGATTTGGAGCTATCTCAAAGATTTATTTTGGATTCTCTCCGATGTTTCAAAGTCTTGGTTTTGGCCAGTCTGTCATTTGCCAGTTGTCAAATAAGTTGAGTCATTAGTCTGGCCTTGCCATTTAACAGCCTCCAAATGATTGATTGGGTTCTGCTGTACTTCCCAATGGGAGATTTAAGTGTCCATTCAGCTCCATCTACCTGATTTTATGAAAGTAAAATAAAAACAGTCATGCCATTCCTTTCCTACCTGTAAAAGCAGCAAGCTGGGGAAATGCATTTGAACAAGCCGTTTATTCTCTAATACTCAGTCTCTAAAGGACAAATTTCCTGTTGGCAAAATCAAACTGTGCAGTTTTTTCCCAGGCTAACAAAATAATCTCCATTTGTCTATTTTGCATAGCAATTTTGTACACATTTGTCTTTTTTCTTCACAACAACACTGTGAAAAGGACAAGCATTATTATCCTCTTGTAACAAATAAATATCCTAAGACTCAGAAATCTTTTAAAGGTCATATTCAGTTCCTCTGTTATATTAATCCCCTGCCATACTATCAAGCTATCATGCTATCAAGCATCCTAAGCTACAAAAGGTATGTCTGAATATTGCATCGGTGCTTCTGTGTTATTCTCTCATCCAGGGTCTGTTTCTAAAGTATATAGTTTTTTACATACTTGTTTTCTAATATCCTGGATCCCTTAGGGGAATCTGTTGGGAAGGCCCCCAAGGTAACCAGGACTGGGTCATCTTATCCCAGAGCAGAGAACTTGTCTCCATGCCGGGGCAACCAACAGCTTAAATTGCAGAGTAGGATGGAAGGTGATAATTCAATCCCAGAATTGATAAGAAATTTGTGAGACATTCCCTACTGGCCTACACAAATGGTTCCTTTCAAAGGTAAGATGCTTATTGTCTCCAATATAATGTGGTTCTTGGATGCTGTCCAGTCAGCAAAGTAGAAACTCATATTTGGCAAGGCGAACCCGGCCATGGTTTCCTGGTGTGTTGAATCAATAGGAAATGACTTTGGAAAAATACAGCTATGAAAGCAACAAATGGCTTTGAACTTTTCCAGCCAAACTTAAAGTGAACTGCCAAGAATTTCCCCTGTGATATCCCTTTTCAGATGATAACATATGACTATGAAATTTTGCCCGGTATATACTATATGGCCTTCCTTCTCCAGAGTTGATTAAACCAAAATTCTTTCTAGAACCGAAAGTTCATTCCTCTAAGGACCTTCAGTTTCCTTCATTCTTGTCCAATCAGGTCTTGAATCTCAGTGATATTGTCAGCAACTTGGCTGCCATTTCCACCACTATCTTTTCTCTGTGTTTATGTTTTTTTTTTTTTCTTTTTTCTTTCTTGAATATCAAGATAAATCTCAAAAGATAGTTATCATGTAATTCCTCACTCATATGGGTACGCAGGCTGATAGTGAAAAGGAGTGGGTAGGGATGGAGGAAGGAGGAAAGGCTGATTGAACAGACTTGGGAGAAGCAGGATTTGGCGGTGGTGGGGTGGGTCCTGGAGAATTGGCAGAGAAGAGCTGTGGGGACCAGAGATTCATTCTGTGGAAATAGATGGTGGGGTACGAAGGGGTTAGTTTATTGTTGCTGGTGGTTTCCTTTTCCATTGTTTTACCATTTCAGTTTTGAGGTGGTAATATTTTGGTTTTGTGACGATTTTATAATGGAAAAGCATTTTGTGTATGAAAAAATGCATAATGTGCTGGGATTAGCTCTCATGTACACGTAAACTAGCATGTCTAAGACTGAGCTTTGTTCTTGCTCCTTGGAAATTTCTGGACAATCCTGGAGAAGACTTCTAAGACAGGCAAACATCTGGTAAACTCTCTTCCATTTTTGGATTATAAAGGTTAAGTTTCCAAAGAAAACTAAGTTGCATAAACCTAGTTCTAGATACACACACTTTCTTCTTGCCTCCTTTTTCTACAAGATCAGTGAATGTGAGTATTTTTAAACAGTCTAGATTCAGCTAAAAACAAGTAACATCAAAGTGTCTTGCCAACAAAAAGCTACTCTTTTTCCCCAATCTTGATGATGATGATGGAGAATATTTTGCACTTACTATCTGACAGGCACAGAGACACTTATTATGTACATGTATTACATACATTATTTCATTTACTGCTCTCAACAATCTGGGGTAACAATTACTCTCAGTTTAAAGGTGGGAAACTTGAGGTTTAGCAAGATTAACTTGCCTAATGTGTGTGTGCATGCTAAGTCACTTTAGTTGTATCTCTTTGCTACCCTATAGACTGTAACCTGCCAGGCTCCTCTGTCAATGGGATTCTCCAGGCAAGAATACTGGAGTGGGTTGCCATGCCCTCCTCCAGGGGATCTTCCCAACCCAGTAACAGAACCCGTGTCTCTTACAGCTCCTGTGTTGGCAGGTGGGTTCTTTACTGCTTGCACCACCTGGGAAGCCCTAAGTTGTCTAAAAGTACCCCATAATGGAGCCAGGAGTGGAACAGTGGTCTGTGTTCATAAAAGATTCATAATCTCATTCTATTAATACTATGCATGAGGTGTTTTTTTATTGTAGTTTTTCCTTTTCCTAACAGGTATTACCACAAATAGCAGACTTTATCAATGGTATTAGGCAGTTTTATCAAAACTGTGAGATGACTGCTGAAAATGTGTTAAGGAGGACTTAGGATTGTGGTTAGAGTCCATTTCTATTCAAGCCTCAGAAAGCTCCTCCAGCCATCAAATACAACAGAGGCTGATTATTGCATTTCTTATTTTATTCCAGGATTATCCATTTCAGCTTACTGAGGTGGTTATAATGGCATGTCTATAACTGTCAATACATTTCATTTGCCTACTGTGATGACTTGAAAACAAGCTCCAAAAGGTTCCCTGATCAATTCTTGACAACTGGAAGAATGAAAATGAAAATAACATCAATTATTGAAAACCTATGATACCAGACATTGCACTAACTGCTTTATATGCCACCTTAATTTTCACTAAGATGATACAGAACAGATGGTCTTATTTTAACTTTGCCCATAAAGAAACCGAAGGTCAGAGAAGTTGAATAACTTGGACAAAAACTTTTAGCAAGCCGTAAAGCCAGATTTAGAGCCAACTCAACTCAACCCATTTGGTCAATTCCACTGATGTTCATTGAGCATAAACACTGTGCTGGGCACAGAGTAGTGAATGGGGATTCCATAAGACCTAAGACACACCTGGCCTTGCAGATCTAATGAGCCAGGATGGTTTGGCTTCCCTGTGTGCTGAGTGCCTCTAATCATGATGACAAATCTTTTTAATTTTTTTAATCGAAGGATAATTGCTTTACAGAATTTTTTGTTTTCTGTCAAACCTCAGTCTTAATCAGCCATAGGTATACATATATCCCCTCCCTTTTGAACTTCCCTCCCATCTCCCTTCCCATCCCACCCCTCTAGGTTGATACAGAGCCCCTGTTTGAATTTCTTAACCATGCAGCAAATTCCCATTTGCTGTCTATTTTACATATGGTAATGTAAGTTTCCATGTTACTCTTCCCATACTTCTCAGCCTCTCCCCTTGTCCATAAGTCTATTCTCTATGTCTATTTCTCCACTGCTGCCCTGTAAGTAAATTCTTCAGGACCATTTTTCTATATTCTGTATATATGCATTAGAATATGATGTTTATCGTTCTCTTTCTGACTTACTTCACTCTGTATAATACATTCTAGGTTCATCCATTTCATTAGAACTGACTCAAAGGGGTTCCTTTTTAAGGCTGAGGTGGCTGCGCTGGCACAGGAGGGCCTAGAGGAGCTATCCCATGTTGAAGGTCAGGAAGGGCGGCGGTGAGGAGATACCTCTCGTCCAAGGTAAGGAACAGCAGCTGTGCTTTGCTGGAGCAGCCTTGAAGAGATACCCCATGCCCAAGGTAAGACAAACCCAAGTAAGATGGTAAGTGTTGCAAGAAGGCATCAGAGGGCAGACACACTGAAACCATACTCACAGAAAACTAGTCAATCTAATCACACTAGGACCACAGCCTTGTCTAACTCAATGAAACCAAGCCATGCCTGCGGGGCAACCCAACACGGGCGGGTCATGGTGGCGAGGCCTGACAGGATGTGGTCCACTGGAGAAGGGAAGGGCAAGCCACTTTAGTGTTCTTGCCTTGAGAACCCCATGAACAGTAGGAAAAGGCAAAATGATAGGATACTGAAAGAGGTACTCCCCAGGTCAGTAGGTGCCCAATATGCTACTGGAGGTCAGTGGAGAAATAACTCAAGAAAGAATGAAGGGATGGAGCCAAAGCAAAAACAATATCCAGCTGTAGATGTGACTGGTGATAGAAGCAAGATCCAATGCTGTAAAGAGCAATATTGCATAGGAACCTGGAATGTCAGGTCCATGAATCAAGGCAAATTGGAAGTGGTCAAACAAGAGATGGCAAGGGTGAACGTCGACATTCTAGGAATCAGCGAACTAAAATGGACTGGAATGGGTGAATTTAACTCAGATGACCATTACATCTACTACTGCGGGCAGGAATCGCTCAGAAGAAATGGAGTAGCCATCATGGTCAACAGGAGAGTTCGAAATGCAGTACTTGGATGCAATCTCAAAAATGACAGAATGATCTCTGTTCGTCTCCAAGGCAAACCATTCAATATCACAGTTATTCAAGTTTATGCCCCAACCAGTAACACTGAG
>SJYQ01096199.1:354568-369427 GCA_006410935.1 Redunca redunca | reverse complement strand
TCCTGGGATTTCTTTGGAAGGAATGATGCTGAAGCTGAAACTCCAGTACTTTGGCCACCTCATGCAAAGAGTTGATTCATTGGAAAAGACTCTGATGCTGGGAGGGATTGGGGGCAGGAGGAGAAGGGGACGACCCAGGATGAGATGGCTGGATGGCATCACGGACACGATGGACGTGAGTCTGAGTGAACTCCGGGAGTTGGTGATGGACATGGAGGCCTGGCGTGCTGCGATTCATGGGGTCACAAAGAGTCGGACACGACTGAGCGACTGAACTGAACTGAATAAGTATATTCCATTGTGTATATGTACTACAACTTCTTTATCCATTTATCTGTTGATGGACATCTAGGTTGCTTCCATGTTCTAGTTATTGTAAATAGTGCTGCAGCAAACAATAGGATACATGTGCTTTTTCGATTTTGGTTTCCCTAGGGTATATCTTAGGAGTGGGATTGCTGGGTCATATGGTGGTTTTAAGGAATCGCCATACCATCTTCCATAGTGGCTGCATTAATTTACATTCCCACCAACAGTGCAAGAGTGTTTCCTTTTTTCCACACCCTCTCCAGCATTTATTGTTTGTAGACTTTTTGATGATGGCTATTCTGACCAGCTTAAGGTGATATCTTGCTGTAGTTTTGATTTGCATTTCTCTAATAATGAGCAATGTTGAGCATCTTTTTATATGTTTGTTAGCCATCTGTATGTATTCTTTGGAGAAATGTCTGTTTAGCCTTTTTCCCACTTTTTGATTGGGTTGTTTGTTTTTCCGGTATTGAGTTGTATGAGCAGCTTGTATATTGTGGAAATTAATCCTTTGTCAGTTGTTTCATTTGCCATTGCTTTCTCCATTCTGAGGGTTGTCTTTACACCTTGTTTTTAGTTTCCTTTGCTGTGCAAAGCTTTTAAGTTTAATCAGGTCCCACTTGTTTACTTTGTTTTTATTTCCGTTACTCTAGGAAGTGGGTCATAGAGGATTTTGTTTTGATTTATGTCATTAAGTGTTCTGCTTATGTTTTCCTCTAATCGGTTTACAGTTTCTGGTTTTACATTTAGGTCTTTAATCCATTTTGAGTTTACCTCTGTGAATGGTGTTAGGAAGTGTTCTAATTTCATTCTTGTACAAGTAGCTGTCCAGTTTTCCCAGCACCATTTATTGAAGAGGCTGTCTTTGCCCCATTGTATATTCTTGCCTCCTTTGTCAAAGATAAGGTACCCATAGGTGCACGGGTTTATTTCTGGGCTTTCTATCTGGTTCCATTGGTCTATATTTCTGTTTTTGTGCAGTACCATACTGTCGTGATGACTGTAGCTTTGCAGTATAATCTGAAGTCAGGAAGGTTGATTCCTCCAGCTCCATTCTTCTTTCTCAAGACTGCTTTGCTGTGGGTTCTTTTGGGTTTCCATATGATCCAACCAGCCCATTCTAAAGGCAATCAGTCCTGGGTGTTCATTGGAAGGACTGATGCTAAAGCTGAAACTCCAATACTTTGGCCACCTCATGTGAAGAGTTGACTCATTGGAAAAGACTCTGATGCTGGGAGGGATTGGGGGCAGGAGGAGAAGGGGATGACAGAGGATGAGATGGCTGGATGGCATCACTGACTCGATGGACATGAGTTTGAGTGAACTCTGGGAGTTGGTGATGGGCAGGGAGGCCTGGTGTGCTGCAATTCATGGGGTGGCAGAGTCGGACACGACTGAACGACTGAACTGAACTGATGAATTGTGAAATTTTTGGTTCTAGTTCTGTGAAAAATGTTATTGGTAATTTGATAGGGATCTCATTGAATCTGTAGATTGCATTTGGTCCACGTATCTGATACTCCTATAGGTAATAGTGTCCCGTGGTCCCTGCAGCAGCCACATCTTACAGCACTCATGAACTCCTTCCCAGATATCCTTCAGAGCTAAAGGTCTTCCGTCTAAAAAGCTTGCCCTAAAGCAAAGCACAGGCACTTGGCAGCTGCAGGAATATACGACATGATATTCATATTTAATCACTTTGGCTGCTGTGGTGGTCTCGGTTACATCAAAATCACCTGGGAATGGGGCGGGGCGGGGGGAATCTAAAGCCTCCTCCACAGGAAGAAATGTCTGTACATGGACAGGTGTTCCTTGATGTGACATTGCAGTTCCATTTTTAATTTGAAAATGTGTTTTGCGTGTGTAGCCATTAGAACAGTCCTTTGAAGCTCTCCATTCCCAATCATTGCCTATCTTTTGTGAAGGTTTAATGAATTCTGCACAATAATGCTGGAATGTTTTTTCTTCAAAGAACTCATCTTCTCCCATACTAAATGAGAACCTACCACCCAGCCCAGTTGATGACAAATCTTATAAATGCTTATAGTCTATATTTCTGTTCTTTGGCCTATCATTTACACTTGTTGTAATGGAAAAAGCATACCTGTTAAGTAATAATTTGTTCACATAACAGCCACTGAGGTCCACGTAGTATTCTTGATATAATTGCAGACTTTCTTGGTTCTAAATATTTGTTTAATTACTTGCCATGCCAGGCTTTAGTGGCAGCATACTGGGCCCTTTAATTGTGGAATATGGGATCTAGTTCCCTGACCATGGGTTGAACCCAGGGCCCTTACACTGGAAACATGGAGTCTTAGCTACTGGACCAACAGGGAAGTCTCCCAGACTTTCTGATAGAACATAATTTGTCAAGACAGGTTAGGGGCAGCTTTTCCTAAAACAAAGCAGCAATAGTTATTATAAAAATAGCAGTAACAAAAGCCCAAGTGAATTTAAGCAAAAATCTCAATTGTCTTCAACTGCAAATCCCAACATAAAACCTTTGAAACAAACCAGCCAGGAAATTTGTCCTTGGAAAGTGTATTTCCCTTCCTTGAATACTGGTAGAAAAAAGAGCTCTTAAGTCAGGTGGTAGCTGTTCTAACTTGGGTAGAATATGCCATGAGAATTCCACTTTGACCTTCCTTGAGGCTGTCATTTTAAATTGCTGTCTTTGTTACACACCTCTTCCCATTTCTAAATTTAATCTTAAATTCTATGCTAAGAAACTGCCACTTTTATCACATGATAAAAAATTTGTCTTTAAATCTTAAAAAAGGAGTTTGAAGACACTGAGTACTGTGAACATGGACATACACTTCAAAATCCAGATTTCTTTGGGTTTCTCTCCCCATGGAGGATCCAGTTCCTCTGTTTACCCTTACCCTTTTGCCCAATTTTGTATGTTTTTGCTTTAAACAAGACTCATTATAGCTTGTTGTTGTTAATTGAAACCAGAGAAGAGATTATTGTTATGAAATTAAAAAGCCTAAACCTGCTGAATAAACACCCTTAAGGAAAACTTAAAGCAGGTCCATGTATTTATGGTAACCATTATATTTTATGACTTCAATGAACACTGCTTGTAGAGAAATATGCTTACATTCAACTTTAGTTCTCTCTAATAATATTACTATCAAAAAAGCTCCCATGTACTGTGCCATACAGGGTTTGCCAGGTAGAGAATACACTTGCCAATGCGGGAGACTCAGGTCAATCCTTGGGTCAGGAACATACCCTGCAGTAGGAAATGGCAACCTGTTCCAGTGTTCATGCCTGGAAAATTTCATGGGCAGAGGTTCCTGGTGGGCTACAGACCATGGGGTCATGAAGAGTCAGACACAGCCGAGCACTCACGCATGCACTGTGCCATGCATCAGCTAACTATGTGTGAACTTATCTTTTCCCATGGATTACCTGCTACTAGTGCACCCCATAAACTGTGCAACAGCTCTATGTTTCTCTTTACAGGAAGGAAGACTATCTTGACTGGGGACACACAGTTTTTCCATGTCCTAGGGAACACTCAAAGACCATTGATTCAGTTCCAGAACTTGAACATGCCCTCTTGTCTTACTGACATTGAATATTCATCAGTTTATTTATTTACTTACTTTTAAGTGCGAAACATTTACCTTTTTGAAATAACAACCACAAAATGTATACATATCTTGAATAACTAACTTCTTTCTAGATTTTCTTCTGATTCAAATTATCTTCTCTCTGTCTCTCTCAGGCATGCAGCCCTACTCTCTATCTTCCTCTTTTTTTTTTTTTTCTTGAGCTTCTGCTGGTACCCCCAAACAAGCTCAGCAGTTATTTATTGAGCGTTTATATGTGTGAGATACAACTAATACTTTGGGAAGAGCAGCTTGACCTTTAAGCTCTTAGATCATGCAGATCATCTGGGGGAAACCATGTGCACAGGTAATAAAGAGTGAGGAATACTTGGTAAGTCACACGTGGCATTATGGAAGTAGATAGAAAGGCTCTACTCATGAAGGATGAGCAGGGGGTGTGGCAGGCAGCCTGGAAACTAGCGTTTAGTAGAGAGAAGACAAGTAGAGGCTGGTGAGATGGAAGGGTTGGGGCAATTCTAAGCAGAAGTAAGAGCAGGCACAGAGACCCAGACCCTAGAAAGCCTGTTCATAGAATAAGAGGTTGCTCCTTAGGGTCTGTGCTATCATTCAGGCTGTGGTTTGGGCTGGAGCTGGAAAGGATTAGAGAAACTATACAAAGTTGGCAAGATCCTCTTGAGAAGGAAATAGCAACCCACTCCAGTATTTTTGCCTGAAGAATTCCATGGACAGAGGAACCTGGTAGGCTACAGTTCATTGGTCACAGAGAGTCGCACTGGATTTAGTGACTAAAAAACAACCAGCACCACCTTAGGGCCTGACCTAGTGTTCAGGCTGGAGCTGGAGAAGATCAGAGAAACCATACAAGTTCTGCTAAGGAGTCAAGAACTATGGACAGAGGCTCATGACATTGTACAAGAGGCAGTGATCAAGACCATCCCTAAGAAAAAGAAATGCAAAAAGGCAAAATGGTTGTCTGAGGAGGCCTTACAAATAGCTGAGAAAAGAAGAGAGGCTAAAGGCAAGCAGAAGAGGAAAGATATACAGATCTGAATGCAGGGTTCCAAAGAATAGCAAGGAGAGATAAGAAAGCCTTCTTTAGTGATCAATGCAAAGAATTAGAGGAAAACAACAAAATGGGAAAGACTAGAGATCTCTTCAAGAAAATTAGAGATACCAAGGGAACATTTCATGCAAAGATGGGCACAATAAAGGACAGAAATCATATGGACCTAATAGAAACAGAAGATATTAAGAAGAAGTGGCAAGAATTCACAGAAGAACTATATGAAAAAGATCTTCATGACCCAGATAACCACAATGGTGTGATCACTCACCTAGAGCCAGACACCCTGGAGTCTGAAGTCAGGTGGGCCTTAGGAAGCATCACTACAAACAAAGCTAGTGGAGGTGATAGAATTCCAGCTGAACTCTTTTAATTTCTAAAAGATGACGCTGTGAAAGTGCTGCATTCAATATGCCAGCAAATTTGGAAAACTCAGCAGTGGCCACAGCACTGGAAAAGTTAGTTTTATTCCAATCCCAAAGAAAGGCAATGCCAAAGAATGCTCAAACTACTACACAATTGCACTCATCTCACACGCTAGCAAAGTAATGCTCAAAATTCTCCAAGTGAGGCTTCAATAGTATGTGAACCAAGAAATTCCAAATGTTCAAGCTGGTTTTAGAAAAGGCAGAGGAACCAGAGATCAAATTGCCAACATCTGTTGGATCATCAAAAAAGCAAGAGAGTTCCAGAAAACCATCTACTTCTGCTTTATTGACTATGTCAAAGCCTTTGACTGTGTGGATCACAATAAACTATGGAAAATTCTTATAGATATGGGAATACCAGACCACCTGACCTGCCTCCTGAGAAATCCATATGCAAGTCAAGAAGCAACAGTTAGAAACAGACAGAACAACAGACTGTTTCCAAATAGGAAAAGGAGTACATCAAGGCTGTATATTGCCACCCTGGTCATTTAACTTGTATGCAGAGTACATCATGAGAAATGCTGGGCTGGAGGAAGCACAAGTTGGAATCAAGATTGCTGGGAGAAATATCAATAACCTCAGATATGCAGATGATATGGCAGAAAGCGAAGAGGAACTGAAAAGCCTCTTGATGAAAGTGAAAGAAGAGAGTGAAAAAGCTGGTATAAAACTCAGCTTTCAAAAAGCTAAGGTCATAGTATCCAGTCCTATCACTTCATGGCAAGTAGATGGGAAAAAATGGAAACTGAAAAAAAAACAACATGGAAACAGTGTCTGACTTTATTTTCTTGGGCTCCAAAATCACTGCAGACGGTGACTGCAGCCATGAAATCAAAAGATGCTTGCTCCTTGGAAGAAAAGTTATGACCAACCTAGACAGCATATTAAAAAGCAGAGACATGACTTTGCCAACAAAGATCTGTCTAGTCAAAGCTATTGTTTTTCCAGTAGTCATGTATGGATATGAGAGTTGGACCATAACGGAAGCTGAGTGCTGGAGAATTGATGCTTTTGAACTGTGATGTTGGAGAAGACTTTTGAGAGTCCCTTGGACTGCAAGGAGATCCAATCAGTCAATCCCAAAGGAAATCAGTCCTGAATATTCATTTGAAGGACTCACGCTGAAGCTGAAGTTCCAATACTTTGGCCACCTAATGGGAAGAACTGACCCCTTGGAAAAGACCCTGATGCTGGGAAAGATTGAAGGCAGGAGGAGGAGGGGACGACAGAGGATGAGATGGTTGGATGGCATTGTTGACTTGATGGACATGAGTTTGAGCAAGCTGCAGGAGTTGGTGATGGACAGGGAAGCCTGGCATGCTACAGTCCATGGGGTTGCAAAGATTTGGACATGACTGAGTGAATGAACTGAACTGAACTGAAGGAACCAAGACCACCTTGATCTCTAAGAAGGCTTCTCTTGCTATAAGACAGTCCTTGTGGCTGCAATTCAAAAACTCATTTACATCCCTGAATTTCCCACCCTTCTCAAGAATAGAATTGTCCAGGCTAATGCTCCATCCTCCACCAAAAGCCTTTAATTCTGCTTCTCATTTGCTCTCAGTTCAGTTCAGTTCAGTCGCTCAGTCGTGTCCAACTCTTTGCGACCCCATGAATCGCAGCACGCCAGGCCTCCCTGTCCATCACCAACATGCTCTTCCACTGAACTGTGCCCACCTTTGCTTGCTCCACTCTGGACCTGTGTGTTTACCTTGGTTATCACCTTATTCACAGGAGTACAAATGGGAACACCTGGCCCTGAGGTCCCGAATGGCTATCAGTAGTGGTTCTTCAGTGTCACTGCCAGTGTTCAGGCTGTGAAATCTTGACACTGCCCTGCACATGTTCAGTGCCTGATTCTACCCCCTAGGTCATCACTCCAAATGTACATTTTATAAAACTCTGGAAACAGCATGAAATGCAGGCTGTCAAAGAAATCACTGAAAAGATCAAACTGGATTATGTTGCTTAATTTTCGTGATGCCTGGTGGTTATTCAAATGAATACAGTTTCTTTTTTCTTTTTTCCATGATTTTTTTTTTTTTAGCAGATGGGATCCACTTGTTTCAATATGATTTCTATTTTTCAAGGGCATACTCTTTTCTCCTGGATCAATCTCTATGTAGGAAAAAAATCATCATTCAAGACATAAGCAGTTTTTGCCAATGGGTAGGAATGAGGCAGTTGACCAATGAGGGGAGAACAAAAATCTGTGCTATTTTGATGTTAATTGCTGGTGGTGCTCCTTCTTTGAAACACTGATGATAATTTTTCAATATGCAATCCATTTGACCCCAGAGAGCACTGGGAATTCTGCCAGACTTTTGTTCCATCACCACTTATCTCTGTTTTAAAATAAGCATTTATACAGCACTGTCATCTTCATTAATCTTTTTAGGAGTTTGTGCTGGGAAGCAAGAACTTTTTGTTATTCCCATTTTACAGATAAAGAAAGTGAGAGACAAAAGGGAAATGACTTGTTATGAATATTTTAGTAAGTTATTAGGCTTTAAAATTTCCAATTTGTTATTAAGCTTATGGAATTTTCCTATGAACTGAGTTGTGCTGCCTCTTTCTAAATCAGTATACCGGATTCTAAGAGGGGCAGTCTGTTTAGAGTTTGGGTTTAATATTTCTGCCATACATCACCCAGTCCCAGTAAAGTCTCTACTGGCATGCTTTGTTTTCTTTGGTTTTGTCATTTTGAGATTATATTCTAAAGGCTAGAAGAGAACGTCCCTGACTTTCATTTTCTTACCTTAAGTAAAGACGAAGCAGTTTTCTTTTTCTCCTTTTGTAAATTAAAAAAAGAGGCTCCATAGGTAAGGGCTATTTACTCCAGAAGAAAAAAATACATAGTTCCCAATGCTCATAGCTAAACAATTCTGGTGTTGCAAGGAAGGTAAGACACAAAAATAACTATGTATCAATATAATATTAACAATGGCTTAAATTTATTGAATGCTTACTACATTTCAGGAACTTTGCCTACATTATTTCATTTAATCCTTACATTAGTCCACTGAGAAAGGCTGTATTATTACACTCATCATATATATGAGAAAACCAAGGCTTAGGAAGCTGAGCAATTTGCTTGGAGACAGAACCAAAAAGAGACAGCCAGGTCTCAAGATTCTATGGTCTGTCACTAATGAGTCCCTCTCTGTGCTTCCTTTACAAAACTGTTCACCTGTTCATGGGCCTTTGTTCTTCCCAGTAACTTTTAGGCTCAATTTGTCAAATTTTACAAATAGCTTGCTGGAATTTATTTTGAGTGTAACATCTTTAAAAATTAATTGAGGGAAATAGCCGAAGAATTGATGCTTTTGAACTGTGGTGTTAGAGAAGACTCTTGAGAGTCCCTTGGACTGCAAGGAGATCCAACCAGTCCATTCTGAAGGAGATCAGCCCTGGGATTTCTTTGGAAGGAATGATGCTGAAGCTGAAACTCCAGTACTTTGGCCACCTCATGCGAAGAGCTGACTCATTGGGAAAGACTCTGATGCTGGGAGGGATTGGGGGCAGGAGGAAAAGGGGACGACAGAGGATGAGATGGCTGGATGGCCTCACTGACTCAATGGACGTGAGTCTGAGTGAACTCTAGGAGTTGGTGATGGACAGGGAGGCCTGGCGTGCTGCGATTCATGGGGTTGCAAAGAGTCGGACACGACTGAGTGACTGAACTGAACTGAATAACAAATTGTTTCAATCAAGCCCAGTGGAATATTTCTCCATTTACTCAGATGCTCTTTTATATTGCTTCATAAAGATATTTGCTTTTACTTCATCAAAACTGTCTACCTTCTTTATTAGGTTAATTTCTTATTATTTTATAATCTCTGTCTCTATTTAAATGTTTTGTTATTTCTGGTGTAAAGAGAATTATTTTCTAAGCTGACCTTGTACCAAAAAACCTTTTTTGTCAGCCTTAACTATGTCTAGTAGTTTGTGGACTTTTGTTTGCTTGTCTTTACAAATGATAATATCATCGGCAAATAATTCCAGTTTTATCTCTTCTTTTCCAATTCTAATGCTTCTTTTAACTTATTCTCCAGACCAGTGTTGAACAGTGGAGGTGACAGTGAGCATTCTTGTTTCCTCCTCTGAAAGGAAATAAATCTCAAAGAGATATTTGCATAATGTTTGGGGACAGGAATGATCGAGGATGAAATCTCAGCTTTATATTTTTGTTTTCTTTTTAGATCATAGAAAAATTCTGACCAATTAAGTTATACGTGATTTTTCTCTTTTTGGAGATGTAATGACTCCGCTGAGTGTATAGATATGGATCAATATACTTTATGTAATATACAGTAATATTATAAATTATGTGTGCATGGTCAGTTACTTCAGTCATGTCCAACTCTGCAACTCCATGGACTATAGCCCACCAGACTCCTCTGTCCAAGGGCTATTTCAGGGAAGAATGCGGGAGTGGGGTGCCATGCCCTCCTCCTGGGTCTTCCTGACCCAGGGATCAAACCTGCATCTCTGTCTCCTGTATTGGCAAGTGAGTTCTTTATCACTAGGGCCACCTGGGAAGCCACATTATATGTTATATATTATAGTATATAGTTTATAAGATATTATTAATATGTAAAAGTATATAATATATAGAACATATAATTATATTTAGATTTACTCTTACTTCCTCAGGTATATAATGGTCCTTCTGGTGCTGTCTTCTGTATGGTTTTATTTTTATTTTTAAATTTTTATTTTAACTTTAGTTTACTTTACAATACGGTATTGGTTTTGCCAAACATTGACATGAATTCACCACGAGTGTACATGCGTTCCCAAACATGAATCCCCTCCCACCTCCCACCCCATAACATCTCTCTGGGTCCTCCCCGTGCACCAGCCCCAAGCATCCTGCATCCTGCATCGGACATAGACTGGTGATTCGTCTCTTACATGATAGTATACATGTTTCAATGCCATTCTCCCATCTCATCCCACCCACTCCCTCTCTCTCTCCCCAGAGTCCAAAAGTTCACTCTATAGATCTGAGTCTCTTTTGTTGTCTCGCATACAGGGTCATCATCCCCATCTTTCTAAATTCCATATATATGCGTTAGTATACTGTATTGGTACATATACACAATGGAGTATTACTCAGCCATTAAAAAGAATACATTTGAATCTGTTCTAAGGAGATGGATGGAACTGGAGCCGATTATACAGAGTGAAGTAAGCCAGAAAGAAAAACACCAATACTGTATGGTTTTAATATTGCTTCCATGATTGTCCTTTGGTTCAAATTTGTCTAAAATATCACCTCTTTATTTTAAACCTTTTAATATTCTTTTCTTTTAAAATTTTGTATTACAGATAACATGTTACTGTTTCTTATTTTATAATCTGTGTTTCTAACTTAATTTGCAAGTTTAACTTGTGTATTTATCATTTTTTATCCATACATTTCATTGAACAGGTGAATTTTTCTTGGTTGAAGTTGAAAGTTATATATTCTGTTTATTCTTTGAGTGGTTTTTCCTAAGGTTAAACGTCAATACACTATTCATTTTTTCCCCAAAGGAGGCATGTCCTTGGAATGGTATCATTGCCTTTGTTCTGTTTCCATCCTCAGGTTTTTCTTAGTTTTTTCATGTTGGTATCATTTAGACTTTTTTTTTGGCTATGCTGCACTGCTTGTGGGATCTTATCTCCTTGACCAGGGATCGAACTCAGGCCCCTAGCAGAGAAGGCACCAAGGCTTAACCATTGTACCACCACAGAATTCTTCATTTAGACATTGATTTCTGGTTTTTATGAATATTGCTTCTTTTTGGCTGTGCTTTGGTATTTCTTTCAGTTGACGTATAATTGGTCTTCTGCCTCTTGTTTGGTAATTGTTTATTTATATTACACCTCAAAAAGGTCTTAATTTCTTTATTCACACCTGTTTCTCATTTCTTATGAAAGTATTTTTACATTGCTTTCTCTTTTTTACATGAGTACTTTCTTTGAAAACATTTTAAAAGTGGTTTTTTGTGTAGTAAATCTTCTGAGTTCTATGTCTGAACATATCTTTACATCGCTCGCATTTTGAAATTAATATTTTAGCAGAATATATCCTAAGTTCAAATATTACATTTTTTTACAGTGTAAAAATGTTACTTCATTGTCTCCTTGCTTCCAATGTTCTGGACTTGTGACACCAATTTATGTTGTTCTCTTTATGGTTATCTGTTCTTTCTCTCTAGGGTATAGTTTATATAATTTTCACTTTGTTTCTGATGTTCTTATAATTTATGATAATGTATTTAGATGTGGATTTTTAAAAACTGTTGATTCTGTTTGACACTATTTTATATGTTGAACAATAAAAGAAGATGTGATTGGCTGCATAAATATAATGCCAAACATATTAACCTGCATGAATGATTTTTCATTATTTGCTTAAAACCACCTGAGAAACAATGATTATATATATTTAACAAAGATGCCTATCCATTTGTTGATCCTTATTATGTTAGACTCTGTACAAATAGTTTTATAGTTTTTTTAAATTTGTTATTTTGAAGTATAGTTGATTTACAATGGTGTGTCAATTTCTGCAGTACACCAAAGTATTCAGTTGCATATTCTTTTTCATATTCTATCATAGTTTATCACAGGATATTGAATAAAGTTCCCTGTACTATATGGGAAGACCTTGTTTACATATGCTATACATAATAGTTACATACATGGTTTTATAACCATTACAACAACTTTATGAAATAGCTGCTAGCGTAATTTTCATCTTTAAAGGATGAGGAATTTGAAGTTTAAAACACTTGTATAACTTGTCCAGGATAGCTTAGCTAAGAAATAGTGAGGCTAAGGCAGGATCTAATTCCGGGTTGTTTAACTCAAGAAATTTCTTAAAACACTGTGTTACTCTTATCTATATAGACATTATGACAAATTTTCCTACTTAACTGGTTAGTACTCACAATATATAGCCTTTCAGTTCAGTTCAGTCATTCAGTCATGTCCAACTCCTTGCGACCCCATGAATCAGAGCACGCCAGGCCTCCCTGTCCATCACCAACTCCAAGAGTTCACCCAAACTCATGTCCATCGAGTCGGTGGTGCCATCCATCCATCTCATCCTCTGTCGTCCTCTTCTCCTCCTGCCTCCAATCCTTCCCAGCATCAGGGTCTTTTCCAATGAGTCAACTCTTCACATGAGGTGGCCAAAGTATTGGAGTTTCAGCTTCAGCATCAGTCCTTCCAATGAACACCTAGGACTGATCTCCTTTAGGATGGACTGGTTGGACCTCCTTAAAGTCCAAAGGACTCTCAAGAGTCTTCTTCAACACCACAGTTCAAAAGCATCAATTCTTTGGCGCTCAGCTTTCTTCACAGTCCAACTCTCACATCCGTACATGACCACTGGAAAAACCATAGCATTGACTAGACAGTCAAGTGGGCCTTAGAAAGCATCACTACAAACGAAGCTAGCGGAGGTGATAGAATTCCAGTTGAGCTCTTTCAAATCCTGAAAGATGATGTTATGAAAGTGCTGCATGCAATATGCCAGCAAATTTGGAAAACTCAGCAGTGGCCACAGGACTGGAAAAGGTCAGTTTTCATTCCAATCCCAAAGAAAGGCAATGCCAAAGGATGCTCAAACTACCGCATAATTGCACTCACCTCACACACTAGTAAAGTAATGCTCAAAATTCTCCAAGACAGGCTTCAGCAATACATGAACCACGAACTTTCAGATGTTCAAGCTGGTTTTAGAAAAGGCAGAGGAACCAGAGATCAAATTGTCAACATCCGCTGGATCATGGAAAAAGCAAGAGAGTTCCAGAAAAACATCTATTTCTGCTTTATTGACTATGCCAAAGCCTTTGACTATGTGGATCACAATAAACTGTGGAAAATTCTGAAAGAGATGGGAATACCATACCACCTGACCTGCCTCTTGAGAAACCTATATGCAGGTCAGGAGGCAACAGTTAGAACTGGACATGGAACAACAGACTGGTTCCAAATGGGAAAAGGAGTACGTCAAGGCTGTATATTGTCACCCTATTTATTTAACTTGTATGCAGAGTACATCATGAGAAACGATGAGCTGGAAGAAGCACAAGCTGGAATCAAGATTGCTGGGAGAAATATCAATAACCTCAGATATACAGATGACAACACCCTTATGACATAAAGTGAAGAGGAACTAAAAAGCTTCTTGATGAAAGAGGAGAGTGAAAATGTTGGCTTAAAGCTCAACATTCAGAAAACGAAGATCATGGCATCTGGTCCCATCACTTCATGGGAAATAGATGGGGAAACAATGAAAACAGTGTCAGACTTTATTTTTTTGGGCTCCAAAATCACTGCAGATGGTGATTGCAGCCATGAAATTAAAAGAAGTTTACTCCTTGGAAGAAAAGTTATGACCAACCTAGGATATCACATTGAAAAACAGAGATATTACTTTGCCAACAAAAGTCCATCTAGTCAATGCTATGGTTTTTCCAGTGGTCATGTATGGATGTGAGAGTTGGACTGTGAAGAAAGCTGAGTGCCAAAGAATTGATGCTTTTGAACTGTGGTGTTGGAGAAGACTCTTGAGAGTCCCTTGGACTGTGAGGAGATCCAACCAGTCCATCCTAAAGGAGATCAGTCCTGGGTGTTCATTGGAAGGAGTGATGCTGAAGCTGAAACTCCAGTACTTTGGCCACCTCATGTGAAGAGTTGCATAGGAACCTGGAATGTCAGGTCCATGAATCAAGGCAAATTGGAAGTGGTCAAACAGGAAATGACAAGAGTGAACGTCGACATTCTAGGAATCAGCGAACTAAAATGGGCTGGAATGGTTGAATTTAACTCAGATGAGCATTATATCTACTACTGTGGGCAGGAATCCCTTAGAAGAAATGGAGTAGCCATCATGGTCAACAAAAGAGTCCAAAATGCTGTACTTGGATGGAATCTCAAAAACGACAGGATGATCTCTGTTCGTCTCCAAGGCAAACCATTCAATATCATGGTAATCCAAGCCTATGCCCCAACCAGTAATGATGAATAAGCTAAAGCTGAACAGTTCTATGAAGACCTACAAGACCTTTTAGAACTAACACCCCCAAAAGATGTCCTTTTCATTATAGGGGACTGGAATGCCAAAGTAGGAAGTCAAGAAACACCTGGAGTAACAGGCAAATTTGGCCTTGGAATACAGAATGAAGCAGGGCAAAGGCTAATGGAGTTTTGCCAAGAGAATGCACTGGTCATAGCAAACACCCTCTTCCAACAACACAAGAGAAGACTCTACACATGGACATCACCAGATGGTCAACACCAAAATCAAATTGATTATATTCTTTGCAGCCAAGATGGAGAAGCTGTATACAGTCAGCACAAACAAGACCAGGCGCTGACTGTGGCTCAGATCATGAACTCCTTATTGCCAAATTCAGACTTAAGTTGAAGAAAGTAGGGAAAACCACTAGACCATTCAGGTATGACCTAA
>SJYQ01096199.1:331244-351805 GCA_006410935.1 Redunca redunca | reverse complement strand
TTTGTTCTGTGCGCAGTCCTGGCGGTGTCCTATGTTCGAGCTTTTCGTGTGGTTAGCTATCCCCCAGTCTGGTTTACTAGCCCATGTTAGTTCGTTCTGGTTACTTGCCGGGCTTTCCTACCCGATTCTTACAAAGATGTGCAGCCTGTGCCTCGCGCGCATGTCCCTGCCCCGCCCCGTCTTGCTAGTGGCGGGTGCAGGTTTATGTGCTGCTTTTCCGCTGGGGAAGTCACTGTTGGGCTTGTAATCTGTCGGTTTTAATTATTCATTTATGTATCGTTCCTGTTATGATGCCCTCTGTGCTTCCAGGGCTCGCCACAGACTCAGCAGGGAGAGTGTTTCCTGGTGTTTGGAAACCTCTCTTGTTAAAGTTCCTTTCCTGGGTCGGCCTTCCCTATCCGGGATGGAGCTCCCTCCCCACCTCCTTTGTCTCTTTTTTCATCTTTTATATTTTTTCCCTACCTGTTTTTGAAGGCAGTGATCTGCTTTTCTGGGTGCTTGATGTCCTCTGCCAGCATTCAGAAGTTGTTTTGTGGAGTTTGCTCAGCGTTGAAATGTTTTTTTGAGGAATTTGTGAGGGAGAAAGTAATCTCTTCGTCCTAATCCTCCGCCATCCCAAAATTTATATTTTTTAAGAAGGAATTTTATTTACCTACAACTTTCAAAAACTTGCCTAATTACTTGTATTTATATGCGTGTAATTTGGAAGGAATGATGCTAAAGCTGAAACTTCAGTACTTTGGCCACCTCATGCGAAGAGCTGACTCATTGGAAAAGACTCTGATGCTGGGAGGGATTGGGGGCAGGAGGAGAAGGGGACAACAGAGGATGAGATGGCTGGATGGCATCACTGATTGATGGACATGAGTCTGAGTGAGCTCCGGGAGTTGGTGATGGACAGGGAGGCCTGAGGTACTGCGGTTCGTGGGGTCATAAAGAGTCGGACACGACTGAGCGACTGAACTGAACTGAACTGAAGTAGAGAGAAGGCAAGGAGAGAGAGGAAGAGCATTAATACAAATTGCTTGAGATTAATTTAATAATTTGGCACAACTGTGATGTTAATTGGTGTGTGTTAGAGTGCAGAATGGCTGTACAAAGGACATGGTTTAGAGGCACTATTTGCTCATTATTTTCCCCCTGCAAATTGCCATCTCCTAGTTACTACTGAAATAATCTCACTGTTAGTAAAATAAATGTAACAGCCACATTTGAAAGAAGAAAGATTGCTAATAGAGCTGTGGGGAGGGTTCTAAGCCTCTCTGTCTTTGTCAATACAAGTTTGCCTTTATCATCCATTTGTCCTGTTAACTGCTTTTCTAATATTGCTCCTCAATGTCTGATATCAGGCTAGAAAGGCAGCCTGTAGTAGTAGAATCAAATGGGTAAGATGCTGGGGCAGAAGTGGGAAGAGTTCAAATGCTGTTTCTAGAACAACTCTCTTCCTAGATAATTTTTTCTGAGGTTAAATTATACTCTCTAAATATTAATAATACATATGATTTGAGTTTCAAGTAAAAAAGTACTGTTTCAGTTCTTTGATTAGCCATTCAATTTTGCCATTTCTCTCTTGAATATCTTACACATTCTGCATTGACTCTGAGAGAGTATTACTGCAGGGAAAAGGAATTTTGACCATAACAGGTAAAACTTATGGATGAGAGATCTGTTTCTTTGGTATCCTTTTAAATGTACATGTGCGAATCTCCTGATGGTTTGGGACAGAACTCCATTTTATTTATAGTTGTTCACTTATAAAAAAAAGAGGTTCTTGTGTCCTAAACTTAATAGTGGCTTGATGGCATTCAATTGGTACTTGCTGTTGTGACTGTAACTCTTATAGTTATGTACCTGTCATCATAATAATAACTGCCGGTTCTTGAGATGCATCAGGAATTTGGAGCACATTATTTATGGTTCTCTCAACAATCTGTGAGGCAGATATTATTACCTTCACTTTACAGATGAGCACACTGAAGGAAATATCCCAAGGGCACCCAGCTATAAACATCAGAGCTAGGATTCATATTGAGACCTACCTTAAATGCCTCCCATTACCTCCCCCGCAATCTAATGCAACGTCACCTGTCTTTCCTGTGCTGATTCATTGCCTTTATAGTCTTTATTCCTTGGTACCATGTCTGTTGGCACCTTGGCTATGAGGAGTTTAAACATTGAAACACAGTGCCAAAATCCGTGTTTTTATTTTCAGAGCACATTTAATAGTTCTCTAAATCAAACGTTTCCTTGCTCAATAATTTTGAGTGAATTCAGACTTGCATCAGTTGACCATTGGGCTGGAGGTGGAAGGGCAAGAATCATGTGCAAACATAAAGCAAGACTATTCATTTACTTTTTGTATTCTCTTTCCTTAACATTGCTAATCTAATAAAATAATTATGCCTTTGATCCTATATAACCACCTTATGGATTGCTACCAGAAACACATCTATAGATTTGATCCCAAGAGGAAGCTGCCTTCGATCTGACTGAACCATTTGATGCATTTCCCCCCATTATTACACAGTGCTTGTAATGAATAATTCCCTGGGATCTCTATAGCTCAAAGACTAATTTATAGCTAAATCAGTCGTGTCCAACTCTTAGCAACCCCATGGACTGCAGCCCACCAGGCTCCTCCATCCATGGGATCCTCCAGGCAAGAGCACCATGGATCTCTGTCTATTCATACACTGTTGAACATGGTAGTCACTTGCCATAGCAGGCTGTTTTAAATCAGTTAAAATGAAATAAAATTAAAAACCAATTTCTCTGTCACACTAATTACATTTCAAGTGCTTTATAGTCCCATGTGACTAGTGGCTACTGTACTGGACAATGAAGCTATAGAACGATTCCATCATTGCAGACATCTCTATTGGACAGTGCTAAACTGTAAAGAAGACAGAAATGAAGTTAAGTATAATTACTTCACAGAGCGTGCTGATCAGCATCACTGAATTATAGAATATAATGGGTCATGATGCATTGCAATTCCTTTTGCTTTATTTGTCTTCCTAGATAGCTGTTGGGAAGAAGGAATTTGGTCTTGTGTATATAGTATTGCTGTTAGGTAAGACAGCAACTGACTCCGAGGGGTTCAGTAAATATATGTTCAATGCTCTGTGAATGAGATCAAGAAAATAAGTTGAATACAGGAGAATTCTTGGAGATTATAGAATAGAGTGACTACTTGGGCAGTATAAATAAAATAGTGATTTTTTCTACCTGAAATATGTCAGCCTTCGAAATGGAATAGTTGATCAAGGAGTGTTTTAATGTAGAAGAGATAACAATTGTCCAGATTTCAAAGCCTAATGCCACATGTCATCAGAAAAGAAAAAGGCCAGAGTTTAATATATCATCAAGTCCAGTTGACTTTGATATGGATGGGGTGGCTGTCAAGTCATAGAAGAACATTTTGCTTCTTCCAGTTGAAGGAGACTCAAAAAAGAAAATAACTTTTTTATTCAAAGTATTTTAATTTATTTCCTCTTCTAGAACTAAGTCAGGAATAAGTTTGGAGAAGTGATTGGAATGTCATTTACAGAAGCTTTTGTCATTTAGGTTATGTGAAAGCCAAGATAAAAGAATCCTTAAGCCTTTAAAAAATAGAGCAGTGTTTTAGATTATAGCAAAATACGGTGCTGTTGTGTCTTTCTTTTCATACATCTCATATTTAGTAAGTGCGTTATATGTAAATAAAGAGAATGAGTTACAACTGTGGTTGCAATAGCAGAACAAATGATTTTTTTGTTGTTGGCACAACTAGTGAGGTCTGGGGTATGGTGTCAGAAGATTCCATGTGGTGCCATAGAAGAGAGTTGAACCTGGGATTCAGCTGACATTTCTCTTGCCTCTGATTCACCAAGTGTCTTATGACAGGCCATGTTTCATATAGTCACTCAGAAAAACAATCACCTCACACTGTAAGTGATATTTGTATTCTATGGATTGTATTGTTCTCAGTGGCTAAGTCATTTCAAGGTGTCTCAGCACACTTTTCTCTTTGCCAGGCGCTGGATCTGCTGATCTCTGTCTGTGGACATTCCCTGGGGTTGTTTTTCCACCGACAATGGAGGATTTTTATGCAACCACTCACATCTTTTCATCTGATCCTCATTTTACCTGGGCAAGCATTTTTGATTTAGTGACCTAGAAGGCAGTGGCACCCCACTCCAGTACTCTTGCCTGGAGGATCCCATGGATGGAGGAGCCTGGTGGGCTGCAGTCCATGGGGTCGCTAAGAGTGGGACACGACTGAACAACTTCACTTTCACTTTTCACTTTCATGCATTGGAGAAGGAAATGGCAACCCACTCCAGTGTTCTTGCCTGGAGAATCCCAGGGATGGCGGAGCCTGGTGGGCTGCTGTCTATGGGACTGCACAGAGTCGGACATGACTGAAGCGACTTAGCAGCAGCAGCAGCAGCAGCTATACAGAATGTACTATATACTATAGTGCAGCTATAGTACAGAATGCGGACATCTGATCTCAGTATGGGTTAGATTTGACTCCTAATTTTGATTTTCTTCACTGGATGCTCTCAACAACTGAGAAGAATAGGTAATCAAAGTCATATTCCTTAGGCTTTGATATTATAACTTTTCCTGTGAGTGTGGCCAAGGTGGGTATCCTGAGATGAGAACAAAGCAGTATTATTTTGCTATGGTCCTGAAGTTAGATGTAGAGACTGAGAATACATTGGCTCCAGGTTGCCTGAAATTCTGTTCCCTCAAATGTAGAAGAAAGAGAGATGGAAAACTCAAGGAAATTAATCTGCCAATTGTTCTTTTAGAAATAGTTCCTGGTTATTGTGTTTTTTTTTTTAATCTAAATATCTAAGTACCTCATCTTTTCCTCTAAATACTCTATAAAGTAAAGTGAAGTTGCTTAGTTGTGTCTGACTCTTTGAGACCCCATGGACTATAGCCCATCACGCTCCTCTGTCTGTGGGATTTTCCAGGCAAGAGTACCGGAGTGGGCTGCCATTTCCTTCTCCAGAGGATCTTCCTGACCCAGGGATCGAACCCAGGTCTCCCACATTGTAAGCAAGACTCTTTACCATCTGAGCCACCAGGGAAGTCCAAATATTTCTTTGAGCCCCTTTTGAGGGGGAGCGACAAGAATACTGGAGTGGGTTGCCATTCCCTTCTCCAGGAGATCTTCCCTACCCAGGGATTGAACCCCGGTCTCCTGCATTGTAGGCAGACGCTTTACTGTCTGAGCTACCAGGGAAGTCAAATACTCTATAGTTTTGAGAAATTTCAGGGAAAAATAAATATTTTCATATCACTGGCACTGTTTACTGTCAAACTGATTGGAAGGAAGTACACTAAGTCTCCTACATAACCTTCAACTCTGAAAGATGCAAAGGTGTGTTCTATCAACATCAGGCATGAGTGAAATTGCAGCTTGTCCTCCAACTTCTATTGCTGAAGATCCTTCAGCCCTGGGCTTGCCAGTTGGTGCTAGTGGCGAAGAATCTGCCTGCCAGTGTAGAAGAAAAAAAAGAGACATGGGTTCAATCCCTGGGTTGGGAAGATCCCCCTGGAGTAGGAAATGGCACCCCACACCAGTATTCTTGCCTGGAGAATCCCATGGACAGAAGAGCCTGGTTGGCTACAGTCCATGGGGTTGCAAAGAGTCAGACATAACTTCAGCTCTGCCATCTCCCAACTTCTCTCCCTCTTTCAGTAAGTAACTCTTCTTGCCTGTTCACTCAATGCTAGCCCCTGTATGCTAAATGTTGTACTGCACTTTTCAAGGCACTTACTGAAAGACTGAATTTTTTTTCTTCACTTTCTGCATTTGTTTTTTATCTATAATTTGTGTGAAAAGTATTATAGCCTATTACAGTAGTACATAGCCATCTGTGTTAGGTGAGGAACTGGTAGTGGCTGAGTCGCTCAGTTGTGTCCGACTCTTGCAGCCCCATAGACTGCAGCCTGCCAGACTCTTCTGTCCATGAGTTTCTCCAGGCAAGAATTCTGGAGTGGGTTGCCATTCTCTTCTCCAGGGGATCTTCCAGACCCAGGGATCGAACCCAGATCTCCTGTATTGTAGGCGAATTCTTTACCGACTGAGCTACGAGGGGATCCCATTGAGTACCTAGGCTAACTTTATTGGAGTTAGGAACATATTGGATTTATGAGCATGCTCACGGATCGGAACTCATTCATATGTAGGCACTTAATGTATACTTGACTATCCACATGATTAGATATGTTAGAATAATGATAAAGCGCTTATTGTACAATTTTGCACTTATTCTTTTACATACATTTTCTGTTTCTTTTCTATAACAAATAAGGTTTCTCCTTGCAACCTTACCTCACTTGCCAATCATATTAAAAAAAAGAGACTCCCAACCAATTTCAGGTCCTTGGAAGTCAGGAATAATAAAGAACTGGAACACAGCTTGTCCTGCCATCCCACACATAGTAGGAAATATTCAAAGTTAGCACTGTTGGGAACTTGTAAAATCAAAAGATATATTTCCCTTTGTTTTAATAGAAAACAGATATTAAGCTAGGAGTTGGGGATAATACATCAAGCTTCTGAGCTATAAAAACATCTGAAGAATAACACTGGGTTATTGGACTCACTTTAAGCAAGCTTTGGCCACTTGCCTGATTAGGTATGTCAGAGATGGGCAAGAGAACAGTTTCTCTCCTTCACTTCCTGGCAGCATATGATACACTCTCTCCTTATGGAGACTACATCATTAAGAGATCCAAGTGTGTCCTGAGGATGTTAGCTGAGATGGACTCTGGCAGGCAGCTCCAGAAAACTTAGCCAGGAAGTTCTGATTCAGAAGGGACAGTAACGTGTTTGTGACATGGTTGGAATACATCAGACTCCATCACAGTCATGGAGACCTGGGGAGAGGGATTGTATGAGACTTTATAGTCACACTCAGATAAGTGCCTTTCTGACTATATAGACAATTCACTTGTCCTGACAGGTGTGAAGGGATACTTGGCACTCTCCGAAAAGCACTAATAACCCCATTTTAAACCAGACAGCCACTGATAGACCACTTTTAATTTAGTTTTGTGATGAGTTTCCTCTAATATTTAAATCTATATGTTCTGACAGCAGGAGTGTTCAAGGTGTATGTGAGAAGAAGCTTGAGTAAGACAGGTCAATGACTGCAGCCTTGATGTATCAAATCAGCTGTGGCAGAGAGCACAGGCCTCTAAACCTCTAAGACTTATCCTATAGTCAACCTTGCAACCTGCTGTAAGCCACTGTGGGTGAAAGCAAATCACTTCTTCAATCCCTAAAATGTTATCCAGGCATCTTGCTTAATTTGGCGTCCTCCATAGGGTGGTAAAACTGTTTTGAAAAAAAATGCAAATAGACAAAACCAAAAATGGTGCATCCCTTTGGAGGGATACTTGCAGAACTGTGTCAACAGCTGAAAGGTTTCCTCCCTCAGTGCAGTTATGAGCAGTGTGTGTGAGTCTCTTTGGGCATCCATGCACTCTGAGCCCCTCTCTTTGGTCTTGAAACAATTGTCTATATAGGCAGAAGAATGTTAAAATTTGTGGTACCTTTGGGCCTCATTTCCCATTGGTTCTAGAACCAGCCATGTAAATGAACCACTTTCCCTAATCCAGCCTTGAAAGAAGCTGCATTTCTCAATTCTGAAGCATCCACATTATGTTTAGACTCCAAGTGATTGGCTGCTGAGATGACCCTTCACCCTGATGTTCCAGTTATTCTCATCTGGGGGTGATTTTATCCTCCAAGG
This sequence comes from Redunca redunca, assembly GCA_006410935.1. Classification (NCBI taxonomy): domain Eukaryota; kingdom Metazoa; phylum Chordata; class Mammalia; order Artiodactyla; family Bovidae; genus Redunca; species Redunca redunca. The sequence continues at coordinate 344,045 of SJYQ01096199.1, read as the reverse complement.
GGACATTGGGTAATGTCCAGAAGCAATTTTTGGTTATTAGAATTGGGATGCTATCGGCATCTAGCCAGTAGAGGCCAGTCAGATGCTGCTGAATATCCTGACATGCATAGGACAGCCCTCATCACATCACCTGGCTTAAAATGTCAATAGTACTGAAGAGGAGAAACCCCCTTCCACTGTGAGATGATGGCAGACCATGTGGTCAGTTCCTCTGCCCAGATGACACATTCACATGGAAACAAGAGTGTAAAAGCACCAGGGGGCTGCAGAGCCGGCAGAAGTGAGCACTCAGAAAACCAGCTCCCCTGGAAGACTTTCTCCCTGAGCCTTGCCTCCTTGTCTGGAACGTTTCAGCCTTGGGGGATTGCTCAAAAAGAACCATACTCTCTCAGCAGGAATGATGGGCAATAATGAGGGGCCATCCAGTATGCCTCCTTTCACTTCAAGAATCATTTATGCTGTTCTTTGTACTTGTATTAGCTACAAATTACTCATTATTTAATTTGTGTCAAACGTGTGGTAAGTGCTTTACAGAGGTTAATTTATTTCACTCTTACAGGATGAATTGATGTCATGAGCTCCATTTGTGTATATGTTTGAAAGTTGGTTTCAAACACAGGTCACATTGTTTGTAAATATTGAGCTAAGACATGAAGTTGAGTCTAGTTTGACATCAAAACACATGCTTATAAGCAGACTGCTAAATTAGTGAGTCCCCTGCTAGGTATTATGGAGAATATTAAGGAAGACAAACACATCTGCTTAATGATATTCTGTCATCCTTGAATTGCTGATATTTAGGCATAAACACCATGGAAACAAGAATCAGGCTTTTATGTAGTCATCTGGACAATATGTCAAGAAAAGAACTGCTGTGCAAGAATTCCAGAACATAAGCTCTGTGAAAGTGCTTGATTGTTCTGTCTGGTTTTCCTCTGTATCATGAACACATGGAACAGTGCTTGGCACACAGTAGGTGCTAGGTTTACACCATTGAATCAATGAGTGATACTACCAAAGATGTTCATAGTTTTTCCATGGTGACATTGTCCATCAAAGCTTTGTGGCTTCAAACCACAGCAATTCCTCTCCTATTAAACAAGTTAAAGCAAGAATCCTATAGTAGCTTGTGAAATTCAAGGAAATATTGAAGCCTAAGGCCGCAGAAAGAGTTCAGGCTAGTTCTAGGAGGCTCTTGGACTTTCATTCTAGCGCTGGAATCACACTCCAACTTTGTGTCTCTGTTCAAAAGTCTGAAGACAGCCTAATGGCCTTGTGTTGAGTCAATAAGTTGTCTCTCTTATTACGACAAGGTGGTAATTTGCTCCAATAAGTTGTAGCCAGGGATGGGGCAGGGTTATGCAGTCCAAATTCCATCTGTGGGAGAACAACATTTGGAGGAAGTGTGGAAAGGTATGGCCAGAGTGGACACGCGTGGCAACCCCTGAGAGGTGTGGAAAGCTGACTTGGTTGCTTGGAGAGGGTGCCTCGGGCCCGTTCAGTCTGAAATTAATATCTCCAAACTTAGCTTGCCCTCAGGACTGTAGCTTCATTAGATCTCACAACCGACTGTCCGTTTGGAATTTGATTGAGGGAGAGCATTGTCCAAAGAAAGCACATCGTTATGTTGATTAGATATTTATACTTGATAACTGGCAATCACCTTATTACTGGCAGATGAAGTTTGGTTTCAACTGATGGGCTCGCTTTCCAAATAAGATGCTCAAATTACTGGTCTCAGGCTTCTCTCTCAATTTCAGTGTCTAGATTGGGTCATATATGGGACAGATTCTTATTTTCCATCAGCAAAAGCCTATATCTTAAGTAGTCTGTAAGCAAGATTTCTCAGTACTGGTAAAGTGTTTGGTTCATGTACATTTAATATTGTTACTGAAGCTCTCCACAATGGATTAATGAGGAAAATGATTGGACAATCCAAACTGGATTAAGAAGCAGGGGTCACTTGCAGAAGTGACCAGAACCTGAAAAATATTGTAGAATAGGAAAACACATTTTCTTCTTCTTTGTTCGTCATCTTAATTCATCATCTAAGAAGGAGGTTTCAATTCACTTTCTGCTTTAACCAATATTGTGATTCCTGGCATCAGTAAGACATGATTGCCTATAATGTATAGATGTTATGTGTACAACCGGACCCAACTGATGTTCTTAATCTATGCTGACTAGATTGTAAAACTCTATTTCTTAGTAGAAAAAGTCCCTAGAACCTGACCTCAGTAAGACCAGATTCTAGCATGTGGAGAAAATCTGTCATATGGACACCTTTCCTGATAATGAGGTGGGTTACTCTGCACAATGGTGAGGAAAGTGTGTTCTACTACGTGTGTGCTTAGTTGCCCAGTCATGTCTAACTCTTTGCGAACCCATGGACTCTAGCCGGCCAGGCTCCTCTGTCCATGGATTCTCTAGGCAAGAATACTGGAGTGGGTAGCCCTTCCCTTCTCCATGGGATCGTCCCAATCCAGGAATCAAACCCAGGTCTCCCACATTGCAGGCGGATTCTTTACCATCTGAGCCACCAGGGAAGCCTGTATTCTACCACGAATCCAAACATATTTCCCTTTCCTAACTTTTCCATTCTACTCCCCTTTCTTCTGCTATAGCTCATTACAATGTTAAGAGCCAAATGTCAACTCTTAAAGTGCAAAGACCATTGATCACTGCAGCAGCTAAAAGTCCTCATCAAAATTTGCTCTATATGTCTTCTAAAACATATAAACCTTAATTACTATTGTATTCCTTATATCATGACTTTTTTTTCTATTTCTTTCACAACACTGCACAGCATACGGAATCTTAGTCCCTGACCAGGGATCGAACCCAGGCACCCTGCAGTGGAAGTGCAAATTTCTCATCATTGGACTGCCAGGGAAGTCCTTATCACGACTTTTAAGGCTCTCGGTGATTTGTCCTTCAAATATTTCTTTGACGACATTTCTATAATCTTCCCCTCATACATTCTACTTTAAGCACACCTGGTTTTCATTAAATACTTAAGCATATTCCCAAATTTAAACCTTTGGACATGCAGTTTCCTGGGTCTGGAGGTTCTTTATCTGTATCAGTAGATGGCTTGGCCCTTCATGCTATTCCATCTTTGATCATCTTTCCTCCCCTGACCACAATCTATAAAATGGCAATTTGTCATTTCAGTTTCCTTCCTCTGATTTGTGTTTCTTTATAGTTCTTATCTCCACTTCAGTTCAGTTCAGTTCAGTCAGTCAGTCACGTCTGACTTCCCTGCGACCCCATGAATTGCAGCATGCCAGGCCTCCCTGTCCATCACCAACTCCCGGAGCTCAACCAAACTCATGTCCATCGAGTCGGTTATGCCATCCAGCTATCTCATCCTCTGTCGTCCCCTTCTCCTCCTGCCCCCAATCCCTCCCAGCATCAGAGTCTTCTCCAATGAGTCAACTCTTCGCACGAGGTGGCCAAAGTATTTATCTCCACTTAAAGTTATTATAGATTATTTTTTAAAATTGTCTATATCCCAGGAGGAGAATGTAAGGATCTCTAGGGTGAAGAATTTGTCAGTTTGGTCCATTTTATATACCCAATCCTGGAACAAAGTAAGTTCTCAATGAATGCATGTTGAGTAAATAAACAGGCAAAATAACATTATAAACAGATTCTACAATTACATCAGGAGATGCATTAAATTTGCACTAGGTAGTATAAGACATCACCTGAGTAACACATTTTATTCACAGATGTAGTATATTAGACTAGGAGTGAATTTCAATTGCATTACTTGATGAGTTGAGTAGAATAACTTAATGACTTCCTAATGTTAGGTTTCTATTTAACAAATCTGTCAATATTATTTTTTTTGTCATCTGTCACTTGTGTTATAGCAAGAATTCTGAACACAATATATCAACTTGTCCTATGAATGTGTCACCATTTCTATTTTGATTTTGGGTCACCAATTATGAAAACATGGGAGAAGGAAACAGTACACTCTATTCTCACATGCAATTCAATCCATTTAAAATCAAGGATAAAGACTTTTTACTTTTTAACCTAGAGTCTCTTTAAAACAAAAGACAAAGAATGCAAAGCGGTTCTATATCAGCCCGTTTCAGGAAAATACACTTGAAGCACTTGACCTTAAAACTGGCGATAAGCACAGAAGATTCGCAATAACAAGACTTAGGTGGACATGTAAAATGGATGTGACTTGTCTTTAAAATTCTCCCAGTGTTGATGTTTCTTTCTTACATCATATGTCCTGTTTCTGATGGTTTGTTTCTCAAAGTTTATGGCTCTATATCATTCACATCCCCATCCTTCTTGATGTGTTTCTACTGGAACCTCTTTCTTTTAGAATCTATAGAATTGATGATGACAAATGACAATTGTTAATAACATTCATAATAATCTTCAAGTAATTCAAAGAATCAATAATTTATAATTGTTCAGGTATTTTAGATATTAATAATTGCTTGGATAAATCAATTTTTGCTACTGAGCTAATGAGAAAGGGTCTGAAGTCTGGTATGCAGTTAACATATGCGGGTTCTCCCAGGCTTCTGACTATCTATTTGTACTCAAAATTATTTATGGAATGCTTTATGGTGACTCTTGTGGTACTAGCAATGCAGATCTTATTAAGGATGTAATCATAAACTTATATGGAGAATTGGCCAGGCTGTAGGTGATAAGAAGAGTTTGGACTTATGAAGCAGGTGGGAAGAAACCATATGAGAGACTGAACTATCCCTCTGATTCCCCCAAATAGAAAATGATTGTTCACCATCTTACCAAGTATGATTTTTCAGAAAGCAATTCATTTTATTATCATCTAGCATAGATTCAAATTTAGTGAAGAGAATAGTTTTCAGTTCTGATATGTTAACAATTTAGGAAAATAAAAGAACTGAATACCGGCAATGATAATTTCTATAAAGCTTTTAGCTTTGCATCAGTATTCATCTCTGAGCTGTCTTAGGTTGCAGAGATCTTAGCTGGGGACCAACTGTCTTCACTGCTGATGGGCAGACAGAGGCAGTAAATAGGAGGAGCTGCCACCAGCAGTCAGTTTGCATGAGGGACTGAGGCCACACACAGGGCGAAATTGCTCTATTAACCAAATGGCCCATGATCGTCACTAATGTTTGGTTTTCTATCCAGTCATCGTACCACCATATCTGAATCCAAAAAGAGGTTCTGAGCTCTAATTGCAGATCTGTTGTTAGTACAGAATAAGGAGTTGAACACTGACTTTATTTCTGGGCCATTCCCCTCCGAACCCGCCCCCCCTACCCCCAGCCAAAAGGAAGATAATATTTTTCTGGTATGTATTTCAGCAGTCTTCTGAAGAAGTAAACATTAGGCAACATAATGATTAAAGCAAGAATAGTCTAAAGTCACAGAAAAATCTACTAACATTTATTAGAATGTTGGAATCATTTTATAAGTAAGATGGTTATAAGTAAAAGTGTTTGTTTGTTTTTTTTAACATGGTCTGAATGTGTTTTTTCCTGATGCTGGGAAAGATTGAAGGCGGGAGGAGAAGGGGATGACAGAGGATGAGATGGTTGGATGGCATCACCAATTCGATGGACATGAGTTTGAGCAGGCTCGGGAGTAGATGATGGACAGCCTGGTATGCTGCAGTCTATGAGGTCACAAAGAGTTGAACATGATGGAGTGGCTGAACTGAAACGTGTGCTTGTGCTTCCTTGGTGGTTCAGTGGTAAAGAATCCTCCTGCAATGCAGAGGACTTGCAGGAGGTGCAGTTTTGATCCCTGGGTAAGGAAGATACCCTTGAGTAGGAAATGGCAACCCACTTCATCATTCTTGCCTAGGAAATCCAATGGACAGAAGAGCCTGATTGCTACAGTCCATGGGGTCGAAAAGAATTGGACACGACTGAGGGACTCAACAACAAACAACAGAATGTGTATTTATGTCACTTTAGGAGTAGTAGAAAACAAGCATGGATTTAACTTACATTCATTCATTACCCATTCCTTTCTATTGCTTTTCTTCTTTCTTTTCTGTCCGTCCCCCCACCTCCCCAATCCCTGACACACGCACTTCTTCTCCAATCAATTTCCCTCAGGCTTTTCACTTCTCTGTCAGGGACACCCTTTGTGTTTTAGAGTCAGGAAAGGTGAGATTTCTCACTCAGATCAACTCCAGAGAGCACCTTGTTTCTCTGCCTTTCTCAAAGGATAGAAAAGGTGACTTGCTTCCTCATATCTAATTCAAGATGTTGAGTTGCAAAGAAACTCTAAAGCAGCAATTTCTATTTCTTCTTCTGAGTTTCAGAGGTTGGTTGCATATCTATTTTTGTTAGTTTGTAAAGGGAGGTAAGTCTCTGAACAGATTGGGAATTAGAGATTCTGTAGGCTTTAAAAAAGAAAAACTCGTTTTTGCCAGAGGAGTTAGCTGATTTTAAAACTTAAAACGAGCCTCACCGTTTGGCTCCTTGGGGGCTTACTCAGCATCTTCCGATGACCTCTCCGGGCCGCTCCGTGTTTTGCTCAGCTTTCGCGTCTCCTCCTCACAGAGCTGTCGGTGGCGCAGTGGGTGCGCTTCTCTGTGGGCAGGAGAGCCCTCCGGGTGGGCACTGTCTGTGCCCTCGAACGCAGATGGCACTCAGGGGATGGAGCAGGCGCTTGTTTACTATCCTCCCACTCAACCTTCTAATAAAAATTCATCTTCCATGTCCACAACATCATGGGGGGTCTGATTAGCCTACGGGTTCCATTCTGTTTACAAAGAAAATAAGAGTTTATACGGAAGTGATGCAAATGGATAATTTAGAGTCAAGAACCATGCGGGAAAGGGAGGTTGATCGTGTAGACAAAGCTGGAATGAATGGAAGCTTGAGAAATAATTGCTAAAGAAGTATTGAACTGCCTCCAAATGTCCTTCCAAAAGCAAATTTACAGTCCTGAATGAGTCCTAATGCAGACTTTATTTGATAGTTGTGATCAGATGACTTAGCTTTGGGGCATTAACCACTACTGAAGCCAAGGTTATTTGCTAATTTCAGACTTTATGTTCCTATATTGAGGTAAATTCACTTATAAATGTCTACTTACCTCTTTCTCACGGTACTGAAAAGCACAAAACACGAAAGCATGGCAGTTTACAATCTAGTGTGTATCTAGAGTGAACAGTTACTCTTAAGTTTTAATTGCTTAAGTCTATTAGAAAAAGTCTATTTGCATCTCATCCATATAACTTCTACATCAATATCAACAGAGTATATTTTACTTTGAGCTAGACAGAGAGATGCAGTAATGGGTACAGTAGGAAGGAAAAGAAAAGGGAAGGTTCTATTTGAAATGGTTATGGGGAAGCAACCACTTAAAAAAGAAACAAGACTTTGGAAATGGTATATGCTTCAGTAAAGGGGAGAGCTGTTGGTATTTTTTCTCCATGGTTACAATTCAATAAAAATTTTCAGCTATTGTTCTGTCTCTCAGCAAGATAAGCCAGAACAAACATTAATTTATATATTTGTTGGCATCAGTTCAGATCCTCCAGTAAGTGGACACAGTGATCGCATCAGAAATGCAAGCGAGTTATGCCAGGGGAGGGGAAGGGATTGCCTGTGAAAAATAAAGGGGAGAACTGAGGTGAGGAGAGGATGGAGACTGCTTTGCATGCCCAATACCTGTGAAAAAACAAGGAGGATCATTAGGCTGAAAGAGAGGAAGGCTGCTGTGCCACTCCCAGAAAGTCTCAGTGAGGATGCTGGGCCGTCCAAAGCTAAAGCTGTTTGTTAAAATATTCCTGCACTGGTTACATGTGGTGGCTTGCAGTTCCCCACCTGCTAGCTCAGAGCAGCCTGGAATGGTGGTGGGGGGGTCCAGGCAGCATGGCCTTAGTGTGAATGCCTTAGCTGGGAGTCTGAGCTCTCAGCACCCCATGCTCTTTGCAGCAGGTTCTCTCTTGAAGGAGGACCTCAGCATTAGCCCCTCCCCCTCACCTGTGGCTAACAGATTGTAATTATAGGCTTGACTCCTTATTCAGTTCTGTTCAGTTCAGTGCAGTTCAATTCAGTCACTCAGTCGTGTCTGACTCTTTGCGACCCCATGAATCGCAGCACGCCAGGCCTCCCTGTCCATCACCATCTCCCAGATTTCACTCAGACTCACGTCCATCGAGTCAGTGATGCCATCCAGCCATCTCATCCTCTGTCGTCCCCTTCTCCTCCTGCCCCCAATCCCTCCCAGCATCAGAGTCTTTTCCAATGAGTCAACTCTTCGCATGAGGTGGCCAAAGTACTGGAGTTTCAGCTTTAGCATCATTCCTTCCAAAGAACACCCAGGGCTCCTTGCAGTCCAAGGGACTCTCAAGAGTCTTCTCCAACACCACAGTTCAAAAGCATCAATTCCTCGGCGTTAACCTAGCAATTTTATATCTTTCTCATGCATTTTTGCTAGTTTCAGACTTTCCATTCTTATGTTGAGGCCTGAGAGTTTTAGCAAATGTTTCATTAAGCCTCCTCCATTTATTATTCTGCAATTGGCTGATGTACCCAAATGGCTCTGCTCATTTGGGCTGTTTTGTTTCCATGAGGTGTATGACTTAAAGAAAATTTGCCAGAGCGTCGTAACTACTCTGCATGGCATAACTGAAGTGGTGTGAAATATATGCTATTTCTGATATATTTTTTTGCTAGCACATAGTCACATTGTTGTTGTTGTTGACATGCTGGGTTGTGTCCAACTCTCTTTGACCTTATGGACTATAGCTTGCCAGGCCCCTCTTTCCATGGAATTCTCTAGGCAAGAATACTGGAGTGGGTTGCCATTTCCTCCTCCAGAGGATCTTCCTGATGCAGAGATCGAACCTGTGTCTTCTGTGGCTCCTGCATTGCAGATGGATTTTTTTACCCGCAGAGCCATGGGGAAGTCTCAATTGTGTAGACCCAGGATTTCTTCCAAATAACTTGGCCACTCTGCTATGAAGAGTTAAGGATACTTTCCAAAGATGAAAATTCTCAGTTTAAAATAAAGTATGTGAGCCTTAAGATGATCAGTGTCCTCACAATTGGCATCAAAAAAGTACAGTTAATTTTAAAAAATGTTGTTGAGACTTGATTTTGAAAAGCAATTGGTTATTCTGTTATGAGATGCAGAATCAGACAATTAATTGATACTACTACTAGCTTTTATCCATATCATTTCTAAATTAAGCTACCACTAAGTCAATTAGGTGAGAATCATGTATGTCTGTTCTTTTCACTGCATGAGTGAAACTGCTTGTCAAAGGATTGTGTCAAGTTGGTGCTCAGGGCAAATGTTCACTGTTGTAATAATTCTGTCAAAGCAATCTTGGAGATTGACAGCATGTTTCCTGAAATATTGCTGGTGGACATCAGCTCAATAAAGGGCTCTACTGTGGGTCTACTGCTAAGGTTTACTCAGATACGCGGCTAATAGGAAGGAACCCAAATTAGTGTTATTTCCATAAGGGGCAGCATTTCCGAGTCCTTGTTCCAATTATGACCTCAGGCAGCCACTTAGCATGCTTCTTAATTGCCCATCTGACCTGAAAAGTATACCATTTCTATTATAAAACAAGGAAGATCCTGCAGTGGAAGAGTTTGAGTATATCTGGAATGCAGTAGATTTAATACCAGAAGTATTAGCATTGAGTTAAATTGTTCAATAGTTTTAGGTGAACCTAAGCTTTTCATTTGAAATTGTATTCCCTAATGGAGTTAATGAAATTACAGTGCTGGAGAAATTAAGTTGATTCTTTATGATAGCACATATAAAAATAGGTCTTTATTTTCCTTCCTTACCAAAATCTCTAAATTGAGGCCATATTTTCTCTATTTAGTTTGCTGCTCTTTCGGCACTTGGTGGAATAGTACATATTTAAAGACTGGTATTTTGGAACTCTGCAAGCCACATAAGTGTTTTTGCTGAGAGAAGTTATTTCTGTTAGTTGACTTCTTTACTTACAAGTTGACTGTAAAACATCATGAAGTTTATGCCCTATATAAATTGCTTTAATTATGTGGGGTTTATGTAACTTCTTGTTTGTATAGGCTAAATGTGTGCATGAAATTTTTGCTCAAAACTTGAGAAGCTTGTTGAATGTCACAGTAAAAAATCCAACCACGTTTAAATCAAAGTATTTTTTTCTTATTGGCTTTCCTTAAGTCTTGATCATGAAGATCATTGTCTTTGCAGGATGATACTTCATTCTGGTAATTAAGTGGGAAGAACAGGCGTGTATCTTTGTCAAAGCAATCCCAGATGGCAAGTGTAATTCTTAGACTTTCAGTTTACCAACATAAGAATCCTTTCTACCCTCTCCTCTGTCCTACAGAAACAAACATGGCCCAGATGCCATGATAAATGTGTGGGATTCATCCTATATTTTTGCAGGAACATTCGTCATGGCCAACTCTAATTTAAGACCAAGAAATACTTTCAGCTGCTTCTATCCAGTTGCTAAATGAAATGATAGCATCAGAAAGAAATTCGAGGAATTTTGAAATGACTAAGAAGCTAATGTATAATGAAAATCTCAGCAGAAAATAAAAAAGCCAGTGTAATACCTATAACACACATTTGTGTTTTCCCAGTAAACTGCAGGCAAATTGAACGTTGTCAAATATAATAAAACTTTAAGAAAATTTAAAAATCTTATCATCGCTCACTTTAATTACCCTGACTGCTGTCTATTCAACTGGTAACAGTGTTTAAGACCTCTGGACATACCTAGTGAGTATCTCCATGTCCATTCTGTTTTAATGTCCTTCCATCTTACTTATCTTAATCATTTTACAGGACATTGAACATGAATATCACTGAAGACATGTCATACCTACTCTTCCTATTCGTATACATTTCAGGGTTGGTGATGCTTTGGTTATGATGAAATGATATGATGCTTTGGTTTGGTGAAAATCCAGATCTCCTAGAACTCTTGTGCTACTACATAGTACATGACTCTTGGTCTGTCAAACACTCAATTTATTTTGGTAAATATTTATATGGTACTCAAAAAGTTTGATAGCATCACCAACTCAGTGGACATGAATTTGAGCAAACTTCTGAAGATAGTGAAGGACAGGAATGCCTGGAATGCCGCAGTGCATGGGGTTGCAAACAGTCAGATACAATGTAGTGAGTGAACATAATCAAAAAGTCACCTGACTGATGATCGGAGGGACATTTTACTCATTAGTTGATAGCGAGGTAAGTAAAGTGTTGAGAAGAGGATAATGTAGAAAATAGTTTCTTAGGGTAATCTCACTCTGTCTTGTGCTTCCTGTCCATTTGTGTGGTTCTATGTACTAATTGGGTTCTTATTTATATGTGTAGTATATGCAAAAGTTTGGGTTTGGTGGATAAAAAGCATCATACAAGCACTTATCTAGGGAAAGATTCATGTCACAGATATACAATAAGCTTCTTATAAGTGGTTCATGATTTTTAAAAATTTGTTCATTTTTAATTGAAGGATAATTGCTTAACAGTATTGCATTGGTTTCTACCAAACATCATCATGAATCTGCCTAGGTTGACCCATGTCCTCTCCCACTTGAACTTCTCTCCCACCTCCCTCCCCACCTCACCCCTCTAGGTTGTTCCCCAACCCTGGTTTGCATTTCCTGAGTCATACAGAAAATTCCCATTGGCTGTCTACTTTCCATATGGTAATGTATGTTTCCATGATACGTGGTTCATAATGATCATTGGTAATAAGTTAAATCATATATTTCCCAGCGATGCTGTAACACAGCACCACAGACTGGGGACTAAAATCAACAGAAAAGCATTGTCTCAGAATTCTGAAGGTCAGAAGCTTGAGACGAAGGTGTTGTTGGAGCCATGTCCCCTTGGAAACCTCTCAAAGATGCTTCCTTGGCTCCTCCTGTCTTTGGTGGTTTGGCAGGGATCCTTGAGAGCTCTGGGCTTGGAGCTGCAGCATGATATGCTCTTCCCTCGACTGCATGTGTCTTCACAGAGCCTTCTCTCCCTGTGCAGAGGAGTGTCTCTCCTCTTTCTGAAAGGACATCAGTCTTATTGGATTAAGGGCCCACCCTATGCCAGTAGGACCTCATCTTATCTTGATAGTTTCTGCAAAGACTCTTTCCAAATCAGGTCTGGCTTGCAGGCCCTGGAGATCAGAACACTGTATCTTTTAGGGGGATACATGCAACGGGAATCTCTGTATTTCGATTTCTCCAGACTAGAGTGTTGGTTATGAGCACAAAAACAACCCCGGCCATCTGAGCAAATGGATATTTATTGTGGGTATTTATCTCCATCTCAGAGCTTGGGAAATGACATAATAAATGGGACCCTAGAGGACTGAACTAGGAGAAGGGACAGGAAGTAGAGGTCCTCTGAGGGATGAGCCGGCAGAATTGCAGCCAGGGTCATGCCATAAGAACAATTTGACCTCTATCATGTATGAGGATTACTTTGACCTCAACTGTTGAATCTGCAGCCCTGGAATGAGTGACGGAGAGAATGTAGGGAACTGTGCCAAGGGCAAATTGAGGAAGAATCTACCACACTTGGCTTATGAAGTGGGAGGCTGCAGTGGGAGCAAGAAAACTGGAATTTTCTTGTGAAAAATATAGTCAATTGGGAAATTTTCTAAAAAGAATGATGGCAGTCCTAATAGAAAGAGGGGTGGGAAATTCAGTTATTAGAGAGCCCAACAGAACAAATGATTGCTGACTGGAGGAAAGATCTATGGGACCAAATTAAAATGCTCCATTTCTTAGGGATTAGAAAGATCCTGAAGTTCATAATAAATAAGAAAGATTAGGCTTTTTATCG
>SJYQ01096199.1:299569-318431 GCA_006410935.1 Redunca redunca | reverse complement strand
ACCATGATCTGATAATGACAATTAGAGTTTTGAATGTGAGAAATTCAGAAAATAGATTATCCACTGGAAAAGCCAATATGTATAAGACAAATTTGTATTTTTTTATGTTTATTCTCAGTGTAGGAGGAGTAAACTATAAGGTTAGCCCCTTAAATAGGCCCAATAACTTTGCTACGGAGCATTTAACTTCTTTGCTCTTGTTTTTAATTTTAAAAATGGGAAATACCTGCTTCATAAGCAAAGTGCCAGGTAAAATGCAAGAATTTTCAAAGAATGCAACTGCTCTATAGCATTCAAACTTAATCTTGATATACTCATTTGAAGCAGGTACAATGCCAATAAAGTGTGGCAATAACATTCTGAAACTCAAAACTTGCTTCTGCTTTCATAGCATAGATTTGTCCTAAGATAGCAGGCAATCCAAATGCAAGCTTGCTTCACCCAGAAAGTGTCTGCAGATTCTTGAGTTTCATTATAATAACCTGAAAATAAGATCGCAGGACATGTATTAGTGAATAATGGATCATCAACTGAAATTGATTAGCTAGCATCAAATCACCCCTACACATAAATCTTTCTAAGGAACAATCACCTTTAGCTTGAAAAATACATATGTTTATCCTTTCAGGAGAAGACAATGAAATATTTAAGGTATTCCATTTGTTAGACAAATGATCTTTCAAGTTCCTAATAAGCTTGCTTTAGGTTTTCTAAAAAATATGGTTGATATATAGCTGATATTTTACCATCTTTAGTGATCTTTCCTGCAACAGAAACCAAAATCTTTTTCCACCTGGGGTCGAGCAGGAAGCTAAGGGAAAAATACACAGAGTTAGCATTTCTCCGTTTTAAGGCTGAACAAAGAAACATGACAAAGTCACAGCTGCCTTTCGCAGTCACGGGAGAACAGCTTTGTAGAGGCAACTGGCAAGACAGTCCCCCATCTTAAAAGGAAAGAATCATTGTCAAGTTCAACCACGTCAATGTCCTTGAGTTCAAATTTTATTTCCCTTTTGAGGGAGAATAAGTGTTGGGAATTTATATTATTTTCCTCTTACCGAAAAGCTTGCTCTTAAATAGTCCTTCAGATCTTGTAGAAGGAACTTTGCTTGACAAAGATATTTTCATAAAGCTAGATGGTACCTCACAATTCTGCGACAGTCAAATGGGTCTCATGAGTCTATGCGCTACAGACCCATTAGGTCTATAGCTCACCGGTGGGCCACAGAATGATCCAGAAATGAAAATACTTCAAACAGTTATTAAGAGTGAATGACTTTTATGTTAATGTATTAACATAACTTTTATGTTATGATATATTGAAGGATGGGAGAACTTAAAGGGTTATCAAAATTTGGTAAACAAAAACTAGTTTGTAATGGGCCCTAATTCAGGATTTTAGCAAGAAATCCAGCTGCCACACATTCTTGGGTAATAATGCAAATTTCCTATATCACATATATAGACAGTTGGAATAGTACAATTTTTTATGAAGAAAAGTATGTGGTCAGGACATCAAGGATATTGTCTTAAACTGGTCTTGGCTTTTCCATTTGCACCTTCTTTCTTTAGGGTTATTTTTAGCTTCTTACTAGCAATTTACTTTCAGTTAACACTACAATGTGAAGCAACACATATTTATATGAACAATATTTTCACATTATATTTTTTCCCAAAACTGGATTTTAAGGATTGTTTAAACTGTGGTTCAAATAGACTCATCATATTCCTTTTGCTAAAGAAGATGTGTTTATAACTTCTCTATAATTTATTTGGTCTGTACATGTTTGTGCATGTTAGCTTCAGTGCCTTTCTCCTTTAAGTTCTTTCTTTGCTTTTTTCCAAACAGTTATGTTTTTAAAATTACTGCTCGTGTATTTTGCACACAAATGCTTATGTAACCTATTTAGTTCCTATCTGTTGGAATGTTTCAAAGCATAGTCAGGATAGAAGGCTTTCCTGTTCTTTCTCAACAGATAAGTTCTTTCTTTGTATTTTATAAAAATGAAGATAAACACAACCCACCTTACTGCCAAAGGGTATGTTATGTAACAGACTTTCACTGTGGGCACTTTCGTTACCTAGAAATACAAACGCTGTTACTAACGCTTTATTCATTCACAAATTTAGTAATTCCTTTATTCAGCATTTAAAAAATATATATGCAAAGAGTAGGATATGGGTAAAGATAAAAAACACTAAAGAGATAAAATGTGCATATTGAAAAGGCATCCTTGGCAATTATGTATTAATTTGTATTAATTTCTCATACCCACATATTGAGGAGTTGATGAGCTCAGAAACTATCCACCACCATGAATAACAACCTCCGTTTGATTTTGCCTTCTTCTCTTCCCCATTTACCAGGATCAGGTAACGGCAAAGCACACTTTTTTTTTTATAAGTTTGCTCCTACCACTGCATCGTGCCCATGCCACTTCCTGCTTCTATCACAAGTTTCTGACTTTTCATCCAGCCACACACTTCTGTTCTGCTTCTGCAATTCCCACAGTCAGTGCTGTGCTGAAGTCAGGCTGGAGGCAGAGCTCACAGCTCTTTAGACAACCCCCCAGCTGGCCTGCAGCTCCTCTCTGCCCTCCCCACTTTCTGCACACATTTCTCTCTCATTACACTAAAGTGAAGCCTTCCAACTATTAACTTTTATTCTAAGTTAATTTGCTCTATCAACATTTCCCACTTACCAAGTTAGCGCCATTTACATCAATCATCATCAGTCATTATAGCAATTCCCCATGATAGAATTTGTATCTATATTTTACGTATGAGGGAACTGAGGTGTAAAGAGTTTAAGTGACTTGTCAAAGGTCACAGCTAGTTAAGTTTCAAGAGCCAAGGCAGAGTTCAAAGTGCATGCTTCTTTTACCATGTCACAATGCCTCTAACATTACTATTCTAGAATCACCTCACATTTATTTTGGATATCAAATTGCCTTACATATAAATATAAAATCTCTGTGGGTTTTTACACTGACCAGCCTAATCACATTAGGTTTACATTAATACAAAAGTTGGTTTGTTCTGGGCTTTATTTTAGTCCTAAATTCTTCAATAAACACCACTTACCATTTGGATGGTGCACAATGGTGAGCTTATCTACAAGACAAAAAAAAGCACATTCTACTGAGTTTTGCTCCATATTTATCTTAGGGTCATTTCTTCTTATCGGTTGACTACTTCTTGTCTTGAGATGACTATGAAGTTTCAGTCTGATTTTAAAAAAATACCTCCGGCCACTAAGTATGTAACTGTCTTTTATTACTTGTATCACTAAGTGTGAAACTATGTCTTTTTTTCCTTCCGATGTTTGTCCCACATTATCACGATTTTAGATATATTTGACACTTAATAATAGCTTCCTACTCAGCCTTGATATTCTTTTAGCCTGAGCTATTCAAGTATTTTAAAAAATAACCTTATTCAGAAATAATTACATACAGTACAATTCATACACCTTGTATGGCATTCTTTAGCATTTCTTACATTGCAATTTTCCTGTCTATGAATTCTCTGATTTCAATTATCTGAAAATGTCTAAATTTCAACAAATTTTTGAAGGTTATTTTTCCTGGATATACAATTCTAAGTGGTCATTTGTTTTTATTTTAGCATTTTCAAAGATATTATTGCACCGTCTTTAGTCCTCCATGTTTCTGACAAGAAATTAGTGAATAGGGAATACATTTATGCTTTTCCCTTGATATATGTCTTTTTCTCTGGCTGCTATCAAGAATTTACCTTGACTGGAAGTAGCTTGACTACAAGGGCTCAAATATAGTTCGGCTTAACAAGCTAACTGGAGTTTTTTTTAAGTTCTTGGAACAGTATGAAGGTAGTTTACATTGAATTTGGAAAATATCTGACCATTATTTATTTTAAAATGTTTTGCCCAAACTCACTAGTTTTTCCTCTGGGACTCTGACTACGTGCATGCTAGACTCTGTTATGTCCTACATGTCTCTGAGGCTCCATTCATTTTAAAGTTCTTTTATCTCCTTTTTCATCATATTGGATAATTTCTATTGATCTGTCTTTAAGTTGATTAACTCTTACTTTTGCTATGTTCAATCTGCTAATAAGTTCTTCTGATAATTTTTCATTTGTTTTATTGTAATTTTAATTTCTATAAATTTCCATTTGGTTCTTCTAATAGTTTCAATTATCCTGTTGAAATTGCATATTTATTCACTCTTTAAAACCATATTTTTTATTAATTTTGTTAAGTCAACAATAGGACTATCTCAGGTTCAGTTTTTATTGATGCTTTCCTTTTTCTTTTCTGTGAATCACATTTTCTTTTTATTTGTACCTCATTTAAAAAAAAAAACCCTGAATACTGGATTTTAAAGATAATCTGTAGCATATTCTGGATTCTATATTCATATTCTATATTCCTTTGATGAATATAGGTTCTTGTTTAACCAGGCAGTTTGATTACTGTCATGAACCTGTGGTAGGCTTGGTTTTCTGCTTTTTTTCAGGGTCAACCTATACAAAGCTCAAGATGTTTGCTAAGACTCTTAGTAGAACTTCCCTGATGATTCAGCAGAAAAAAAAAAAAAAAATCTGCCTGCAGTGGAGGAGATGTGGATTTGATTCCTGGGTTGGGAAGATCCCCTAGAGAAGGATAGGGCAGCTCACTCCAGTATTCTTGCCTAGGAAATTCCATGGACTGGCACCTGGCAAGCCCCAGTCCATGGGGGTGGCAAAAGAGTCAGACATGACTTAGCCACTAAACAACAACAACAGTAGGACTAAGCCTACGAATTCCATTTTCCACCGGGCTCTTGTAGGGGTTTGGTTCTAGGCTTTGCTGGGGCAAGTCTAGAGTAGGTCTTACTCTAAGTCATGGTCCTTACTCTTTACATCTCTTGGGTGTCACAGCAGGATGCCAGGCATTTTAACAAAGTGTTAGGAGACCTTTCCTCTCTGGCAGGGCAGAACTCAAAGCAACATCCCCAAGTTTGGCTTTTCCTTGGCTTTGCTCAACCTTCAGTGTCTTTGTTCTGCCTTCACAGCACTAAAAGCCGCCATCTTACATGCTTTGACTGGTCTTGTCTGCACATGCACAGCTCATCTCTCAGCCAGACTTGTGGAGCCCCTCCCTTCCTCTGAGGCTACCTCTCCTCGTGGTGGTTACCTCCTCTTCAGTGACTCACCACACACATTCCAGCAGCTCTGACTGCCCTGAACTCTTATCTTTGCTACCTCAGTTTGACTTCTTTGCACAGACTATAGTCAGAAAATCATCTTGTGGGTAATGGTGAGAGACATCTCATATATTTTGTTTTTCTCCGGGATTACAGTCTAAGTCTGCTTATCATTTACTCCCTGAAATCAGTTGCTTCATATTTTTTTGCCCATTATTTATATCCTTAAAGTGGGAGGGTTTGTCTGGTAGTGCTTATTCCATTTTAGCTGAAAGAAGAACTAGTTGATTCCTAATTAAAACACCAATGATTAAGAGTGTTAACTTTGGATTCCAATAGACATAATCTGTGTGTTTAGAAGCTTCTTAGTTTCTCAGATTCTCAGTTTCCCTATTATAAATTGGGACTAATGCCTATCTCAAAGGGTTATTAATGGGATGATTTTGTGCATAGTAGATAAGACAATACATATTTAGCTACTACTACTATTTAATGTTCCTTAGTGAAATTATTTATATATTTTATAATTTTATTCATTTTAAAAATTTTACTCTTATTCCACATTAGAATGTAGGTTTGTAGAACTCAGTTATTTGTAAATTAGTTTTGTGTTTGGGACCTTAACTATTTTAGAAAGCATATTTATGTTTTAGAAAACATTTCTAAGAGAGCTTAAAGAATTCTCTATGAACAAATAGATAACAATCCAATAATATAAGAAGAAAATGAATTTTAACATAGTGAATTTCAGCATGAAGTACTATCTAAAAGTTATGTAGTATTATTGAAAATAGAAAAGATGGAGGCTTTCAAACTTTACTAGTAGTTGTCAGTTTTTAATTATCTGTGCAGGGGTAAGGACTTGGGGATAGGGTGGTCAGAGAATGACAACATAATTTATTTTCAATTTTGGAATGCATTATCTTCAGAGAAGATTTACCATCTTAATAATGTTTGGTTTGTGTTAACATTAAAATGAGTGTTTTTTCCCCCTGGGAGCAACTGCTGATTATTAGCAAGGGGAATCTGTATTGAGAAGAAGCATGCTACCTTCAGGGGAAGGCAACATGAGATTTATAATTTAAAATGATCCACATGTGGACAACTGTGAGAATTGACTATATTGAGAATATTCTACCTTATTAAAAAAAAGTGTGACTCTTTAACAATTTAATACCCCATTATTGAGACTTATACACTCACATATAAAACTAAAGCAGAATTATCTTATTTGCAACTTATATGGAAATCAAAGGAAAGGAAGTACCTAGCATTTACATTATGGGCCAGAGGAGGTGAAAAGTATTTTATGTATTAACTTGTACAACCACTTCCAGGTATATGTCTGATTATTCTTGTTTTACAGACAAGGTCCCTGAGTACCAAGGAGTAAGACACTCTCCAATTTAAGCAGCTGGGAAGTGACTGGATATGAATCTGAACTCAGGCCTGTTTAATTTCACCATTCTTGCTTTTTCCACTTCATCACTCTATTATTTTTGAAGAGCAGGCAAATTTTACTTACTGTAGACATTTTCTTCTTCGGGCCTTTTTCCAACAATGCAATCTCGTAGTTGGCGTAGTTTCTCCTTAATGAGGAGACAACCAGGAAAGAGAAGTCAAGATTCACGAATTTTTCATGAATTGAGATGGAAACTTTACTACGACCAGTAAAACCACTACAGCTTAGTGCTAATGTGGTACTTCGTGTTCCAGCCACCATTCTTGCTACTTCACACGTATTGTTTTACTTAATCCTCACAACTTCACGAGGTGGATAAAAAACATCATCATCTCCTTTTACCGATATGGAAACTGAGTTACAGAAGAGTAAGTAACTTTCCTAAATCACACAGAAGTGGTACAGGTTTCTTTCCCAAACGAACTCCTGAGGCATCTACACTGGCCATCGGTGCCTCAAAGCAGGAGGCCAATGTAACAGAGGTTTGCTGCTGCCTGAGCCCGTCTCTAGCCTCTGCAGGGTACATGCTTTCCTAGCAGGTCCTTCTAAGACCAGGGACTCAGGAGCAAATGATACATAACTGGATTTCCATTTTTAACTCATTTGTGATCTTTCTTTGCTTTCCAAATGTTCTATACTGAACATCTATTACCTTTTTAACTGAAAGGTAAAACAAGCCAATGCTCAATACATCTGCTTTTATTTATTTTTTAAAAAATATGGAATGCTTCATGAATTTGCATGTCATCTTGTGTAGGGGCTGTGCTAATCTTCTCTGTACTGTTCTAATTTTAGTGTATGTCCCGCCAAAGGGAGCACCAATAAATGTGCTTTTAGAAGAGAATTTAAGAGTAGCACTTTTCTTAAGGGCTGCCCTGCAAACCTAGAAACAACTTTTCTTAAAATAGAGTTGTGTTCATTGCCTTAAAGATCCTCTCCTATGAGTGGAGCAAACCTTTAGGGACTCGGTGATTGTGAGCAGGAGAGAGAGGAGCTAAAGGCAAGGTTTTTTCAATCATCTCACCTTCAACTCCAGGGATTCTACCTGGGTCTTCATTATTCTAGAAACTCTTCTACTAATAAATCTATGCTTGTGCCATTTTCCCTCTTACTTTCCTGGGATAATACCTCTCTGTCAGTAAGAATATAATTTCACAGCCGCCTCTGATAGATTCATCTTCGGGATTAAAATGAATATTTTTTGTAAACTATAAGAGTAAGATTGAAAAGTGTATGGGCAGTGTGTACTGGGAAAATAGGGAGAACATTCATTTTTTGATGTTCTGAATTTTGTCCCCAGTGGCTCAGTGGGCAAAGAATCTGCCTGCAATTCAGGAGACGGGGTTTCAATCCCTGGATCTGGAAGATCCCCTGGAGGAGGAAATGGCAACCCACTCCAGTATTCTTGCCTGGAGAATTCTACAGACAGAGGAGCCTGGTGGGCTACAGTTCATAGGGTGGCAAAGAGTCAGATATGACTGAGTGACTAAGCAGACACAACTTTTGTTCAGGCCCTTAAGTTAAGGACTGATTGAAAAAACACAGGGAAAAGTCTCTCTCACATTCATCTTGGTAATGATACTTTGGATATAACTGAAAAAGCACAAGCAACAAAAGCAAAAATAAACAACTGGGACTGCATCAGACTAAAAAGCTTTTGCATAACAAAAGGGACAACCAACAAAATGAAAAGTCACCCTGTGGACTGAGGGAAAATATCTGCAAATCATATATGTGATAAGGAGTTGATATTTGAAATATATAAAGAACTCACACAACTTAATGACAAAAATGTCCCAAACAATCTGATTAAAAAATGGTCAGAAGAACTGAACAGACATTTCTCAAAGAAGACATTAAAATGGCCAACAGATAAATGAAGAAGTTCTCAGCATCACTAATCTTCAGGGAAATGCAAATCAAACCCACAATAGGATCTTACCTCAGAACTGTTAGAATGATTATCATCAAAGGACAAGGAGTAAGAAATGAGGTGATGGAGAAAAAAAGAGTCCTTGTGCAGAGTTGGTGGAAATGTAAATCGGTGCAGCCATTATGGAAATCGGTATGGAGCTTCCTCAAAACATTAAAAATAGTACCACTATATGATTCAGCATTCCTACTTCTGGGTATTTATCCGAAGGAAATGAAATCATGGTCTCAACGAAACAGCTGCACTTCCACATTCATTGCATTAGCCAAGATATGGAAACCATCTAAGTGTCTAGGAATGGATAAAGCACATGTGATATATATGTCTGTATATGTGTGTGTGTGTATATATATATATATATATATATGAGGTAATACTATTCACCCATGAGAAAGAAGGAAATCCTACCATTTTTGGCAACATGGATAGACTCTGAGGGCATTATGCCAAGTAAAATAAGTCAGATAGGCAAAGACGAATACTGTGTGGTCATACTTATCTGTGAACTTTTACAAAAGCCAATTCATAGAAACAGAATTGAATGGTGGTTACTGGGGACTGAGGAGTGGAAGAAATTCAGAGATGCTGATGTTGGTCAAAGGGTACAAACTACCAGTTACAAGATGAAAATGTTCTGGGAATCCAATGTATAGCAAGATGACTGTTTAACAGTACTGTATTACATACATATTATAGATAGCAACTTGAAAGTTGCTAAGAGAGTTGATATTGTATGTTCTTGTCACACAGAAATGTTAATTTTGTGACATGATGGAGGTGCTACTGAGAGAGTCATTTCCTAGGCAGGTTGATAAGTCTAGGGGTCCCCAAGGAGAGAGGGGTCTGGAATTCTCAAGGAGGAGAAAAGGACACACTTTTTTTCCCTCTGCATTCCTTAGGATTATGTATCCTGCCTGAGGACAGTCTCTGGATTAAACCTTCTGGCTAATTCTGTTATCTTAAAATGTAAATTATGGGAGTAGGTCTAGTGAGATCTTTACAACCTCCACACATTCTTTGGATTCATTGGAGAGTATATAACTCCATTGTTAACACTAGCAAGTGAGTACTCTTTCTACCCCCTTCTGATGTCTATGTCAGAAGCTTTCTCTATATCCGTTATACTTTAATAAAATTTTATTACACAAAAGCTCTGAGTGATCAAGCCTCGTCTCTGGCCCCGGGCTGAATTCTTCTCCTCTGGAGGCCAAGAATCCTGGCGTCTTTGCGTGATTCAGCAACAACCTTTCATTAGCTAATGCTATGGTCCTCATCGTTTTGCAGCATATAAAATCAATCCACTGCACACTTTACATTTAGACAATGTTCTAAGTCAATTATATCAGGAAGGTTGGGAAGGAAAGGGAAAAGTACTGAATAAATCCTCGTACTCAGTCAGAGTCACAAACCTTGGGCTTTTATGGAAAGTAGTTTTATGGTTTGTTCTTTCACCTACAGGTTACCTTTTGGTTTGGTTTTGCATAAGTGCTTACTGTATTCATTATTTCATTGTTCCTATGTATTAGATAAGCCACATCAGTCTTGAAGTAATTGAGTATTATTGTGTTTAGTCCCTAAGTCATGTCTAACTCTTTGCAACTCTCTGGACTGTAGCACATTAAGCTCCTCTAGCCATGGTTTCCCAAGCAAGAATACTTTCCTAGTCAAGGAGTGGGTTGCCATTTCCTTCTCCAGGGGATCCTTCTGACCCAGGGATTGAACCCAGTTCTCTTGCATTGGCAGGAGGATTCTTTACCACTGAGTTATCTGGTAAGCCCCTTAGACCACCTTTAATTCTTTCTAAAGTGATACTGAAAATAAATATACAAAAAAGATCTTAATGACTCAGATAACTGATGGTATGATCACTTTCCTGGAGCCAGACATCCTGGAATGTGAAGTCAAATGGGCCTTAGAAAGCATCACTACAAACAAAGCTAGTGAAGGTGATAGAATTCCAGCTGAGCTATTTCAAATCCTAAAAGATGACACTGTTAAAGTGCTACACTCAATATGCTAGCAAATCTGGAAAACTCAGCAGTGGGCACAGGACTGGAAAAGGTCGGTTTTCATTCCAATCACAAAGAAGGGCAATGCCAAAGAATGTTCAAACTACTGCACAATTACACTCATTTCACATGCTAGTAAGGTCATGCTCAAAATCCTCCAAGCTATGCTTCAACAGTACATGAACCAGGAACTTCCAGATGTACAGGCTGGACTTAGAAAGGGCAGAGGAACCAGAGATCAAATTGCCAACATCCACTGGATCATAGAAAAGTTAAGAGTTCCAGGAAAACATCTACTTCTGCTTTACTGACTAGGCTAAAGCCTTTAACTGTGTGAATCACAAAAAACTGTGGAAAATTCTTAAAGAGATAGGAATACCAGAGCACCTTACTTACCTCCTGAGAAATCTGTATGCAGGTCAAGAAGCAACAGTTAAAACCAAACATGGAAAAACAAATTGGTTCAAAATTGGGAAAGGAGTGTATCAAGGCAGTATACTGTCACACTGTTTATTTAACTCATATGCAGAGTTCATCATGTGAAATGCCGGGCTGGATGAAGCCCAAGCTGGAATCAAGATTGCTGGGAGAAATATCAATAACCTCAGATATGCATATGACACCACCCTTATGGCAGAAAGTGAAGAGGAACTAAAGAGCCTCTTGATGAAGGTAAAAGAGGAGAGTGGTTTAAAACTGAACATTCAAAAAACTAAGATCATGGCGTCTGGTCCCATCACTTCATGGCATATAGATAGGGAAACAATGGAAACAGTGAAAGCTTTATTTTCTTTGGCTCCAAAATCACTGCAGATGGTGATGGCTGCCATGAAATTAAAAAACACTTGATCCTTGGAAGAAAAGCTGTGACAAACCTAGATAGTGTATTAATAGCAGAACATTACTTTGCAGACAAAGGCCTGAATAGTCAAAGCTATGATTTTTCCAGTAGTCATGTATGGATGTGAGAGCTGGACCTTAAAAAAGGCTGAGCACCAAAGAATTGATGCTTTTGGACTGTGGTGTTGCAGAAGACTCTTGAGAGTCCTTTGGACTGCAAGGAAGTCAAACCAGTCAATCCTAAAGGAGATCAACCCTGAATATTAATTGAAAGGACTGATGCTGAAGCTGAAGCTCCAATACTTTGGCCACCTGATATAAAGAGTCGACTCATTGGAAAAAATCCTGATGCTGGGAAAGAAGGAGGAGAAGGGGACGACAGAGGATGAGATGGTTGGATGGCATCACCAACTCAATGGATATGAGTTTGAGCAAGCTCTTGGAGATGGTGAAGGACAGGGAAGCCTGGCATGCTGCAGTCCATGAGGTTGCAAAGAGTTGGACATGACTGAGTGACTGAACAACAATAACAACTGAATATAAATACACAAATAAAATAGAAACAACCAAGGGTTTGATAAAGCAACTAGTGAAATCACTAACAAGAAGGTATTTAGATTGGATCACTTTCAATTGTAAACTTTATTACAGAAAGGTCTAAGGAGGATAAAGTACAATTGACTTATCTCAACCAAACTTATGTAAACTTATTTTCTAGCATTGCCAGGACAGTGATCTGCAGTTCAGTACTTGGGCACACTTTACCCACTTCAGGATGAGAGGGATGCTTGATGGTGATGGCAACAGTGTGGACTGAGAAGCGGGGCTCTAGTTCCGACCACGAACGACTGTCATTACAGAATTCCACAATTAGTGTTCTTAACATTTGTTTGCAAACCAACTGCCCCTGCTTCACACTGCAAAAGCTTGACCAGGTCCAGCCACCAAACCGCAACAAGAGCTATCCTGCGAGACAGGTGACTTCTAACAAGGTGCGTGACCACACATGTATTGGGGAAGTCCCCTTACCTAAACAATCTCCTGTCTATATGCCATATCGCTGGAATCCCTATTCTGATTCATTTCTCTGTTGTTTAAAAAATGTCTTCTTAAGCACTATTTCAAAGGAAAAATGATCCCTTGGGAAAGGTAGCATATTAGGCTATTAATAATTTTTGATATTTGGGCCTAACGTAGCTAATGAAATGGCTGCCTGAGAACTGGCAGCTGAGGTACTGGGGCTTTATATAAGGAGAAGAAAAAAAGTGGTGAAATATATTGTGAGTGGTATGGCCTGTTGGATAGATAGAATACAGTCTTGAATCCCCTCACTGAGGACTGTCACAGGCTGTATATTATATTACATGTATAGTATTTATTTTTTGCATTCTCCTCTTGGAACCACCTACTCCAATCCCCTTTCAGGATGTAAATTATTTTTATAGAAGACAAGCTTATCTGAATTTAATACTCTTGGCATAATTTCCCTGTAAATCTTGACTGATCTATATGCAAATCATATCTATTTATATATGTATATATTTATACATATGCAAATTCTGATACATATATATTTATTTTTCCAAAGGTAAAGGGGAATATAAAACATTAAATTTATTCAGGACTATTGTCTGATATGATTTTAATCATTTTCTTGTTCCCTTTAAGTCTGGTCTAAATAATACATTCTTCAGAATTCTAAGCACGTAGTGTAAAGATGCTTCACCTTAATTTCAGCAATGAGATTCATAAAACCTTCACTCGACTAAGGACAGACTTATATGTTGATTAGATATTAGCTATGATACACTCAGTCTTAGCACTGAGTTCATCAGTTGTTTGTAAACATGAAACCTGGATATTGCTAAACTTTTGATCGGTAATTTAAAGCCTCTTTTTCTGGTTAGTTAAAAATGAAAGAAAGAACAATTACCTGTATTTTTTGTTAAGACTAAATATTTACAAAGAGGCTAGGACTCTGCAAGGGAGGGAACGTTCCACAGTAGAATGGGGTCTATATTACCTGCTGAATTATCTCCAGGCCAGTCTTTCCCATCTGCCAGTGTTTAAACTTCTCCAGGGCTTCGTCCACAGAGAGTTTCCCATTCTTGACTTTCTCCTGTAGCAGGATGAGTTCCTCCTGCCCTGCAGTGAGGCAGTCCCTTATGGTGGAGAAGGTCTGACTCTCCATCCGACCTCTGTCTACAATATGAGAGAAGGGTGTTTTCATGAGAAGTGTTTTAATGACAACTAGGGGGGAAAAAAAATAAGCAGTTTGAGTTTCTCGTTCCAGCTAGTCTATAGGCAGTTACAGAACAAATCAGAACAAATTTTTTAATGCATTTCTAAAAACTGTCATGCCACAGACCTAGAGTTACAGGTGAAAAGAACGTGTCTCATCCCTGAAAACATAAAGGGATGGGGAGAGAAAGAGCAACAACGAAAGCTTCTCTCTGCAGTAGTTGTGGGCAGTGCCAGTTTCATGGTCCTTTGGGGGAATTACTTTATGCTTCCCTGGTAGCTCAGCTGGTAAAGAATCTGCCCTCAGTGCAGGAGACCCTGGTTTGATTCCTGGATCAGGAAGATTCCCCTGGAGAAGGGAATGGCAACTCACTCCAGTATTCTTGCCTGGAGAATTCCATGAGCAGAGGGTCCTGGTGGGCTACATGAGGTCGCAAAGAGCTGGACACGACTGGGTGACTAAGCATAGCACAGGACTCAGCACACATGTCCACAGAATACTTAGCATTGGGCTTGCCACATAGAAAGCTTAGTAAAAGGTCATATTATTATCACTAATAAATATTTGTGGAATAAACATAATCTCTCCAGCTTTGAGAAAAGAGATCTCAACCAACATCCAAATGTCACAAGAGGTTTAGGATCATTTGAAAATTTATTCCTGAAAGATTTTAAATAAATAGTTTCTGGTTGTTTTGTAGTAGTGAACTGCTTCCTATTCAAAAGAGTTTATTTTGAAGCATGTCATCTATTAGTTAAAGGAAATAAAACCTGAATATTCATTGGAAGGATTGAATGAGGATTCAGCTGAGGCTGAAGGATTGAAGGATTCAGCTGAGGCTGAAGTTCTGATACTTTGAAGAGCTGACTCATTGGAAAAGCTCCTGATGCTGGGAAAGATTGAGGGCAGGAGAAGGGGATGACAGAGGATGAGATGGTTGGATGGCATCACTGACTCAATGGACATGAGCAAACTCCAGGAAATAGTGGAGGACAGGGGAGCTGTCCAGCAGGTTGTAAATAGTCAGACAAGGCTAAGCGACTGAACCCAACGGCAATAACAATAATAAATGTATTAGTTGTCTGGCACAATGAGAGCAGTAGGTGGTCTGATGTTTCACTGCTGCTGCTGCTGCTAAGTCGCATCAGTCATGTCCGACTCTGTGCGACCCCATAGACGGCAGCCCACTAGGCTTACCTATCCCTGGGATTCTCCAGGCAAGAACACTGGAGTGGGTTGCCATTTCCTTCTCCAATGCATGAAAGTAAAAAGTGAAAGTGAAGTCGCTCAGTCGTGTCTGACTCTTAGTGACCCCATGGGCTGCAGCCTACCAGGCTCCTCCATTCATGGATTTTCCAGGCAAGAGTACTGGGGTCGGGTGCCATTGCCTTCTCTGCTGATGTTTCACACGTAGCTACAAATACCTCAGAGGACACTGGCCTGAAGCACACTGAAAGCAAACTGCAGACCACAGGTGAAGTCAGCATTCTATTTATTTCACACAGTGCTTCAAGCCATAAATGAAGCGCATGCTTGTAGGGACTCTCTACTCTCCTGATCTCTGTTTCTCCCTCTAAGTCTTTGGATGACATCACCCTTGTATTCCCTGCCTGGTTGCAGAACTCATTTGAGTTTTGTACTTTCTCATTTACATATTTCTATTATGTCCATACTTACTGCATAAGACATGGCAGCACACATCTTATGTGCTATCAAATCCAAATATGCCCAGAGTCTAGAAGGAGAGAAGAGATAGTCCCACCAAGCTGCAGGCAGGTTGGTGGTCAGTAAGTTAGGTATATCCCTGGAGAAACTGCTCATTACTGGGAACTCGTTTTCAAGAAAGAATTAGATCACTATACTATAAATAAAATAAATTAAAAAAATTATGAACTATTGATAGTAAAAAAGATATTCTCTGAGATTATCACTCTAAGGAAGTAACAGTAATTCTGCTGAAACTGATTAGGGCTGGTGAGAATAACTTCCTGCTGCTGATTAAGGACTGGAACCTGTAACTTGGTGCTCTCTCTGTGTACACAGCTCTCCCCTGCTAATGTACCTTGGTCTTACATAAAAGAGAGTGGTAAAGTAAAAACAAATAAAGAACGAAGTAGATCATTTAGATTGTATCCAGACCAGATTGATGAATATTTGGGAAACAGGGAGGGCATCATTTCAAATTCTATAGAATTAAAGATTCATCGATAGGATGGGTTAGTCTAGAAATGAGAAGTTCAAGTACTTGATAGCAGTTTTAAGTATTTGATGGGAACTTGAGCTGTGAGGCAGTCTTGGAATGGCCTCTCATGTCTCTGTCAGTTTTGAGATTCTAGCAATGACTCTCGGGAAGGGGGGCACAGAGAGGGTTCCTTTCTGTAAAGATTCACAAGCACGTAAAACTGCTCCATGGCCAATCATTCTGATTCCCATGGGAGTTTTCTTGGCTTATCTTTTGTCTTCAGAAGTCCTATTTCCCCAGGACTAACGAGATGCCAACAGATTCCATACTGTAAAGTTTTTCCTTCAGGGATGGTGGAGCATGCAATCTCAGGGAACTGGAGAAGCAAAAGTCAGCTAGCAGCCAAAAGCACACATAAGAATTGAGCTCTTGCTTCTTATACCACTTGCTTTTTATAGGCCTCCACGCTCCAATTCAATTCGTGAGATGCCCTCTGCAGTAGAATTCTCTGTGTCATTCCTGCCAGAGTGCGGAGGTTTAGCTTCGTCATTTAACAGTTATGCCATTTAACTAGCACCTCACTTCTGTCATCCCTTTGCCTAAGTGTGAATCCATTTTTATCTCAAAAACCCATGCAGCTGGATTTTCTGCTTTTATAGAAGTTATCTCAAGCCATGTCTTTNTGCCTAAGTGTGAATCCATTTTTATCTCAAAAACCCATGCAGCTGGATTTTCTGCTTTTATAGAAGTTATCTCAAGTCATGTCTTTCCAGAAAATGGTCCCAGCTTCAGTTTCGCTATACGTGCAGGTTTAACTGAATTCAAAAATATTGAATTCTTTTATTAACATTCATTTCAATTTTCCTTTCATATTTCAAATGTTAGATACTAAAACATAAGTAAGATGACTTTTCTTTTGAGGAGGCAGGGTTCAGTTTTGCATGGTTGTGCAGACAGAACAAAAGGACACAATTTAGGAGAGACAAAATTCTAGACAGATTGAGTCCTGAAAGTGAGCTGTACAACTAGACCAATTTTACAAACATCTGCTTCTTCCTCTTTCTTTTTCACACTAAAAATATTTAAAACAATTGTCATGATAAATTACTATTAGGTATGACAAAGTTGCAAAGAAAAATGATTAGGCATTTTACCACCTTTCTTCCAAAGGGCAAACTAATCAAACCAAAACATGCAGCCTATAATTTTTGATAGATTGCTTTATTGCATTTAGCTCATTATTTTATGGGGGATGTAAAGGTTTTTCCTTCCTCCTCAAATTTATATTTATTATTAGTTTATTTTTATAAGAGTTAGTATGAAATAATAACATAATAATATGAGTGTAACATAATCTTCATTGAAAAGCATTTGTCAGACTATTTGTACATATAGACAGACTCCTGTTCTCTTATTGTAAAAGCTTTAAGACAAACTATAGTTTCTAAAGTTTTGTTCCTTTCAGATCAATTTTTCTTTATAAGATTTTCCATCTGATCAAGTTTTGGTCAAACATACATCAAGCAATTCATCTGGTGGACATATGAACCTAGAGATTAGGTAAGGTAAGAAAGCAAATTAAGCTTTTCATAAAAATGCTTTCTGTTTCCAAGGGACTGGCTAGAAGAACATTTTTTCCTGAAAAATTGAAAGCAAACAACTTGACTGGTCAATACCAAAGAATTTAAAATGTGAAAGTATTAGGTAGTCATTAAAATAATATACTTTAAAAGACCACGTGCAACAAAGAGTGTGCTTATTATATAAGGACAAGTACAAAAGCAGGATGCAAAATTGTATATATGGTAAAGTGTTAACCATATCAATGTTGTACATATGTCAGTAAAAAAAGGACAAAAACTTTTAGTAATTTTATAATCTAAACCATTCTTTCACAGTTAGGTGATTCTTACACCAATGTAACACTAGATAGTATAGCTTTGCATTGCATGAGTGGTAGACCTTAACACACACGGGAAATGGTGATGCCTAAATCTCTTTTTTTTTCCTAAATGGTTACCTCATTTCAGCTCTTATTTATTCATCAGCTTTATAAATTTAAATGTGTTATTCCAAACTGTTGTCTCTCTCTGCAAAGGAAAAAAAGTCCTTTCAAAATGACTGGGATTTCCTTAAATTTATAAATTATTTTAGGAACAGTTTAGTCTATTTAATCTACACATGTGAGAAAATGGTATACTGGCCCTATTTAGCAGGAACTTTTTGTTTTCAGTGTATCAGTTCAGTTCAGTTCAGTTCAGTCGCTCAGTCGTGTCCGACTCTTTGCGACCCCATGAATCACAGCACGCCAGGCCTCCCTGTCTATCACCAACTCCCGGAGTTTGCTCAAACTCATGTCCATCGAGTCAGTGATGCCATCCAGCCATCTCATCCTCTGTCATCCCCTTCTCCTCCTGCCCCCAATCCCTCCCAACATCAAAGTCTTTTCCAATGAGTCAACTCTTAGCATGAGGTGGCCAAAGTACTGGAGTTTCAGCTTTAGCATCATTCCTTCCAATGAATACCCAGGGCTGATCTCCTTCAGAATGGACTGGTTGGATCTCCTTGCAGTCCAAGGACTCTCAAGAGTCTTCTCCAACACCACAGTCCAAAAGTATCAATTCTTCGGCGCTCAGCCTTCCTCACAGTCCGACTCTCACATCCATACAGGACCACAGGAAAAACCATAGCCTTGACTAGACAGACCTTAGTCGGCAAAGTAATGTCTCTGCTTTTGAATATGCTGTCTAGGTTGGTCATAACTTTTCTTCCAAGGAGTAAGCGTCTTTTAATTTCATGGCTGCAGTCACCATCTGCAGTGATTTTGGAGCCCCCAAAAATAAAGTCTGACACTGTTTCCACTGTTTCCCCATCTATTTCCCATGAAGTGATGGGACCAGATGCAGTGTATAGTGAATACTTTTTTTTCTTTTATGATGTCTGCAAAGTAATATTGTTGCTATCGTTCAGTTGCTAAGTTGTGTCTAACTCTTCATGACCCCATGGACTGCAGCAGGCCAGGCTCC
>SJYQ01096199.1:259993-299092 GCA_006410935.1 Redunca redunca | reverse complement strand
CTATTGTGGGTTTTGTCAGGTTCTTTTATTCTACCACATTTTATTTAAATATTATAATGTTTTAATATTTGCCTCATGAAAGAATGCTTTTATTTGGAAGACATGTGTTTATTTGGATTTCAGAATTTAAATAAATGAAGTGATTTTCTTTGTCTAATACTTTTTCCTTAAATTATATTTTTTCTAAAATTAAGATTGAAAATAATTCCTTTGTTTCTGTTTCTGTAAGCAGTCATTACTGACCATAAATTTTCAACTTTTGTTTTCTTTAGTATATTTATGCAGTACATATTTTAAAAGCAAGATGTAGTTTGATTTTGTCTTTTATCCAAATTTGAGCCAACATCTGTTATAAAAGAAAATATATAGCATGGTATTTAGAACCAAGCAAGCACAGGTACAAATCTCAGCTCTGTCTTACCCCACCCCTGTAAACTTCAGTTTGTCTAACACCGTTACTTATAAGGTTGTTGCAAAGGTTAATAATTATTTACACTTAATTCCATGTTTTATTGAATTTATTACTCACCACAAATTCTTTAACACTATAACTTCTATTCGAGCTTTTAATTTTACTGTCATTCCTTTACTTAGAAGATATTTTGGGGAATACTTTGATGATGACACAGAAATGTTATCTTTTTAAAAAATCTTGGATATCAAAAAATATTTATTTTCTTCTTATATGAACAAACTAAACAACTAACAATCTAATTAGCAAGCTAACAAACTAATTAGCAAACTAAATATAAACTTCTTAGGTTGTGATCTTTTCCCAATAAATCATGTAGTCCATTATGTCAAATTCTTGTTACACCATTCTCTAAGTTTTAAAACTGACTTTTATTTTTAAAACAAAAAATCTAAGTTAAGATATTTCACCATTATTTGGGGATTGCTTCTTCATCTGTACAGTCAAAGCTATGGTTTTCCAAGTGACGGTTGGACCACAAAGAAGGCTGAGTACCTGACTGCTGAAGAATTGATGCTTTTTAATTGTGCTGTTGGAGAAGACTCCAGAGAGTCCTTTGGACTTCAAGGAGATCAAACCAGTCAATTCTAAAGGAAATCAACCCTGAGTATTCACTGGAAGGACTGATGATGAAGCTAAAATACTTTGGCCGCCTGATGGGAAGAGCCAACTCGTTGGAAAAGACCCTGATTCGGGACAGGAAAAGAAGAGAGAGGTAGACAATGAGATGGGTGGATGGCATCACTGACTCAACGGACATGAGTTTGAGCAAATTCTGAGAAATAGTGAAGGTCAGGAAAGCCTGGTGTGCTGCAGTTCATGGGATTGTAAAGAGCCGGACACGTCTTAGTGACTCAACAACAATCTAGCCCTGATCCTGAAAGCTGAATAGTTTAGCTTAATTTAATAAATGAAAATTCAAAATAACTCATACTTCTTTTGTTATCTTCTAAAAAGTTAAAATATTTGTAAAATGTTTCAGACTTAGATAATTACCAGTCTTTAGTTGAGGTGATCTCATTTTGTGTGGGGAGGAGCATGTATGAATATTTCACATTATTTTTCTTCTGATAGCTTGATGGTTCTTGGGAAGATACAACCTCACTCATTAAATAAATCATTTATCAGAGTATAATTAACCTGAGTCTTCATGATGAAATTCTTTCTTTCCTTTGACATGGGTTTTGAAGTTATTATATTATTTATATATCCTCTTCTTCAATCTTCTTAAAAGAGAACACATCTATAAAATCTGGTTCAACAAGAGACTTGGTGGTTGTTTATCCTTTGTTTCCATTCCTTGTGTTCAGATCAAATTTTGTTTTCTGCTTCAGGACTACACAGGACTTTGGCAAGTACAATTCACAACTCAAAATTCCAGGGCTTAGTGGTTTTGTCTAGTGTAACTTTGTTACATATGGGGGAGCGTGATTCTTTGGCAATATGTTCTGATCTATAAGCAACTGACTTCCTGAACAAACAGTAGTTCTTGCCCATCCCATCTTTCCATCACACAGCTTTATTTATTGCAGGATCTCAGGCTGCTTTCTACTTAAGACAACTACTTTTTCTGTATGTGTATGGAAAGACCAGAGCTGGAGTGGGGAGAACTTTCAAAAACTAGCACTTGTGATACTGGGAAAGATTGACGGCAAAAGGGAAAGGGGGTGACAGAGGATGAGATGGTTAGATAGTATCACTGACTCAGTGGACATGAATTTGAGCAAATTTCAGATCGTGAAGGACAGGTGAGCCTGACATGTTGCAGTTCATGGGCTGCACATGGACTCACAAAGAGACACAACTTAGTGACCTAACAACAACAACAACAACAAATAGAGTGATAACTGGGGGTCAGCAGGTGAACTGCTGATTTTATTTGTTTCAATCTCCTTTGTTCAACCTTAAAATTAATTGGAATTAGTATCTTTTTTTTTTTTTTTTTTACTATTAGCATTTTTTCACTATTAGCTTTTTTTAAGTTTTTGTTTCCATTGTTATTAAGAATTGCATCATTTTGATGCCTTTCCTTCAGAAGCATTTCTGGAAGGCCACTGTGGGCTGTTGACACATCACCATTTTAGATAAAACCTCAGCTATTACACAAGTTTTTCCAGGTATGACTTTAACCAAAAAAAACTCCCATAAACAACATAACAAATAGAAATGTACGTTATACTGAAAAAGAGAATTGAAGCCATTATTCTTCTGCAGAGTATACCTAACCACATTTTGATAATTTCCCCTTTTCTTTTTAATATATCAAGTATTGGCAAAAGCAGCCTGATGAAAATACCTCAGGGACCAGTATTCTCTTTTTCCCACATACGGGTAATACCATCCGCATTTCCCTAGGTCTCCTACTTACAGAAAATTCTATTATTTAACATTCATCGAACTGCTATAGCACTGGGAACTTAGAGAGCTCATATAAGATGCATTCCCTGACTAATATCTTTCCCAAGAGCACGCACACTCCATGAAAAGACCAGCCAATAACGATTTTTCAGTCTGCGTTGAAGAATTAGTGGGTAGAGATTATATTACAAGTTGCAAACTCCAAAGCTTACAGGTGCCAGATAGAATTATTGAGCAGAGAACTTTAGTGCCTGTTTGTTAAACACATCTGAATAGTCTTCATTATCAATATTTTTTCTTTTAGGTTTTTGTTGATAGCATGATTCTCGTGATATATCTATTTTCCCAGGTCTGATAGAATTATGAGTTGAGAGAAATGTGTCTCAGGTATAAGAAAACAATATGGAAAGCATGATGACAAATGATAATATCAATAGTCATCTGTGGCAAATGATATAGTAATACAATAGGGAGTGGTTGGAGAGTTGAATTTTTACATGAGACAGATTAAAACATGGTTTAAACATGGCAAAAATTAAAAGGTTTAAATATGACAAAAAGTTGAAATTACATTGTGCACATTATTTTTTAAATATAATACATTTAGAGGCCAGGTTTGACCACAGTATGGCCTGAGAAACAGTTCCTTTTGGTTAGATTTTGTTTTTTTGTGTGTTGGTTCGAGGTGATTATTATTATAGCACATGGCTGTTCTCATGGGTTCCACTTGTTGTCCATGTCTCAGGTAGGACATAGGCAATCAAATTCTAGAAGCCCTACAAAATATTCATATGCTCACCCAGGACTGGGAGTTACTTGGATAGGCAGCTGGTTAGGGTGGATGTGATCCTCCTCCCTTCCACCTACTACCCCCATCCCTCAAAAATATGGTTTGCCTTCCAAGCATGACACCAACAACACACGCTTGATGAGATTATTATTAGTTCACTGTGTGACTGGACATATCTGTGGCTATGCCCAGAGGCGCAGTTAAGGATGCTAAGAACACTAAACCTCATCAATTGCCATGCATCATCTTTGAGGTCCAACTCTGCTAATAAAATGGGATGATTCTGGTGAAGATAGAAAAAGCCCTCTTGGTATAGTCCATGAAAAAAGATATAATGGGGAAAAAAGTTGAAACAGGTCTGGGAGACATGAACAATCTTTACCCCAGACTATTATATTATTTTGTGAGGCAGGAAAAATAAACCAGATATTTCCATGTCCCTGAAGCTCTTGTATTCCTCCAGAACCCTCTGATTTGATCATGATCACCTGCTAGTCTTCTAGTCACTAATTATGTTTTATATAAACTTCATTATTTGGCAAGTGTCTAATGAATGCAAGCATTCTTGTCACTTGGAAGGAGGCTTCCCATATTATAGATTTAATAGCTTGGAGTTGAGGATTTTGTTAGTCCTCCATGAGTTTAGTTAATAAGACTCAGACATCAAAACTCTGATTGATTCCAAACCCACTGCCAAAATTCAGTTCTCTGGTTAGCCACGTTGAGAAGCAAACCCTTGACCACTCTGTGGCGCTAAATTTTGGGAAGTGGGTGGTGGCAGCATATTCTGGGGACAACCCTCTGGTACTGATTTAAAATTTTTCTAATTTTAAAAGTAATTTGGAAAAACTGACTTTAAAACTGAATTTTGATGGAAACTTCTAATATGTGATCCAAAGTCCTCAGCATTTTTCTTATTTTTTTTGAAAATGTGAAAACTGAGTTGAAGAAATCTGTTTAGTTTCCATGGAAATGGTGCCAATTAATTTTTTTCCTTTTCCTCAGGAAAATTCCTTGACTTAGCAACAACGAAACTTCCTGGCAATCCCTTGGCAGTCTTCAACATAGGGCATCTGAAATGTCTGTGCTTGCAATGGAAAAATAGTTGGCTCTCAAATTCCTTTCCTTTCAGTTAAAAAAAAAATATATATATATACTGAAATAATTGAATAATTTCCTTAACCTTTAGAGAACCTGTCCAGTCTCTTCAAAAAATCTTAACTCTGACAAACACTTCACACAAGGGTCTTTTGTTGTTGTTGTTGTTGTTGTTGTTCTCCTCTACCAAATAGTTTATCATTGGTGAAGTATGTATTACTGTTCCTATTACACCATAAAATCCCAGCATATTTGAAGAGTATTCATTAACTTAGGCATAAGAAGTTTTGGTTGCTAAGTATGTCCTGTGGTCTGGATGGTCATGAGAGTGAAGTTGTTCAGTCGTGTCCGACTCTTTGCAACCCCATGGACTGTAGCCCACCAGGCTCCTCTGTCCGTGGGATTCTCCAGGCAAGAGTACTGGAGTGGATTGCCATTCCCTTCTCTAGGGGATCTTCCCAACCGGGGGATCGAAACCAGGTCTCCCACATTGTAGACAGACGCTTTACCATCTGAGCCACCAGGGAAGTCCCCTGGATGGTCATAAATAT
Organism: Redunca redunca; assembly: GCA_006410935.1. Classification (NCBI taxonomy): domain Eukaryota; kingdom Metazoa; phylum Chordata; class Mammalia; order Artiodactyla; family Bovidae; genus Redunca; species Redunca redunca. The sequence continues at coordinate 293,823 of SJYQ01096199.1, read as the reverse complement.
CTGAAAAGGTTTAGAGAAGAATGGTTGGACAGAGTATAAGTCCATTAGGTATTTGATTTTTTAAAATTTCTCCTCAACTGTTCTTTTTTTAAAAAAATCTTTATTTAATTTGTTAGGATACTGTGCCTGCTTTATGTTTTGTTTCTTGGTGGAGAGGCATGTGGGGTCCTAGCCTCCCCGCCAGGGATGACACTTGCAGCCCTACACTGAAAGGTGAAGTCTCAGCCACTGGACTGCCAGGGAAGTCCCCCTTCCCAGTTATTCTTGTCTTTTTCTCTAGATTGTGATTTCAGATTGCAGTCACCAGGAAGGCTTTGCTTTTTTCCTTTACATTTTGTAAGATGTAATGCTCCTCTATCCTTGAAAACAGGACAATATTCTTTTCCATTCTGCTGAATTACTGATGTCCACAGTGAAAGGAACCGAGAAAGGAACTGCTTTAAGTTGACTAATCAAAAATATCATCAATAATTGGATTGAAATATCTAGACAGAAAAGTTCACACAAATACAATTAAAATTTTCAGTATCCTAATCCCCAAGAATTAAAAAATAAATCAAGTTATCATTGATCTTGAGGAAGCAAATTAAGCAACAGGATATGGACAGATGTTAACCCAATAAAATATTTTATAATTTAGGCTCTTGTTTCCTTCATCATTCCCTCTGCCCCTTTTCTTCTGAGTAAGCAAGGGATTACTCTTCTATACTTATGGTAGAATAATAATAGATTTCATACAGCCTTCCAAAACATCAGCAGTCTTTCCTTATATCGCTCCCTGTGGACAACCAGAGGATAATACATCAGGCATTCTGAGATCCCTTCATTACACTTGCCACTTGTTACCTTCTTCCATCTCCTGTGGCCTTCTTCACATCATCCCCTTAATTCTAACATGATTTAATTGAAGTATGATAATTGAATAATTTGCTAAAAATGCTTCATGGGAACTTTCTACCAAAGAGCTCAAAGCATCCCCTCTCTTTATTCTTTCCAGAGTTCTATGAGATGTGTGGAGGAGTCCAGATAGGAATAATCTTCTCTACTTTAATTCTTTAATAACTGTTTGATCCAAGCTGTACAATGCTCTCACGTGGAGTTCTGCAACTATTTCTTTTCTTTTTTTTTTTTTTTAAGGAGTTTATTTATTTATTTATTTTTTAAATTTTTATTTTAACTTTAGTTTACTTTACAATACTGTATTGGTTTTGCCAAACATTGACATGAATTCACCACGAGTGTACATGCGTTCCCAAACATGAATCCCCTCCCACCTCCCACCCCATAACATCTCTCTGGGTCCTCCCCGTGCACCAGCCCCAAGCACCCTGCATCGGACATAGACTGGCGATTCGTTTCTTACATGATAGTATACATGTTTCAATGCCATTCTGCCATCTCATCCCACCCTCACCCTCTCTCCCTCCCCCAGAGTCCAAAAGTTCACTCTATAGATCTGAGTCTCTTTTGTTGTCTTGCATACAGGGTCAACTATTTCTTAAGAGAGCTAAAGGCATAGTGGCAGGATAACAGTAGACTTAAGAAGATATTTCTTTCCCTTCAAAATAAGAAATCATTAGATATAAAAAACTGCCCAGTTAGGAGTTTTTTGCATATGAATTTATGAGCAGTATATCCAAGTGATCTGTGGGAGACTGGAAGTTCAGGCTCATCATGTGCTGCATTCAAATACCATGTATTTGTTGGAAGAACGATATAAGCACAATGTCGCTGTCATGAGAAAAGCCACTTGAAGTGATGGGTGAAGATTATTCATTGAAGGACACACATTTCTTTGGAGGATGATCCAGGGCATCCCAGGAGAAGTCCACTGAGGTTATGTATTTAACAGGTCAACAGGTGTTAGAAGTTGGTGCAACCAGTACCTCACCATTTACATAATGGAACAAAAAGAGACTATGGAAGTGGTTAGTGGCTGCTGGTAAAATAACTTCCAGCTTTATTTTAATGTCTCTCTCAGTGATTTACAGGTAACAATTTTAGGGTAACATTACTTGGAGGCCTTACAAATAGCTGAGAAAAGGCAAAGGAGAAAAGGAAAAATATATCCATTTGAATGCAGAGTTCCAAAGAATAGCAAGGAGAGATAAGAAAGCCTTCCTCAGTGATCAATGCAAAGAAATAGAGGAAAACAATAGAATGGGAAAGATGACAGATTTCTTCCAGAAAATTAGAGATACCAACGGAACATTTCATGCAAAGGTGGACTCAGTAAGGGACAAAAATGGTATGGCCCTAACAGAAGCAGAAGATATTAAGAAGGGGTTGCAAGGATACAGAAAAGAACTAAACAAAAAAGATCTTCACGACCCAGATAACCACAGTAGTGTGATCACTCACCTAGAGCCAGACATCCTGGAATGTGAAGTCAAGTGGGCCTTAGGAAGCATCACTATGAACAAAGGTAGTGGAGGTGACTGAATTCCAGGTGAGCTATTTCAAATCCTAAAAGATGATGCTGTGAAAGTGCTGCATTCAATATGCCAGCAAATTTGGAAAACTCAGCAGTGGCCACAGGAATGGAAAAGGTCAGTTTTCATTTCAATCTCAAAGAAAAGCAATGCCAAAGAATGCTCAAACTACCGCACAATTGCACTCATCTCACATGCTAGCAAAATAATGCTCAAAATCCACCAAGCCAGGCTTCAGCAGTATGTGAACTATGAACTTCCAGATGTTCAAGCTGGATTTAGAAATGGCAGAGGAACCAGAGATCACATTGCCAACATATGTTGGATCATGGAAAAAGCAAGAGAGTTCCAGAAAAACATCTATTTCTGCTTTATTGACTATGCCAAAGCCTTTGACTATGTGGATCCCAACAGATTGTGGAAAATTCTGAAAGAGATGGGAATACCAGACTACCTGACCTGCCTCCTGAGAAATCTGTACTCAGGTCAAGAAGTAACAGTAAGAACTGGACATGGAACAACAGACTGGTTCCAAATTCGGAAAGGAGTGTGTCAAGGCTGTATATTGTCACCCTGCTTATTTAACTTATATGCAGAGTACATCATGAGAAATGCCAGGGTGGATGAAGCACTAGTTGGAATCAAGATTGCTGGGAGAAATATCAATAACCTCAGATATGTAGATGACAGCACCCTTATGGTAGAAAGCAAAGAGGAACTGAAGGGCCTCTTGATGAAAGTGATGGAGGAGAGTGAAAAAGTTGGCTTAAAGCTCAACATTCAGAAAACGAAGATCATGCCATCTGGTCCCATCACTTCATGGCAAATAGATGAGGAAACCATGGAAACCGTGTCAGACTTTATTTTCTTGGGCTCCAAAATCACTGCAGATAGTGACTGCAGCCATGAAATTAAAAGATGCTTGCTCCTTGGAAGAAAAGCTGTGACCAACCTAGACAGCATATTAAAAAGCAGAGACATTATTTTGTCCACAAAGGTCCATCTAGCGAAAGCTACATTTTTTCCAGTAGTCATGTATGGATGTGAGAATTAGACTATAAAGAAAGTTGAGTGTTGAAGAATTGATGCTTTTGAGCTGTGGTGTTGGAGAAGACTCTTGAGAGTCCCTTGGACTGCAAAGAGATCCAACCATTCAATCCTAAAGGAAATCAGTTCTGAATATTCATTGGAAGGACTGATGCTGAAACTGAAGCTCCAATACTTAGGCCACCTGATGCTGAGAACTGTCTCATTGGAAAAGAACCTGATGCTGGGGAAGATTGAAGGCAGGAGGAGTAAGGGATAACAGAGGATGAGATGGTTGGATGGCATCACCTACTCAATGGATGAGTTTGAATAAGCTCTGGGAGTTGGTGATGGACAGGGAAGCCTGGCATGCTGTGGTCCATGGGGTCACAAAGAGTCAGACACGACTGAGCGACTGAACTGAACTGACTTTGGAGTGACGTTATTTCAGAAGTGGGTTGAGGTTAAAAGCATCAGTACGTGTTCTTTGATTATCAAAGCATCCAGCGCTACCTCCATTTCTGCCGCCTTTTGTGTTCTGCATTTCTGAATCTTAACCAAGGGCTTATTATCAGAAAAATATTATTATAAATCACCTGCTAGAGTCTCTCTTTTCAAAAGGAACAAAGTGTATCAGAGAAGACTGGAAGCAGCCACCTCCTATGGAACCAGAGGAAAACATTCCTCCTGTGTCAGATGCCTGCGTAGCTACAATGTTTATTTCTTTTCTGCATTACAAATAATTATTTAAAAGAAAAACATAAAAAAAACAGAAAACGTTGGATCCAGTGCTTAAGGCAAGAGAACCGTGAGAAAAAGGTACACTCTTTGACTGGAGTTCAATGCAGAGCACAGAAAACTCATGCTGGTCTCCTCTGGGGAATCAGTCATCTGCCCCTCCTACCAAGTTAAGTTCTAGGGACTTCTCTCTAAAGGTCTCTGAGGTGTGTTAGAGAATTTGTCTTACTTGACCCTCCTAGAGCTATGATAACAAACAGCATCATCAACATTACCACAAATATCCTCATAAGGCCTTTGTTAATTTCTCTCCTTTTGTTAATTAAAATAATTTGCTCTTATTAACTAAAAGAATATTCTTGCATTAATCTTTTTATGGAAAAGTTACTTTGGGTAAGATAGTGACTTAAGAGTGAAATTAATCAAGTACACAACTATTTACTTCTATCTCAGGAGACTTGAGTCAGTTTTCATAAGACTTCTTTAACTCTTACTTAAAGATTATTAAAAAAGCTGAAGTTCATATCAATACCTTGTTTCTTAGGACCATGGAACTTGTCACTGTCAGATTGTCTTCTGGCAGCCTTTTGTTGAAACACTGTAAAAAATAGAACACATATTATTTATTGAACAGAAACATTAACAAGAACATCCTGTAGAAGACTCTAGGAAACTAGAATGAAATACTTCATTTTCTTTAGTAACAATTCCTGAATTGTATTATTTTTTTAGTAGGAGGATTATTAGATTTACAATTTTCTCATTTGTGCAGCTTATCAGTCATTTCAAAAAGCCTCTTCTTTGCTCAGAATAGTATAATACTGATGGAACGACTCATTAAACTGTTTAAATCAAGATATGATTCCATTTTGATATCAGGTAAAGATAAAAGCTGCATTTTGTTAAAAGTGATTAATGGTAAAATCACATGAAAAATTCCATTTGTATAGAAATTACTCATGCTGACTTTTTGGTGATAAGCAAGGATAATAGAAGAAACAGTCTATTAAAGACTGTGTGAAAAGACTGCTGTATTTCACAGATGTAATAATAAAAAAGACACTTTATTCTTGCATCATCTAGCTAGACCTCAGACCTATTAAAGCAGCTTATTTGAATTACTTCATTATCTGAAAAGTGCTTTGTTCTCATTTATTATTTCTCACACAGAATTCTGTGAGACAAGTCAGCATTATTCACCCCATTTTGCAGATGAAAGATAAGATTGATTGTTTAATATTTATTGAGTACCCACAAAGTTCTGTATACCTTCTGGCATTTGTTAATGAAAAAGTCTACAGACTTTAGAGCTTGACTCTAGAAACTGAACACCCCAGAAACTGAACATTCCATTTATTTTTAATGGGTAGGCTAAACTACAGAGTTTGGGAACTGCAAGAGGCCTTGGAGGACTGATCCAATGTCATATGTTTACAGATGAGGAAGGTGGAAATAACTAACATTTACAAGGGCTACATAACATCGAAACGATCCCAGAACTGTTGTGGGTGGAGATGTGAGTTGGACTCTCAAGCCTTGCACTTCAATCTGTTGTGTGGTTCTTCACAGCACTGCTGCCTCTCGTCTTCCATAATCCATAACTGAGGACATACTGTTCAGGGAATATAGCCGATATTTTATTACCTATCAATGGAGTCTAACCTTTAACAACTGTGAATCACTATGTTGAACACCTGTAACTTACAGAATATTGCACGTCAACTATTCTTCAATCAAGAAAAAGAATTAGAAGTCACACAAGGAAACAAACCACAGTGAGACAAAGTCAGCAAAACAGCATATCAAGAACTAAATGTGATGAAACACTCTGAAAGAAACTGTAAAATAAGTATGTTCTGTCAAAAGAAAAACAGCAAAGAAGGAGCCCTAGAGAGAGGATTACAAAGAACCTTAGGGTTGGACTTTCCTGTGGTCCAGTGGTTAAGACTTCACACTTGCAATCCAAGAAGCGTGAGTTCAGTCCCTGGTCAGGGAACTAAGATGCCACATGTCACGTGGTGTGGCCAAAAAAAGAAAGAACCTTAGGGCATTTCCCACATGCTTGTGTCTCTGCTCCCCGAACAGCTGCCTGGGAGTCCCTGGGGTAGCCCGACCGAGGCACACAGGAGTGGGAGTGTTCCAACTGGATGGATGGTGCTTGACCACTCTGCCTGGGAGATGCATCCCAGCAGTATTTTGGCTTCTTTGATTTTAGTATTCTTTAAACTGATCTAATAAAAGGTCATCTCTGTGAGGAATTCAGATAGCACTTTTTCAAATTTAAGGAAGTTCCCTTTGTGTGTGCACGCTGTCACTTCAGTCGTGTCTGACTCTTTGTGACCCTATGGACTGTAGCCCACCAGGCTCTTCTGTCCATGGGGATTCTCCAGGCAAGCATCCTGGAGTCCTCCAGGGGATCTTCCTGACGCAGGGACTGAACCCACATTCCTTATGTGTTATGCATGGCAGGTGGGTTCTTTACCACTAGTGCTACCTGGGAAGCCCCAAGAATGTTCCCTGAACCATATCAAATCAACTATTATTTATTATGCATACATACTTTGCCAGCTGTTGTCAATAGAAAGGGTACCCTGCTCTAGTGTCTTCCTTCAAATAGGAGAAGCAAATATACATTCAGTGTATGATGTGTTTAAGAGAAATTACACACATGAAATAACAGTTTTGGTTGCAAATCAATTTTCTGCTTCAAGTTAGTATTTGGAAAACAGGCTAAATATAACTTACTGGCAAGTTCTGGGATTTGTGGCTTACATTTTTTCTCAAATAAAATATGCTGATGGATATATGGTATATGAATATATTTTAGGATAATAAAAGCATTTTTACAAGTGGTGCTTGATTTTTTTCATTGGCCAGTTCTCAAAGTCTTGAAAAAATAAAACACTTTTGAAATTTTAATAACATGCAGACACTCTGGGTTTTTTCACCAGTATTGTTAATACAGGAGCTGAGACTGCCTCAGACAAAAAATAGCTGTAATATGGAATCATTAAAATGGATAAACATCTGAATCCAAAGATAAAGTCAGAAAACAAATTTGTCCAATAAAACGCACATTTATTGATAAGCTTTAAGAACTCTGATAAATTGTGAAGCTCTTGACAGAGTACTGGTAAATAGAATTACTTTTTCCAGCTTTTGGCATTAATTTGTTAAAAATCACCTTATATTTTTTTGAAATAGTTTGCTGACAATAAATATTCAGACTTTGCGAAATATAGGAAATGTTAAACAGGTAAACAGTCTAAGTTTCTAGATTGAGAAGTTACAGCAGTGTATTTAATGTTGATATTTAAGCAGCTATTGTAGCTATGACATTGTGAAATGGGGTGTAGGATTGGGGTGGGGGATAGGATGCTCTGAGGCGAAGGATGATGAGCGTGCTGATCACAGAACTCTTTTAAGAGAAGGACAGGCACTAAATCATGCTCCATAGTGTTGTTGTTTAGTTGCTAAGTTGTGTTTGACTGTCTGTGACCCCATGGACTGTAGCCTGCTAGGCTCCCCTGTCCACGGGATTTTCCAGGCAAGACTGCTGGAACGGGTAGCTGTTCCTTTCTCTAGGAGATCTTCCCAATTCAGGGATGGAATGAATCCACATCCATGTTGGCAGGCGGATTCTTTACCACTGAGCCACTGCGAAACCCCTCTGTCTATCTAATCTCCCTTAAAATTCCCTCCTAACTCATCTCTGGCTCCATGCACTACAACTGTTTCCCTCCTTCCACCTAGAGACAAACCTCATTTCTTTACAAGAGCTCAATTAGCAATTAACATATTTCCGAACACACCATTTCTCATTGCTATGAAAGTTAGGAGGTGTTTTTGAATATGAGTTTATCTTGGGAAGATACTTATACTAACTTGTTTCCTGAAGAAAGAGCCAACCCACCCAAAGGATGACCAGTACAAACATGCATACCAAGGACACATGCTCTATTAGCCTTAGGAAGAGATATAAATTCCAGAATTTGTTAATCTTTCTTTTTACAGTAAACATTAGCTGAAACATTTAAATTGTGTCTGCCAGCAAAATCTTGGTCCTAGAAAGCTTTATGCATTTTAAGCATAAAATGCATAACGTTTATAGGAGACAACTAGAAAATTCATGTTATAGGGAGAACCAGACATAGAGTATGGATCACTCAGGTTTCGATATGAAAGTATTATTTTTGTACAACAGGATTTGTGGTAAGATGAGAGTCTGTTCTAAACACACAGTAACTGAAAAAAATCTAAATACCAGAATGGTAATCAACTTGGGGCAGTGGAAGGAGTGTACTTTTATCTTAATATTAACAACATGCATGACATGGGAAAATGACTTTTTCCCTTGGGCCTTTATTTCCTTTGCCAATGAAGTTAAGGCTAAGATGAGATGATCTCTAGGGTCTTACTCAGTTCTGACATGCTAAAATGCTACCAATTCTTTTTTCCCAAGCCCATCAGGCCAAACAATTCCTGGATAAATTCTTACATGCACATGAATTTAAATAAAATGCATGGTTTTGAGGAAGCAAGTCTTTTTAGTGGAGGTTTAGACGAACAGAAACAATAGAAAGTTAAGTCACAGACTAATGTTAGTTTTTTGTAATATATGGAGGTGGTCCTGTCCCCATGTGTTTGAAATCTTGGAGAATATTATTCTTGACAGTATTTTATTGCGTCAACGTTCAAACGATGCTGTCAAGGCAATTATGACATAACGTCAATTTTGATGATTCTCTGACTGAGTGAAACCTTATTTTTCTCTTCCTACCTAAAATTGGAATTTAAGGAGAAAGAATAATGAATGCATTATTAGTACCTTTCACTACCTTTAAACATTAAAAAAAACTCCATAAAGGAAGAAAAACAATTTTTGAGGCTCAAAATAATCTCAAACAATGCAAATGCCCCAAATACCAACCCATTTATTTTAAATGTTGGTAGAATGACTTTTGTAAAATTTTCTCTAGAATAGAAATGATACTGAATGGGAAAAACTTGCATAGTATTAAATATTCAAAATGTTAAGCAAAGCAGAACTATCAGAAGAGCAGAGAGGAGGAGGAGAAGGTGAAATATAACGAATTCACTTGCACTATTTGTCTTTCCAGGTTGCTTCTGCAAGAACATTCTTCATGTCAACCTCATTAGTGGCCTATTTCAAGCAAACAGATTCTTCCAGGGCTGCCCTTCTTTGAAAATCTGATAAAGCTTATTTGGAATTATTTTATAAGTGGCTAAGGTAATGGAAAGTCTGTGCAATAGCCAAGTGCATTCATAAGGAAATGAATTATAAACCACAAAGCCCTTGATGTTCTATGCCCATTAGAAGTGTGAAATGAAATGTTTGGGGCTGTATACCTATCACTGTTGATAGTTCCTGAAAGCAGGGATCTGATATGAAATATACAGATCGGTATTGTGCTTCAGGTCCTTAGTACAGTAGCATTTATTAATCACTCAGCCAACTTTCATTAGATTGGTAACCAAGTAGCTAAGTGCTGTGGTAGGTCCTAAGGATGCGAAGGTAAACAAGACATGATCAGTTTTCGTTCTGTCCTCCATTTTTGGTGTCTTATTTTACGCAAGAGTCAAACGTGTCATTAGTGCCTACTGATGAAAGGACAGAGATGAGAAACAGGCAGGAAGGGCAGGGGCCATAATGCAACCTCCACAGCCCTACTCTGCCTGCCTTGTTCCCCAGTCTGTACCCTGAGCATGCTGATGACAAAAAGGCAGAGTGAGGTAAAGACAAGCAATGTACACAGCTCCTGTCTAGCCCGCAAAGGCAGGGAATAGGACGTTCTAACCCTGTAAGTAGTCACACTAACGAATCAAATCAAAGCTCGGGGAGAGATGCAGCCTCTTTGCAAATGGATCAAGATATACTGAGCACTCCAGTCAGCTTAAAAGCACCATTTCATTCTGTTAGCAATAGTTGTGTGTTGCCAATTTCAACAAATTTATCGAACGCAGGTCACCACATTTGAATAGGTGTGTGAGGGATGGCATGGTCACAAACAGAAATAGTCACATCAGCCACGTGACATGAAGGTCTTTCATCATGAAGGTCTTTCATCTGAAAGCAGTTTACTGACTGGCAGACATAGAGCCAGGAGGTGTGGGATTTGGGAGGGAGAGGAGGATGGTGAGGCTCTACAAATGGTCAGCCAGCACACGTGAAGTCACAGAGGTGGCTACGGCATACTTGGGAGATTGGTGGTGATGGGAAGTTGCAAAGTACGTATCTGCATGAAGGAAAATAGTACAGAAATTCTAATTCAGTGGAAATATCAATGAATGCTTTGGCTTCTTAAGGAGAAAACATTAATTTTCTTTCCAGTTTGTAATGGAAACTTTTAAGTCTGATAGATGTGTTCCCATAAAAATCTTCTCCCAAACCAGGAAATCTCACTACAAATTACATTTTCTACTTCTAAGGAACTTAATTTTTATTTAGGTAGAATACAAACTGCTTTGATTTGCATATTTATCCTCTTTGATGCAAATAAGAATGTTCTGTTCTTGAAATGTTTCTTATTAAGGGAGTTGGGACATTGAGAGAATGACAGCAGTTGGTTTATGGAATTCTGTGTCATTAGAGCTTGAGTGCATTATAATGAGTGTTTAGCGAAGTCTCCACTCCACTACTGGGCAGGTGGGTCTGTCTTCCTCTTGAACCAGGCAGGCAACATTTACTGAATACCTACTGCTTACAGAGCACTGAACTAGGGGCTAATTTCTTCCCATAGGATTTCATGTGGGCTTACTATTTGACTTTACTTTTTGAACATCTGTATTCAATAAAAAAGGATATTAGTGTAGACATTAGTGATGCCCCTAGTAATTTTTCTTTTGTTTCAAAGGGAGGTGGTTTGGGGACTTCCCTGGTGGTCCAGTGGTTAGGGACATTGATTTTTATCCCTGGTTGAGGAACTAAGATCCCACAAGTTGCAAGGCCAAAAGAAAAAATGAAAAGCGAAGATAAGTGGCTTGGGTTGTTAGGAAGTCACCGCTATCCACTAGAAGCTGTGATGAGTTTACCTTTTGGTTCTCTGGCTTCTTCTTCTTCTTCTTTTTTTTTTTTTTGCTTTATATCAGGAAATATTGCTGTCCTAATAAGTAACTAGTAAGACTGGGTCACTCTCACTCTGAATAAACATTAAATACTAGTTCTGCCAATAAGATTCCAACTACAAAAATGCAGATTGAAAATTTCAAAAGGACAGGGTTATATGAGATTTTCGTGTTTCTTATGGTGGATCTATACTGCTATAAACTTCCCTCTTAGAACTGCATTTGCTGCATTTCCATAGATTTTGGAAAGTTGTGTTTTTATTTTCATTGCATTTTATTTTCTGACTTCCTCTTTGATTTCTTCATTAACCCATTGTTTTTTTAGTAGCATGTTGCTTAGTCTCCATATGTTTGTGTTTTTCCCATTTCTCCCCTGTAATTGATTTCTACTTTCATACCATTGTGGTTGGAAAAAATGCTCGATATAATTTCTATCCCCTTAAATTCGTTGAGACACATTTTGTGGCCTGGCATATATGCTAGTAACATCTATGTCTTAGCCATGACAATCAAAAATGTCTCTAAATATTGCCAAATGTCTCCAAATGTCTCCTGGAAGGCAAATCACCACCAGTTAAGAACTACTACTCTAGGTCAATTGGACTTCTTATTAAAATACAAATTTAACAGAGATTCTAGTATAAAGAGACACAGCTTTGATCCCTGGGTTGGGAAGATCCCCTGGGGGAGGGCATAGCAACCCACTCCAGTATTCTTGCCTGGAGAATCCCATGGACAGAGGAGGCTGTCAGGCTATAGTCCACAGGGGCGCAAAGAGTCGGACATGACTGCAGTGATTCATCAGGCATACAAGAGTATTGTACTTTAAGGGGTAAAGACCAGAATTCTCAGTGTAAGCGCAGCTTGAACAACTGTTCTTTTGCAGAGCTGCACCAGTACCCTATCCATATCTTTCAAATAGATGATACATATGTCCTTCTATCCTGAGAACACCTGTGATATACTAAGTCCTGAAGATTTAGCTTTGGATAAAGTCGCTGGGCCAGAGAATAGAATGCAAGGCACTTGATCTAAGGCTTACTTTAATATATGTGCCCATATCTCTTCACTAATAAGGAGAGATGATAATAATGCTAAAGCTGAAGCTCCAATACTTTGGCCACCTGATTCAAAGAACCAACTCACAGGAAAAGACTCTCATGCCAGGAGAAATTGAGGGCAGGAGGAGAAGAGGGTGGCAGAGGATGAGATGGTTGGATGGCATCACTGACTCAATGGACATGAGTTTGAGCAAGCTCCAAGTTGATGAAGGACAGGGAAGCCTGGTGTGCCGCAGTCCATGGGGTTCAAACAGCCAGACATAACTTAGTGACTGAATAATAACAATGAGATAGAAGCCATTCCATTCTGTCACATTTACAATGATATGGATTAATTTTCCTGAGTGATTCTAAAAGGCTTTTTTTTGTTGTTCTCTGCTTGCATTTCAATTGGATTGGATGTGATCAATTTCAAGTACAAGTGAATTGCAAGTGGAAAATTTCTGAGCAACTGAGTTGTACTTGACATTTTAGGGTCCCAGTAGCTGAGTAGCTCTCAAAAAGGTCATATACAACTTTGTTGCACTGGAAAATGCCAAGGGCAACTCAGTAGCAATTGAGAATTGAAAGGGAAATTATATTCTACCCCAAATCAGCAACACAGACTCTGAAGAATGATCTTGGTTTTATTAATTGTGTGAGGGGAAAATGGGAAATTGTTCACTGACGTTGAAAAATTTTCCACAATAGGCAGTCATCTCTTTGCATGATTTATGGATATAGTTTTATTACCAGTCTATCTATACTATGAAAAGATCTCACTTTATTTCCTTGATTAGTCTTAAATCAAGAATTCTGTCACTAAGGATTGTAAATCCTTGTCAATTCCTCTATATTCTTGAAGCTTAATGAATTTGATCCTTTTCAATGTTATAGGGTGCAAAAGATGGAGAGAATATGGTATTTAGAAGCAGGCAGACTTCAAAAACTTTTCATTAAGAAAAATGAGTTATTCTTTTTTGGTTGTTAACATAAAATTAGGTTTAGTATAATAAGAATAGAATTTTAAAAACCCAGGAACATGTCTCTTGATAAAACGAACCATGGATTCAATTTTGTATTAATAAGCTACATTTCTGTGGACAGGGGATAGTGGTGATGGTAGAAATAGATTTTCTGTCTGATATGTTATGCTGCATGAAAGAAGTTAGAATGCCTAGTTGTAAGTGAATATTCTAGAAGTTTGTCCCATTATGTATGGGCTCCCCTCTTCAAACTAGGAGTACTTAGCATACTTAGTTTAAAATGGGAAATTTAGAAATTAGTAGATTGGTATATTCTTCTGATCATCCTCTGTAGTGCTAGTGATGTCTCCTGTTCTACCCACACTGATGTGGTTCTTGACACTTTTGTCATTTGTACTTGCTTCTGTGCTCTGACACTTAAGTTGTGTCTGACTCTCTGTGACCCCAGTCTGTCAGGCTCCTCTGTCCATGGGATTCTTCAGGCAAAATTACAAGAGTAGGTTTCCAACCCCCCCTCCCCCCCCACCGGGGGGATCTTCCTGATCCACGGATCGAACCCATGTCTCTTGCATCTCTGCATTGGCAGGTGGCTTCTTTACCACGTGAGACACCTGAGAAGTCCAAGCAATCCTGAAGGTACATATTATTTCTGCTCCCAACTTACAATGAGGAATTTGAATCTCAAATATATGAAGTTTTTTGCTTAGGTCATATCAGCTGAATCTGAATCCTACCTTCTAAGCAGTATTGGGAGAACCTAACTTTCCTCCTGGGCTTTTCTTTTCTGTGTGTCTCCTCCATCTCACACCACTCTCAGCCTTCATTTCAGACACTCTGGTCACCAAATGTGTGGGCTTTCCCCCCCGCCAAGTCCTACAACCCCATATGAATATACCACAATTTCCATCGTTCTAATTCAATTCTGAGACCATCTACCCACACATTGTGTCAGATCAACAGATTAAGAGCTCAGGCCCACAAGCCTGCTTCCATTCTACTGCAGGTGCCAGTCCCAAGATTTCCTACGACTTCGGTCTGATTTGGTTACAGATTGGAGATTCTTACAACCTCCCTCGGGTTCTATTAAAATGCTGGAGTAGCTCACAGAACTCAGGAAAACACTTATTTCCCAGTTTATTGAAGAATATGATAAAGGATACAGATGAACAGCCAGATAAAGAGATATATAGGGCAAAGTCTGGCAGTCTCTGGCACAAGTCTGCCCCATAGCATCTGGGGGCATGTCACCCTTTCTATGTGTTTGTCAACCTGGAAGCTCCTGAAAACCCGTAATATCAGTACTTTATGGAGGCTTCCCCACAGAGTCATGATTGATCTTTAATCCCTTTCAGTCCTTCTCCCTTCTCTAGAGAGTGAAAATTTCAAGCTTCTAATCACTTGGATGGGGCTTCCCCAGTGCGTCGGTGGTAAAGAATCTGCCTGCAGTACAGGAGATGCAGGGGATGTGAGTTCAATTCCTGGGCAAAGAGTCAGACATGACTAAGCAACTAAACACACACACACACATTCTATTATCCCACAAAAGCCAACATGATTTTCCTGGATCTCTCTGGTTTATTTGCCTAGTCACTTTGCTATTACTTTCTTGAGTTTTTGAAACAGCAAGTTGGGCATCTGCATCTTCTTCCATGCCCCACTCCACACCCTTCTCTTTTGGCTACTTTAACATACCCCGGTTGTGCCAACACGATGCTATTGCTTCTGTGCTCTGGCAAGAACTAGAGCAAATTAATATTCTTCACATTGAATGGATGGCCTTCTGGGAAATGGTGGATATTCTATTTAATAGAGTTGCCTGAGCTAGGAAAGAAAAAAGGAAGCCGTGATGAAAGACATTTATCCCATGGAATGCAAAGAACATCAAAAAAGGACTGGCTGATGAGGTAATGTTTTCGTAATGTGAGAACAATATGATCAACAATCAACAGCATAAGAGGAAGAGGCCCGCAAGTATATCCCAGTAAAAGAGAAAAGGAAGAGCTAATGGAAAGGGACTTTGATGACCTCATTTATAGTTCAGTTTTTGCCACTGCTTTGAAATATAGGGAAAATAATCATACTTGCTTGTATATACTTAAGTGCAAAACAAAACCAAAATAAATCATATAACAGTGATCCCTGTCTGCATATAACACAAATGTTGTGAGAACAAATTTGATTGTGTAATTGAATGAAAGATTTCCTGTAAATATTGATAGGTGTTGGACTTGGGATGAGTAGGTAAGATAAACAGCCTTTAAGTTTCTTAGAAACTCAAGATTTTGAAGATTCTTTAAAGTTCCTGTGTGTCTGTATAAAAGACAGCTTGTTCCACGGTTATGTAGGGGATTTGAATTATTAATACACAGAAAGAATTTATCATCTGGTTCTTAATAAAACTTTATATAATTAATAAAGCTATGAGTGAGAAGGAGAACCATCTCAATGTTCTTATAGAACATGGAGCTTGGTTGGCAGTCTAAAGCAGGCATTGCTTCCAATCCATTCTTTAGTGAAATAAGGCAATCCTCTATGATGAACAGTTTGTTCTTGGAGAAAGTGAATAGAAGGACCATGGCACAAAAGGCACAGTGGGTGGAAGGCGTTTCAGACACTGAACTGAACACAGGGAGAACAAGTTCAATAGTACATTCTGAGTGGTGAAATTTCCCAGTCTTCTTCCCAGACTCTGATCTCAGAGTACTGGCAAGCAGGTATATAAATTAGGTTACCATTAATTGGAATTTATTCTAGATATTGAAAAACAGGAGAATAGATCTACCAAAACTTACACTTTGGGATAATTCAGTGAGAAGGCTGGTTGCATCACTGCCCTACAACGCAGTCCACAAGTGAGCAGGGAAAGCTTCCATCTAGGCTTTGGTGCCTCAGTCTTCAACATGAAAGCACAGTGAAGAAGAGCCACCTAGCTGATGGAGGTATCAAGAGTTCCAGGCCAAAAAGACAAACAACAAGCAAAGATAATACAGATGATATGAGAACGGAAGAGAAATCAGTATCACAGAAATGTATAAATTAGAATCAAAGCAAATGAGACAAAAGCCACGACCAAGAAATTAAACTTCATTGCCCCCACTACCAGTAAACAAAGAGAAAGGAATGATACAGAAAAAACAGAACACCAGAATGAATTCATGGAAAACAAGAATATGACAGTTGACAGAAGGGTGAGAAGATAAAGGGCAAAAAGGTAGAGAAACACAGCATGGTCTTTGTGGGCCTGAGAACTCCCTAAAGACTGAGATGCAAATGATGATGTACCTGTTCAGAAATTTCTAGGATATAACCAAATTCTTTCATTAAATTATATGTCTATCTTCTCTCTTTAAAAAAATATTTATTGGGATTTAACAACTTTGTCAAAGAGCTAGTACAGTTGTCCCTCAGGTTCTACAGGAAATTAGTTCCATGACCTCCTTTCTCCATACTAAAATCTGCAGATGCTCAAGTCTCTTTTGGGCTTCCCTAGTGGCTTGCTTGGAAAATCCCATGGATGGAGGAGCCTGGGGGGCTGCAGTCCATGGGGTCCCTAAGAGTCAGACACGACTGAGCGACTTCACTTTCACTTTTCACTTTCATGCATTGGAGAAGGAAATGGCAACCCACTCCAGTGTTCTTGCCTGGAGAATCCCAGGGACGGGGGAGCCTCATGGGCTGCCGTCTATGGGTCGTGCAGAGTCGGACACGACTGAAGCGACTTAGCAGCAGGAGCAGCAGTGGCTCAGATGGTAAAGAGTCCTCCTACAGTGCAGAAGATGGGGGTTTGAGCCCTGGCTTGGGAAGGTCCCCTGGAGAAGGGAATGGCTACCCTCTCTAGTATCCTTGCTTGGAGAATTCCATGGACAGAGGAGCCTGTTGCAACAGTCCGTGGGGTTGCAAAGAGTTGGACACAACTGAGAGGCTAACACTTTCACTTTTCAAGTCTCTTTTATAAAGTGGTACAGTATTTGTCTATAACCTATGTACATTCTCTTGTCTACTGCAAATCAGCTCCAGATTACTTATAATACCTAATAAATGTAAATGCTATATAATTAGCTGAAAATACAATATAAATGCTATGTAAGCAGTTGCCCTGGAGGCAAACTCAAGCTTTGCTTTGTGGTACTTTCTGGAATTTTCTCTTATTGAATATTTTTGAGGTGCAGTTGGTTGAATCCTTGATGTGGAATCTGCTGATATGAAGGCCTGTATGTAATATCCTAGAGCCACTATGTTAGACAATGATAAAAATTCTAGTTACAACTTATCCCTTGCCTTAATAATCTAATAATTGTTCCAGCTGACATTTTATTTTAGCTGAAATCTTTATTAATTTGTTATTGGTTTCTATTTTTTTAATCGTGTCTTAAACATTATCAGCATATCACTGTTAAGAAGGTGTAAACTACAGTGGAAAAAGTTGCTCAATTTTCTTATACAAATCTCTCAATACATACTGTTTACACAACAGAATGGTTTCTTTTGCACATACTGATCACAGATGAATAGCTGTGTTCTTTTTGAGCGAATCTGTGGTATATATTTAAATGTTCTGCTTGTGTACTTCGTTTAGATTATTTGAATGTATAATATATTGCCTCTCATCTTTAGTTGTCACCCAAACATTTTGATTAATCCCAAATATTTTATTCAAAAATCTCTAATAAAAGGTCAAATTGTACTATATATTTATTCAGATAGCTATTGCTTAGAACACTTCAAGGGTGGAAACAATGGTTTACTTCACATTTTCAGTCCCTAGGGTGGTATCTAACCCCAAAAGTGGGGTTAAGTACATGTGTCTGTGATACACTGATGAATACAAGTCATGTCTTAGACACCAGTGACTCGTGGAATGCACCAAACCAGAGTACACAGAATGTTAAGAAATAATAGCAAAGTCAGCAGCAGCAGCAGCAGCAGCAGCAGGGTGGTATCTAACCCCAAAAGTGGGGTTAAGTCCATGTGTCTGTGATACACTGATGAATACAAGTCATGTCTTAGACTCCAGTGACTCATAGAATGCACCAAACCAGAGTACACAAGAATGTTAGGAAATAATAGCGAAGGCAGCACATCTTATTGGGGTTATAGATATAAGAAAGCTCTAAGGATTTTTTTATGTTTTTTATATTTAGATTTAACTGAGAATGACAAAGAATTGAAATCTAAAATGAAGCAAAAATTCTATCATGGATGGAAAGGAAAGGAAAGTCGCTCAGTCGTGTCCGACTCTTTGTGATCCCGTGGACTGTAGCCCACCAAGCTCCTCCATCCATGGGATTCTCCAGGCAAGAATACTGGAGTGGGTTGCCATTTCCTTCTCCAGGGGATCTTCCTGACCCAGGGATCGAACTCGGGTCTCCCGCATTGCAGGCAGACGCTTTAACCTCTGAGCCACCAGGGAAGCCTATCATGAATGAAGTGAATCTTAATCATTGGGGGTGAAGTGCAATTATCAAAGAAACTGGTGTTTCATATCTAAGATTCTAGTATTCAAAACTGTTTAGATTTTTTAAAGTTATTGTGAATGGAATAGGGGCAAAAGTAAAGTACCTACATTTTTCTTGTGTTGCCCGTTATTCATGGGAATTGAGCTTCCTCTTATAGAATTATGGGAGAAGCACCAAACAGTATTGCTTTGCACATACTATGATTTCATAGTCAAAAGTATCCTTCTTAATGAACAATTACAAACCAGAACCCCACACATTGTCCTTATTTTCTTTATCCATTGTATGCTTAAATTAAAAAATGGGCCAACACAACTTAACTATGACTCTAAAACATACTTTTAATCTTTGACCCTTTAGATCCTACCAAAAGACAAGACATTCTCCAAAAACACATACACAAACAAACAGTAACAGCAATAATAAAACAAATTACCTTGCGCTATGTAAGGTGTAGTTTCCTCTTTTGGAGGGATATTTGTGGGTCGTGGTGTGGGGGCAGGAGGTCTGTTCATAATGAATGAACGACTTCCAATTTTTTTCTTTATACTCCTATTGGCCAGTATTGTGTCATATTCACTGTCATCAATCTCAGCAAAAGTGTATGGGTCTTCCTCCTCTTCCTGATCCTTTTCATCTTCTTTCTTTTCCTCTTCGGAATCACTTCCTGTTTCATATCTTGCACTGAAATCACACCAACTTTGACTTCTCTCCATTTGGCCTTCCAACAATTTCCCTGCTTATAAAATATTTGAATGGTAATTATTTATATTTTATACAATAGTATTGTTGTCCATTTGTCAGTTGCTTGAATTTCCACCCCCCAAATAATGTGTATATTACTCTATAAATTCCAAAAAGAGAAATTTACTAACATATTCTCCTTCAGTCTATAATTGTTAACTTCTTAGAATAAGTTTGTTAAAGACATGGCATTCTTTGAAAACATACAAATAGGCGTATAACTACTTTCCACATAGATTATGAATGATTTAACATCAGGAAATCAAATCATAAAACCAAGCCTCAAATATCAAATACTTTGAAAGCTTGTGTTTTTCAAGCGTAGTGTTCTCAATTAAAAAAAAAAAACATTTGAAGTCATTTTACCTTTTATAGGGATTGAACCAAGTATTTTGTCTAAAATCGATTTCTCTGAAAATGACAGAGGGGAATAGCCAAAAGCACCATTGTTTAGCTTCTTATACTAAGTCTCAATCTGGCTCTCTTGATTTCTATAGGCCAACATGAACCTCATTCCTTGATAAAGGATATTGAAAGTAGGGTTCATGAAATAAAAGATGGTGTAGAAAATCAATGGCTTGAAGATTAATTTTCCAAGAATTAATATTTTATGGTTAATGAACAGTCTTTATTCAGGAGTCTTTTATTCAGCAAAATCTTTACATATTTTTATAAGAACATATTAAAATATTCTAGCAGCAGTTTACTTGGAAGACAAAATACTATATGCTGTGATCAATTAATAAGTTGAAGAGAATTTTGATGGCTCTCTCTGACAGACGATGAGAAAAATCTTTTAAATGTATCCTTTTGACAAGTGTTAAAGTATTAATGAAAACAATAAAAATGGAGATTATTTCAGTTATTGACTGAAAAACTGTCAATTCTCTGTGTTGTTCTGAGATTCATGCTCATGAACTAAGGAAGAATTAGTCTCTTTTCTGTTTAGTAAGAATCTGATCAAAATTTTTTAGCTTACTTAATGGATATTTTAGTGGGAAAACTTAGGAGGTGGGGAGAAAGACAAATGGTTAAGAGCAGAATAAAAAGGTATTATTATAAGAAGATTCAGCAATTGTTTTGGGTAGGCTTATGAGGAGAAACCAAAGGAGAGCCTGAGATCACCTGCTTGCCGAGTCTTAGCTTATTTCAGTTAGTTTAACCCAAGAAGTATGAATGCTAACATGCCTGGCATTAACTTTAAAATCTCCAAGAGTTTCCTTTTCCCTTGTGACGAATATGGTTTTGAGATTCTGACTTCATGATTTTGTTTCACTGACAGCATCCTAGGTGAAACCAGATTAAGTGTGTGGGAAACACATGTACAGTGGTTCATTTTTAGCAGAATGTGTCAACTCTATTACTTTTATGAACTGATTTCCTGAGCTGTTAACTCTCTTTGTTTCTCCGCCTACCTCCTTTCTCAACTCTTTCTAAAGTTGGTCTTGTGCTAGAAAGAAAACCTTTCACTTTTCATTTCCCAGTGTATCAGATTATACTTTTCATGTTGGAGTTGGATCTGAGTTTTCTCAACTCAGACTGTACACTAGTAAATAATGATTAAAATATATCACTTCTATAATCCAATTTTTGAAATAATTGGGGAAGAATGTAGAACAAAGATAAGAATCTTAAAAGCCCAGGAAACCTGTCCGTGGAAGAATTTGACACATTCTAATTACAAGATCTAGGGTCTTGGATCTAAGTCAAAGTGAAAGTCACTCAGTTGTATCCAATTCTTTGCGACCCTATGGACTATACCGTCCATGGAATTCTCCAGGACAGAATACTGGAGTGGGTAGCTATTTCCTTCTTCGGGGGATCTTCCTAACCCAGGGATTGAAACCAGGTCTCCTGCATTGCAGGTGGATTCTTTACCATCTGAGCTACCAGGGAAGCCCAAATCAAAGGGAATCATAATGATGGTTGCCTTGAAAGTTTGCTGTGAAGATACAAAGAGACAGGATGTCAGTTATAAACTGAAAAGTGTTCTATGCGACTGTTTTCTCCAATGAATATGTTCATGAATCCATCATAAGGAATTTGATGCTTAGGGCATTCATGAGGTGGCTTCTCTTTATCAGTGACTTGAAGGCAGGAAAAAACCTGTGCAGAACAATTCCTGAAGCTATCATTAGCTAAAGTCAAAGAACATATACAGACTCCAGCGAAAAATAAGTGGGAGCTTTTAGTCTTACTTTCAAAGACCTCAATCAAAGAATGTTAAGAAAAAATACTGGCATTTTACTTTTAATTCCCTTCCAATATTAGCCCCATGAAAAAGCATGATATTAAAATTGTGCTCAGTCACTCCATTGTGTCCGACTCTGCAAACCCAGGGACTGTATGTAGCCTGCCAGGCTCCTCTCTCCGTGGGGTTTCCAGGCATGAATACTGGAAAGGGCTGCCATTTCCTACTGTCATTAAAAGTAACACTGCATTGCAAAATGTAATAATATGGTTTTTAAATAACAGGAGTGAGTTTTTGTATGATGTTGCTTTTTATATTTAGTACTTTTCAGAAGATATATTAGCCAACGTTATACTTGTGGTCCTAGGTATCTGGTGAAAATTACTCTCTGTGGAATAATTTTTAACCTCCTAACCAATATACCATATATGGAAATGCACATTAGAAAAAACAGGATTTAAAATTTTATTTAAATTATTTAGCTCCTTTTAAAAAGTAGCTAAAAATGAACTCCTTTAATAGCTTTAACCTGATATAAGACAACCTTGTTTTCTTAATAACTGATTTTAATAACTACATAAAACTATTCACATCTATAAAAGTGAGAAAAATACACCAAAACTTTGTTGTCAGGGCTATATTCAGTGGGGTTGCAAAGAGTCAGACATGACCGAGTGACTGAGCATGCACGCAAGCAAGCACATACTAATTTACATCTCTCCCCCCACT
Organism: Redunca redunca; assembly: GCA_006410935.1. Lineage (NCBI taxonomy): Eukaryota > Metazoa > Chordata > Mammalia > Artiodactyla > Bovidae > Redunca > Redunca redunca. The sequence goes on along the minus strand of SJYQ01096199.1, from coordinate 271,395 downwards.
CCCAATATCGATATACCTACATCCTTGATCTATCTCAGCAGTCTACAAGAGCTCAGCACACAGTAGGTAATTAATATGTGTTTGTTGAATGAGTGAATGAATCAAGAAAGTACCCACTAGGTTTCCCATACTTTTCACTAAAAAGTACTTTCCATCTCTTATAAAGTACATAATCTTAGTAAGGGTTTATGTTGATTAACTTGAACCTTTATAGAGACAATGCCTTCAAGAACACAAATGCTGAATTTCATGGTTTCAAAATTCACTTTTTAAAAAGAGTCTTTTAAGACTTGACAGCCTTCTAGGATTGACAACTCAAGTACAGTGACAAACGGGGCTTTAATAATAGATGCTTCTTTCATCCTTATTAAATTTTCTTTGTAAGACTATTTTACGAATTGGGAAAGTAAACACGAAAGAGTGATCAGTAAGGTGGGTGGTAATTAGTGACTGTAGGAGTGAGCAGAAGAGTCTGCCAGGCTGTGGAACATTCCAGGAAGATAAGCCTACCATGGAAGCTCCCGGGGATGCTTCCTGCCCTTCACCCCCACTCCCACTCTGCTGCTGCACAGCTTCGTTCCTGCATCTGGGAACAATGCTATCACAGTCTTTTAACTGCTCTTCCACTTTAGCGAGACAGAGTGCTTTCAGACTTTGGTCTCAATGCCCGGTGTGATAAACCGTTTTCCGCTTGCTTCCCCTGCAGCTCCCCACTGAGTGACTGTGCCCAAGCTCATTTTCAAATCTGTAACACATTAGCCTTTCTCTTTTGCCAGAAAACTAAGAGTATTTTTAAAACCCAAAGTTGTCATTTACTTTTCCACATGACGTTTGAGGTTCGTTTTATGTGAAGAGTGACAGACTCCTTCCAAATTTTATTTCTTTACTAACAGAAAGCTTTGTAATGAGGCTTCTTGCCTGGAAGGAAAAAGAAAGAAAGAGAGAGAGGGAGAGGGGAAGAAGAGGAGTGAGGGGTAAGGAAAGGTAGAGAGAGAAGGACTAAAGGAGGAAAGAAGGAAGGGAGGGAGGGAGGGAGGGAGGAAGGGAGTTAGTGGCAGGTACCTCTTAGCTGATTTCTCAGGTTTTAGTTATTAAAGAACAGGAGGAAAGTTTCTCTTGGTTTTAAATGGTGATCTTTGTATAGCTTCACCACTGCTGTACCATATGCTGTGTAAGCGTGTTAAAGTTTCAAAGTTATTTTAAACTTAAACTTACCTTGTACTGGGAAGTGAGGTTTTTCCGGTTGGAAGGCAGTGGTTATAGGTCGTGGTGGGGGGAGCGGTGGTCTGGGGCACACGAGGGGCTCCTGGGAATTATCTTCAGGGTTGTCTCCAGGAATGAACACATACAAGTCATCGTACTGGTTCTCACTTTCACTGTCAGCCTCTGGAGGGCTGTGCTCTGCCTCCAGGCCTGATGCATGCTGTTTTTCTTCCTCTGCCATTTCATTCACTTTGGCTTCTCCTGCCTTCTGCCTGTGAGGCCAGCTTTTATGGTGGAGAGCTGGGCTCTGCACGGCTGTTTATGACAGAGATTGTAGCATTTCATTTAAACACTCCATCTAGAGGCAGTTAATGTTTCGTAACTTGGTACAGAAGTGGTGGTAAATGTCAATTAAACTTTTATGAACTGATACAGGAGAAAGCTAACAAACGTGTAGTTTTGGTGAATAGCCATTATTGAGCTTTTAAAATATTTACCAAGAGAGCTCCATTACATCCTGCTACTTCAGTTTATGACACTCTCATACACAATAATAATATGTAATATTCTGATATTACATATATAATAATATCCAATTCTCTAAAGTTATTGTTTGAGTAGATTCAGTATATGACTGCATTACCATATTTTTAGTAGACAACAATATAACCAACCTAACAAGTAATAAGTAAGTGATGGAAAAGGTAAAGACAAGGACCAAAAATCGTATCTTGCTTATAAATACTGTGATCAAATGAGTCTGTGATTCTTATTTAGTTATTATTTAACATTTATCACCAGATGACATCTTAATTCTTAAAAATACTATTTGATAAAGTGTTGATATTTTTCCATTGGGAAGGCATCTAAATTACCAACAATAGGTAAATATTTTTTCTACTTTTTAAAATTAAAAAAAATTTTAATTAGAGGATAATGCTTTACAATGTTGTGCTGGTTTCTGCTGCACAACAACTGTGAATAAGCTATAAACATATACATATCCCCTGACTCTTGAGCCTCCCTCCCACCCCCTTGTCCCATCCTTCTAGGTCATCACAGAGCACTGAGCTGAGCAGGTAAATATTGTTAAGGCTCAGTTCTCCCACCAAAAAAACCCCTATTCTATCTTGAAACTTAACTAAATGATTCAGGCAAATTTCCTCTACTCTAAGAATCATGATTCCATTATTTGTGTTTACACTGTACATGGTAAATGCTCTCTAGCCACTCAGGAAGAAAACAGAAAAATATATAATGCAATAACTTTAAATCTTAAAACTTGTGGTTTATATTTTCTTTATAGAAATTCTGCTCTAAATAAAGTAGTCACAAAAATTTGAAATGAACTTTGGAATCTATACTGGAGGGAAAAGGCGAATTGCTGTCGTGAGTGCAATAGAAAAGCAAATAACTGTTGTTTCAAAGTTTTGTTAAACTAAAACACAGCTAAAGAAGACAAATGGCAGAGTACAGACAAAGAGGAATTGTTTTTATATGAAGAGTTACACTGTAGACATTTTTTAGCAACAGGAGAAAAAAAATCAGTCATGTGGGAAAATCATGTCCATGATGGTACGACATATCTCTACATGAATTTTATTTTTAATTTCTTTCATTTTTCATGTGGGAAAGAAGAAAGGTCTAGCTGCCAGTATTAGAACTGCAACCAAGATTCTTTAACTATCAGCTGGGTCAGAGCAGACGGTGTTTTGTTGTTGCACAGATCTCTGCACAGACCTCATTCATCTTTCTGCCTCTAACCCCAAACACAGCCTGAAATAAAGTAGTTTCTAGATATGCTGATGGAGTAAATGATGGAGTGGCTGAAAAGAAATCATTGCTCAGGCTAGCAAAAGGACTTCACTGTTCCTGTCTGGGCAAATCGATCATCAACTTAGAATTACATTCATGCTATAGGCAATTCCTCATAGCTACCTTTATGTCCACATGTTCAGTTTATGTATTCTACTTTTGGTCTCCTTAGTCCTTGTCAAATATGCCCCAACCTGGAATACAGCCCTAGAGAGTCATACGTGGTGGGTCAGTGGGTTTTAGGAAACTTCACAGAAATGATACCAGTGGAAATTTGCTGACTTAGGATGTTCTATGTTTCACTTCTTCTCGAAGGAAAGAGTCAGAGGCCTGAGTCCAATCACACAGAATTTCAGGTCCCAACAGTGTAGAAAAGAGGTTGTTCTGTACCAATAACTGAAATAATGTCTTCTTATTATAGGTAGTACTTCTGAGAATTAAATGTCATAATAAATACATGGTCATTATCAACGATGGCCTTTACATCACTTTCATTACCACTAAAATGACAATAAATCATTAAAATGATAATAAAATGTATAACTTTAAAATTTAGTGCATCAATTGATTACATTATCATTTAGCATGATTTTGTGTTCTGCCTTAGTGTTTGAAGAGTTTACTGATTTTGCCAAAGTATGCTAGTTAAGGAATTGTATTTAATATTATTTGATTTACAAGTCATCCCATCAATTGAAAAACTGGTAGGCAGTTTTGTAGAGCATCAACTGTGAACTGTTCAAAGTGCAAACAACGTGTGGTAAGAACAGGAGAATCTGGAACAGAAGTGTGAATAGTTCCTTCATGAAGTACAGAATATTAGGGGCAAAAGGGAAGGCAGCTGTTTCAAGGTTTCTTAACAGAGTACTACTGGCATTTTGGAGAAGATAATCCTGAGTTTCCTGGGGCATGTCCTGTGTATTGCAGAATATTTAGCAGAACTTTTAGCAAAACTCCCTTCTCAACTCATGACCACAACAAAATCTCCATTAATTGACATGCATTCTTGGTTGGGAGTAGAAAACAGTGCTCCATCAAGAGCCACTGTGTTACTGCGACAGTCCAGGGGAGAGCTGATACCAGAGTGGACAGTGTGGACAAATAACAGTGTTGGGTAAGGAAATACTGGCTATATTGTGAAGGCAGAGTTCACAGTACTATCATTTTAGTGGAAGTACATTGGAAGTGGGATAGGAGAGAAAGTAAAAAAGGGTGACTCCAAGTTTTGGGACTGAATTGAACAAGGAAGAAATCTTCATTTCTTGACATGGCAATGTCAGCAGGTAGAGTAGATCTGGGCATGATTGGGGGCTTTCAGATTTAGAAATGTTGAGTGGGAGATGCCCATCCGACTAGCCCTGTGAGCAAGCGGTTGTGAACCAATGGAGTCAGGCATGATGGGTAGAATTATGTACATGGAGGAAGATTCTGAAATAGTCTTCAGTCATTATATATAGAACTACATTCTATTACAGCTAGCGGGGACCTTAGAGAGAACTAGTGCAAACTTCTCATTTCTTATCGGAGAAAACTAAGATCTGAAAATAATGTGACTGTTTAAAAAAATCGAAAAAACATAGTTATCACAGAACATTTATATTAAATTGACTAGTGTACTTTTTTTGGGTAGGAAAAACTGCTGGTTTGATTATTAAACACTGAACTTGTTAGAACTATTTAAATTAGCATGATAATGTATTAATATTTCTACCATTAATTAAATGTCTTTCACTGCTCATCATGTTTTTCCACACTCTCTTCAGTTTGACTTTACCAGTTACAAATACCTTAATTTAAGTGTTATTTATATATGTAACATAGAGGAGCACTTACTAGGAGAACATGTAGAAAATGAGGTAATACTCTCTTCATAGTGATTTTCTTGTGCATTATCTCTGCTAACTTCTTGGATCTGAAATAAAGGAGTATAATTTTCAATAACATGCATTAATATTAATAAATCTGTATTTTTAATATACCAAATGGAGAACTGATACCTGCAAAAATAAGAATTAGTTTTTAAATTTTAACTTAAATACTTTGATCATATTATATATCTTAGCTATTATATTTGGGCCATCTATAATTTTTTCAATGAAACATGGTATTAAAAAAGTGTAACTAGAACATTGTAACATTCGTCAGTTCAGTTCAGTTCAGTTCAGTCGCTTAGTCGTGTCCAACTCTTTGCAACCCCATGAACTGCAGCAAGCCAGGAGATCCAACCAGTCCATTCTAAAGGAGATCAGCCCTGGGTGTTCTTTGGAGGGAATGATGCTAAAGCTGAAACTCCAGTACTTTGGCCACTTCATGCAAAGAGTTGACTCATTGGAAAAGACTCTGATGCTGGGAGGGATTGGGGGCAGGAGGAGAAGGGGACGACAGAGGATGAGATGGCTGGATGGCATCACTGACTCGATGGACGTGAGTATGAGTGAACTCCGGGAGTTGGTGATGGACAGGGAGGCCTCAGTTCAGTTCAGTTCATTCAGTCGCTCAGTCGTGTCTGAATCTTTGTGACCGTGAATTGCAGCACGCCAGGCCTGGATTCATGGGGTCACAAAGAGTCAGACACTCTTTTCCTCCTGCCCCTAATCCTTCCCAGCATCAGAGTCTTTTCCAATGAGTCAACTCTTCACATGAGGTGGCCAGAGTACTGGAGTTTCAGCTTTAGCATCATTTCTTCCAAAGGACACCCAGCATGAATCTCCTTTAGGATGGACTGGTTGGACCTCCTTGCAGTCCAAGGGACTCTCAAGAGTCTTCTCCAACACCACAGTTCAAAAGCATCAATTCTTCGGTACTCAGCTTTCTTCACAGTCCAACTCTCACATCCATACATGACCACTGGAAAAACCATAGCTTTGACTAGACGGACCTTAGTCGGCAAAGTAATGTCTCTGCTTTTGAATGTGCCATCTAGGTTGGTCAAAACTTTCCTTCCAAGGAGTAAGCGTCTTTTAATTTCATGGCTGCAATCACCAAATCTATTTTAAATGGAACTTCTTGCAATACTTTTAAGATTCACAGCAATAAATATGAAATTTTTACAATAGATAACTCCTGAATCAAACTGAATCAAACTATTTCATTTAGAAACCATAAATTTTGCTTCCTTTGAACATTTCTGTATCTTTTACCAGTTCAAAAAATAATTAATTACATCAGGGATTAAAATACAGTGAAAGACAGTGAAATTTTAAAGAAGTTTCTTTCAAAATAAAAAGGAAATGGAGTAAAGGAATTGATGTTCCTCTTTCATAAATCAGTTCCATCACAATTAGAAGTGGGAATTATTGAGAAAGCATAGGAATCTGCTTTATTTTTTCTCTGGAATTGCTGTGCTCAGTTGTTCAGTTGTGTCCAAATCTTTGTAGCCCTATGGACTGTAGCCCACCGGGGTCCTCTATCTGTGGGATTCTCTAGGCAAGTATTCTGGAGTAAGTTGCCATCTCTTTCTCCAGAGGGTCCTCCTGACCCAGGGATCAAACCCATGTCTCCCGCATCTCCTGCACTGGCAGGCAGATTCTTTTACCACTGAGCCACCTGGGAAGCTGGAATTGCTAGCCTTGCTTATAATATCTGAAGGAGTCTAAATTACTGGAACACATTGGGTAGCTGTAGAGAAAAGTAAGTAACTCCAGTGACCGTTCTATTTGTACAAACTCATGTTGAGAAAGAGTTGGAGCTTGGTTGCATTAGCATAGATCACATTTTTTTTACCAAGAAATCCAAGTGATTATTCAAACAATTTATGCTTTTTTATTTAAAAAAAAAACGGATGGAAATGATTAGGCCATTGCTCTACACTTGGTATGTCCCTTTAAAATTCAGAAGTGTCCACATTAAAGCATTGTTAAACTTAGACTTGGTGTGCAAGGGTATTTGACTTGCATCATGACTTCATCAATTTGATTTGTTACCCACTTTGGCCAATGAGAGCTCAATGGAATTTATTTTATTTATTGTTGTTGTTGTTTAATCAGTTGTGTCCGACTCTTTGCAACCCCAAGGACTGTAGCCTGCCAGGTTCCTCTGTACATGTGATCTCCCAGCCAAAAATACTAGAGTGGGCTGCCATTTCCTACTCCAGGGATCTTCCTAACTCAGGGATGGAACCAGCAGCTTTGCAAGTCTTCTGTACTTCAGGCAGATTCTTTACCACTGAGCCACTGGGGAAGCCAGAAGCAGCAGTCTTTGATTTTCATTGAAATCTTGAAACTAAAAAATCTCTTTAATGTTTTTATAGTGAACTTGATGCAGAAGCTCATTTTCTTTTTGTATTGAAGTATTAGTTGATTTGCAATGTTGAGTTAGTTCTTGGTGTATAGAAAAGTGACTCTGTTTTTCATATACATATAACAAGTGTTTCACATTCTTTTCTATTTAAATCATATTTTCTCCTTTGTGGGCTCAATTAAATGCTAATATGAAAAGTCATGTAACTTTACTACAGAGATTGACAAGTTGGTTGATGTCTGTATGCTCTGTATTAAAAGCATTGTTGATATGGCCATTTTTTGTTTTCAGTTAGCCTGACCTCTATATTTCTCAAAGTAGATCAAGAATCTATTTTTAAAAATCTATAATATTAAAATCACACCAAGGGAGTTTTTACGAGTTGAGTAACAGGAATGCTTTTCAAAGATTTCAGGAATTATGTGAAATTTCCTTTATCTTATTCACAAACCTAGACACCACAAGCTCAAAATCAGTCTCTTAATAAAGAGACTGTGGGCAACTGTGTAGGAGTTTATGTCTCTGTGTGTGTGTGTGTGTACTGAGGTTGAAACCTAATGGAATAATTTTTACATTATAACTTAAGCTTTATGGCATTTATATAAACAAACACAAAAGCCTAAAAGTGTCTTGAAGGAAATGGCTTCCAAATACAAAAAACAGCCAAATTTGATTGAGCACTTCTTTCATAATTATTATGTCAAACTGGTATTTTGTATAATCAAGCTATATAGAAAGCAATTGTTTTCTCAGGAATGAAAGGACCTTTACTTATTTACACTGAAAAAAATTGTGTCTTTCTAGAATTCTTTACACTTACATCATATTTACTTTGGAAAAATGTGTTATATCTAATGACATATTAATAACTGGTAAAATCAAGGATGGCTCAAAAGTACAATGGCATTCTGACATCTAAGCACTTTGATACTTTGTTATGTGGTGCAGAGGACAGAGAGTGGATTTTGAAGTCTAAGCTTTCCTCACACCTTGAGGCGACCTCCAGCCAGTCTCCCTAAGGGGTGACACACAGGGCTAACAGCTTCTGGTCTTAGATCCATCAGTTCTAACTACAGTTGTGAATTTCAAGCTTGGGCACCTGACCCTTTTAACTACATTCCAGCCCTATATGATAATACTTGTTTCTAATCCATCACAGTTGTGATTGCATTTGTGAGGTACCAGCACCTTTACTGAACCAGGGCTTCCTTGGTTTCTCAGAAGGTAAGGAATCCACCTTCAATGCAGGAAACCTGGATTTGATCCCTGGGTCGTGAAGATGTCCTGGAGAAGGGAATGGCTACCCACTCCAGTATTCTTGCCTGGAGAACTCTGTGGACAGAGGAGCCTGGGGAGTACAGTCCCCAGGGTCACAAAGAGTCAGACACAACTGAGCTACTAATACTCTGACTTTCGCTTCACACATGGTTTGAATTCAGCCATCTTTCACTAAAATGTGAGTGATACAACTAAAATCCATTCCTTGCTTAAGGTTGTAGCTGTAAAAGTAAAAATGTTATTGTCACTTACAATTATGGAATCCAAAGTCTGAAAGGAACCTGAACAACTAGTTTATTCTCTTGTTCATACACTGATACAATGCTGAAACTATGTGTCATAATAAAATTGTAAGAATTTGGATATTTATCCAACCAAGTTTGTTTTTAAATGTGGTCTATGCATAGAGAACAGACTTGTGGTTGCTAAGGGGGAGGAGGGTGGCTGAGAGAAGGACTGGGAGTATGGGGTTAGCAGATTCAAGCTACTATATATAGGATGGATAAACAAGGTTCTACTGTATAGCACAGGGAACTATATTCAATATCCTGTTATAAACCATAATGGGAAAGAATATGAAAAAGAATGTGTATTTATGCATAACTGAGTCACTTTATAGCAGAGATTGACACAACATTGTAAATCAGCTATACTTCAATAAAAAATGTTAAATATAGTCTATGGTCTGTACTGCCCAGCTCTCTTTATAAACTGGCTTTTCCTGGTTTCCACACTTGTCCCTCTTCTATCCTTACAGAATGTATCCTGTCTGGGAGATCTTATCCACTGCAATGTCTTTAATTTATATCTCTATCATGATTCTTAGACATGCAATTTGCTCCAAATTTTTCTGGGGTCCAGATTCTAGGATTCAGCAAAGGATACTAGAATAACTATTCACAGAAGCAAAGGGAAAAACCTGGAGGGAGGAAGAAAAATCAGGAGAGACTATACTTTAGATTAAATATTTGTGTCCCTTCAAAATTCATATGTCAAAATCCTAACTCTCAAAGTGATTGTATTGGGGGTGGAGGTTTTTGGAAAGTAAAAAGATCATGAGGGTGGGGCTCTGATGAATGGAATTAGTGCCCTGATAAAAGAGACCTCACAAAGATTCCTTATCCCTTCTATCATATGAGGACACAGTGAGAAGATCACTATGCATGAACCAGGAGGAGGGCCCTCACCAGATACCAGATCTGATGGCACCATGATTTTGGACATCCCAGCTTCTTGAACTCTGAGAAATATGTGTTTGTTGTTTATAAGCCACCCAGCTTATGATATTTTTGTTAGAGCAGCCTGAATGGCCAAAGGCAGAGAATTTCAAGTAAGCCTTGCTTCACCAAGGGTAACAAAGGAAAGTTCTGAAAACAGTTTCTAAACATTTTAAATAAAGATCATTGGTGACCCTGGGTAGGGGAACTACAATGGAACTGTGTGATTTCATTCTGGATTGAATCTTGGGGATTAATATGGGAGTGAAGAATGGAGGGTATTATATATACAGAGTTTCCTTTTAGGAACTATGATGTGAGTAAAGGTTACAGGACAACACTCCTTGAAGATTTGTTTTTCAAACAATGAGTTAAACATGTTACTGAAAGAGTGCATTACTGCAGGTCTTTTTTCTATTCCTATAATAAGAACAAAAGCATATACCAGACATAAATGTAAAGCTTTGCTACTGACAATTATAAAACCTTGAAATCAGTTTTAGTTTCAAAATCCTAAGTTTAAAAAATGTAAACTTCTGTAAAGGAAACACAAAATACCAGTATGTCAGAAATATAAATCATTATGGTGTTTTGAATACTCCAATTATATCAAATGTTTTAAAAACATGCTTCAATTTGGAGCAAAACTAAATAGAAGCTAAATAATGGATACATTTACATGTTTCCAAGTTGACAGATTGGAGTCAGTGAAGAGGTAGCCAGGTTTACATTTATGTTGACTATTGCTAACAGCCATCTCTTTTATTTTTTCTTTTTTTCTGAGCTTTTTGATAATTTGAGTGAGGGTCAAAGAGAACCAAATGGAAAAATCCAAGCTGAGTAACAAAAGGTTGGCACTGTCACCATCACCGTTGTTGCACACGCCATTTATTTAAAAACAAAAGCAAGTGGCTTCTGAAATCTAAGCCAGAAGCAAACATAAAACACCCCTTAGAGACCCAGCAATTTCCCCCGAAGATTATACTCTTCAGTTGTTAGATAATAAGTGTTATTGGACAAACAAGACAAAAGACCTCTAAGTTTATATTATCAGAAAATAAGTGTTCTTTGAACAAATTAAATAGAAAGGTTCTTAAAACTTATACGGTTGATAATCTGTCCCCAGTAGGTGTTTATAAGGCTGGAATAATTTCTAGCTTTGACATACAGAATTAGAAGGGTCAATTCTATTGATCAGAGAATTTAAAATATGAAGGATCAACAGCCAGAAAAGATGAATCATAAATTAATGAAGACACAGTAGAAGAGCAAATAAAATGTCCAGCCTCAAACCTTCAGTTTGAAGGCAGGCAAAATTCAGAAGAGGCTCTTCTTTTGGGGAAAAGTCACTAGAGACAAAGCTGTTAATATTAATTATAAATATATAGATTTATATTTTTTTGATGTGGCAATACACAATAATACTCTTAAGTATTCCCATTTTACAGTTTTACATTTAAATTGTGGAATGGAACTAGCAACACCATCAATATCATTTAGTAGCAGAGCAGTATCTCTTAATCACAGAAACCTATGAGACACATATGTATCCTCAATAAATAATTTTGCTTATTAAAGTCATTTTCACCCCATCTCAATTTACTAGCTTCCATTCAAATAAGTTATCAGATCTTTACCATTCCCACTTAG